>JASPKZ010002312.1:52500-652500 GCA_030220185.1 Diploptera punctata | reverse complement strand
GCTGTGGTCTCGGGGTAGCATGCTGCCTTGTCACGCAGCGGGCCCGGGTTCGATCCCCGGTCGGGACAGTTTTTATGGGTGAGGTTTTTATCGGGGTTTTTCCTCACCTGTAAGACAAATGTCAGGAAAACTTTAAGGCCCAAACGGTCCCCGAAATCATAAGGCCATCGCAATCATCATCATTCATATTCATCTTAGGTTAAGCTTAGGATTAGGGACTCTCCTGGCGCACCATTATCACCATCACCCATCATACCATCGGGGCAACGTAACCCCGCTTTTCAGGCGCCCCAACCTCAGAAGTGGGTTACAAGTACGCCATGCCAGGAGAGAAACCAGGAATGTTGAAAGACAAACCTGTGGCACTTGGAAAAAAATAAATAAATAAATAATAAAATACAATTTAAAACTAACAATATCTGATATAAAGTGTGGTGACGTGTTATTTAGGATCGAATTTAGACCAAACGGTGGGTATTAGTCTTCAGAATTATAACAAAAAAGTGCTTACGAGTTCATAAAAAATAAAAGTAATTTTGAAATATATATAATGAAGAATATTCAGAAAGAATGCTTTTAGTCAAATGACCGCAGGTAGCTGGAATGGGCTACGCGTGCAGCCATGATTGCTTCCCTCTCTGTTCGTGTGTTGCACGCGTGCCAACCACCTGAAAACAAAACAAAATAATTCCTGTTTTACCTCACCACAAGCTATGTTTGTCAAAACCCACGTATTTTAATGTTGGAAAAAAATATTAGATGGAAATCTTTGTAGAGTTGTAACACAGGTGGTCAGATTCATGAAATAAACTAACTCACACATATAAATACTTTATATAATGGACATGGACAGTTAACGAACGATAAGTAAAAGAACAGCAAACTGAAGAAATAACGCTAACTAAGGGCATCAGACAAGGTGACTCTTTTTGAGTCCATTTTTATTTAATATTATAATCGAAAAAAATATTGAAACCGTACTATCACGTTTGGGGTATAAAGTAGGAAACGCTAGATTCCACTTGATATGTAACGCAGATTATGTAGTTCTCCTCTCAGAATCTGACGATATTGTACACAGATCTTTACATCAATTTAACATAAATGTCAAAATGATTTGATAGGATGCACAATACAGAAATTAGAGAAAAATGTCAAATCAAGACCTAACCAAATTTATTATAGACAGACCAAAATATTGGAAAGATCATATATGATAGAATGGACAACAACAGACTTGCAAAAAGAGCTAAAAGAGATAGACCAATGGACGGGAGAATAGCAAGACGAAGACCATCAAAGTGATGGACAGACAGCGGATGCACATCCAATATTTCTTTCTCCGCGGAGTGATTTGGGAAATAAAAAGGATGAAAATCCTACAACAATAATATAATAATAATAATAATAATAATAATAATAATAATAATAATAATAATAATAATAATAATAATAATAATAATAATAATAATAAACAATAATAGTAATAATAATAATAATAATAATAAAATAAAAATGTGTATTATAAAATAACAAAAATGGTTAATACAATAAAACCAACAATAATAAATAATAATAATAATAAAATAATCACAAAAGAAAAATGTTAGTTAAATAATAATGATATAATATAATAATAATAATAATAATAATAATAATTTTAAAATAATAAAAAGTTAATAGAATAAAATAACAATAATAATAATAAAATAAAAATATGTATTAATAAAAATAACAAAATTTCAATACAATCAACAATAATAATAATAATAAGTAATAAAATAAGCACAAAATAAATAAAAGGTAATTAAATAATATGATATAAAATAATAATAATAATATTTTTAAATAATTAAAAAAATTAATAGAATAAAATAATAAATAATAATAATTCATAATAATAATAATAAAATAAAAATATGTATTAATAAAATAACAAAATGTTAATACAATAAAAACAATAATAATAAAAATAATAATAATAAAATAATCACAAAATAATAAAATGTTATTAAATAATAAATAATAATAAATTTAAAATAATAAAAAGTTAATAGAATAAAATAATAATAATAAATAAAAATGTGTATTAATAAAATAACAAAAATGTAATACAATAAAAACAATAATAATAAATAATAATAATAAAATAATCACAAAAATAACAAAATGTTAGTTAATAATAATGATAATAATAATAATAATAATTTAAAATAATAAAAAGTTAATAGAATAAAATAACAATAATAATAATAATAATAATAAAATAAAAATATGTATTAATAAAATAACAAAAAATGTCAATACAAATAAAACAATAATAATAAATAATAATAATAAAATAATCACAAAATAATAAAATGTTAATTAAATAATAATGATAATAATAATAAATATTTTTAAATAAATAAAAAAATTAATAGAAATAAAATAATAATAAAATAATAATAAAATAAAAATATGTATTATTAAAATAACAGAAATGTTAATACAATAAAACAATAATAATAAATAATAATAATAAAATAATCACAAAATAATAAAATGTTAATTAAATAATAATGATAATAATAATAATAATAATAATAATAATATTTTTAAAATAATAAAAGTTAATAGAATAAAATAATAATAATAATAATAATAATAATAATAACAACAATATTGTATTTAAGAGAAAATATAAAACGATTTTTATTTTATCTGATTATAAACAACACTGGAGCAATATTAGTTGTTGGTTTTATTGAAACATTTTATATACATGTGCTAGGCGTTCAAACTCCTGCACTGTTAAATCAGGAGGTGATATGGCCAGACGGAAGATATGCGAGCTATCGACAGCATTGACAGGTTATCGAAGTCTGCCGTTTCCGTACGAACGAGTCTGCTCGCTGGGGACCTCTGCATTGATTGTATTTTCAATTGTTTAAATGTATCCATTCCCCCCTCGCCCTCTGGGTTTTCAATGCAACACCAGTCGTATCGCTACAAACAAATTCTATTAATAGCAAACTATACAAATATATGATTAGATTTCCCTTCACAAGTTTCAAAAAAGGCATTCAACTACCAGGAAATGAAGCCAAATATGCAATATGTATTGCATTACATTTCAACCAACAAGAACAATACTGTAGATATTATTTCTCATTACAGGGATTTGGTCATTTAATAATAATAATAATAATAATAATAATAATAATATAATATAATAATAATAATAATAATATAATATAATAATAATAATAATAATAATAATAATAATAATAATAATAATAATAATAATAATAATAATAACAATAATAATAATAACAATAATAATAATCATAATAACAATAATAATAATAATAATAATAATTCTATTACGAATATTCCACAATTCAGTGTTTCTCCTTCAACTCAAAGTGAATTGACTCCAGAGGTTCCAGTCTAAAGCATCTTCTTCCCTCAAATCTCTAGCTTCCATACTTCTCACTCCATCTATCCAACTTTCTCTAGGTCTGCCTCTTCCAGTTCTTCAATTAGCTTTCCAATCAAGGATCTTCTTTGGTATCCATTTTCTTCCATTCTTATGAGGTGTCCATACCATTTCAAACGTTTTTCTTCTATTTTTATTGTTTTTTTTAACTTGCATAGTTTTCCTTATTCAGCTGCTTCTGACAATAACAATAATAATAATAATAATAATAATAATAATAATAATAATAACAATGGGGGCACGTCGTAGCGTAGTGGTTAAGGCACTGAGCTACAAGCCGGAGGGTCGAGGGTTCAAGTCCCGTTGGGGTCAGGATTTTTAAACTGACCCAAACCCTCTGGCGGCACTATGGCCCTGGGGTCGACTCAGCCTCTAACGGAAATGAGTACCAGACTCCTGTTCTGGGGGTAAAGGCGGCCGTCACGCAGGGCTGACAACCCGGCTGACATAAAGTGCCGATTGTCTAGAAAAAGTGGGAGCCTTAACCTCCTACTACCCCAAGGGCCTCCGGGTCTGTTGTGGGATCACTTTACTTTTATAATAATAACAATAATAATAAAATTGCTTTTATTAGGAATATTCCACAATAGAGTGTTTCTCCATATACCCAAAGTGATTTACCGCCAGAGGTTCCTGTCTAAAACATCTACTTCCCTCAAATCTCTAGGATTTATACTTCTCCTTACTCCATCTATCCAACGTTCTCTAGGTCTGCATATTCCAGTTCTTCCATTAGCTTTCAAATCAAGGATCTTCCTTGGTATTCAATTTTCTTCCATTCTTATGAGGTTTCCACACTTTCAAACTTTTTTCATATTTTTTCCCTAATATTTTTTAAATTGCATAATTTTCCTTATTGTGCTGTTTCTGACAACAATAACGGTAAGAAATAAGTAATAATAATAATAATAAGTAATACAAATAACATTAATATATATCATACAATTGAGGCGTTGTGGATATTAAGGGCGAACTCGACCTATTTAAACTAGTGGTTCTCCGAGATAATTCGCCCTTAATATCCGCAACGGCTCAATTGTTTAAAAGCATCATTACTTATGGAACAGAACTTTGGCCATTAACAACAAACACAAATAAGTATCTTTTGGCAACTGAAATGGATTTTATACGAAGGCAGCAAGAATTTCAAGAAGAGAAAAAATTAGAAAGTCAGTTATAAGGGAGAAAATGAAAATTGAAGGCACTATTTTAGATTATATCAAAACTCACAAATTAAGATGGTACGGACATGTCCAACGAATGGAAGAGGATCAGCTACCAAAATGTGTTCTGGAACGGAAACTGAGGGAAGACGAGACAGAGGAAGACCTAAAATTTCCTGGAGTCAGGGAATATATTTATAATCAATTGAGTTGCTGTTTACTTGATGAAAATCCATATTTATTAATTAAATAAAAATAAAACGTAGTTTTATTTGATTTTCATATTTATTATATAATTCAGTGACAGCTGTTTCGGTACACTGTACCTTCTTCAGACATGTTAACAAATTATGAATTGTGTTCCAACTGATCTAAGCAACAATACAACAATATTTATTTAATTTTTTTAATTTAACAAAGAGGATTCATTCAAATCAAGTTGAGAATTTAACAGTTTTTTTACTACTTTTAAACTTATTAATTTCTACAGCCCTCCAAAAGATCTAACTTCTTACCCTTATCACAAATATGTAAAATTTCAAAATTTGGATCGAAACAATGATTAAATTGGAATAGGTGGTTAGCATAGTTTGAATTTTCTAAATTTCTGTTATATGCTCTCGTGTGTTCCTTTATCCGAGATATAAAAGGTCTACCAGTTTGTCCTATATAGACATTGTCACATGTGCCACTCTTCAATTTATATACACCTGATAATTTTTCTTTTTTTGTTTTGGTTTTATTGTTTTTTATTATATTTTGTAGAGTTTTATTAGTTTTAAATGCCACATTAATGTTCAACTTTTTGAAGTGTTTAGATGTTTTATTTGAAAGTGGGCCTATGTATGACATTACGACATATTTCTTATTGTTTTCTTTGGGTACAGGAAAAACTTTGTTAATTGCTTTTTTGTAATTAATCTTCTTAATTAAACATTATATATTTCAGGGTCGTATCCATTATTAACAGCCAATTGTTTAATAATATTCAATTCATTATTATATTCCAAGGGTTGAAAGAGGGATATTTAAAAGTCTATGAATGTAACTATTAAAGGCTGCCATCTTATGAGTATATGGGTGAAGAGAAGAACTATGGATAGTGGTATCAGTATGAGATGGTTTGTGAAAGATACCAAACTCAAACTTATTATCAATGTGTTTTATTGATAAATCCAAGAAATTTATACTATTATTTGTTTCTAATTCCATTGTGAAATTAATACTTCTGTGAATGTTATTAATAAAATTTAAAAAGGAATTCAATTGTCTTTTGGTTCCTGTGAAGCCTGCTATGACATCATCTACATACCGATACCTATATAAGTATAATAAGTTTAAAAGTAGTAAAAAACTGTTAAATTCTCAACTTGATTTGAATGGATCCCCTTTGTTAAATTTAAAAATTTAAATAAATATTGTTGTATTGTTGCTTAGATCAGTTGGAACACAATTCATAATTTGTTAACATGTCTGAAGAAGGTACAGTGTACCGAAACAGCTGTCACTGAATTATATAATAAATATGAAAATCAAATAAAACTACGTTTTATTTTTATTTAATTAATAAATATATTTATACATAAGGAGAAACATATACAACCAGGAGATTGGATGGACCGACAAAGTTGGCTGTTAGGAATTGGACGATGTCAAAGACATTAAATAACCGATTATCTATCTATCTATTTTATTACTATTATTATTATTATCATCATCATATCATCATTTTCAAAGTGTCCAATATCCTATGTTAAAAATAAACTGTTGAACACGACAAGGAGTGCAAATGGCGATTTGACTAAAGAGCTCTTCTTTCCTACAGTGCAACATACGCTAAATATAAAACATTTAATTCCAAATTTCATTTAACAAAATTTATGACTGGCCATGGAGAATTTGGAAGTTATTTTAGGAGATTTAATATTAACCCAGACAGTGATCATAATTGTAAATGTAAAGAATCAATACAATCTGTAAAAAATGTTTTATTTGATTGTCCTATATTCGAAAGACAACGATTCTGGCCAAACTAACTTTTAAATGAAGATGAGGCTTCTGCCTCAATGTGTAATGTGGTTTTAAGAACCAAAATTATTATAAACATTTTATGAAAATCATAACACACATTTATAACAGTATGTAGTATTTTTCTAAGAGACTTTACAGACGATTTATGTAATTCATAACACTCATTCAAAACCATAAGATAATATTTCTGTTTTATAATGTATAATATTGTTATAGTAAGCTACAACCCTAACATGTCTTTGTGGCGAAATAGGGTTTCAAAATATTTGGAGATTCAATAATAATAATAATAATAATAATAATAATAATAATAATAATAATAATAATAATAATCTTGTACCTTGTAAGTCATGTTTCCCTTAACAGAGATTTAGGCGCGCTCTCCCCCTACAGGGAAGAATTTGAACCATACTAATTTAGTTACACTTGTTTTCGTATAGATGTCATTTGAGTGACATCTAGGAAACCAAGGTAGTACTAAGAAGGAAAATTCGGTAAATTTTGCTTAGAGGCCTTTTCATTCAGGCTTAAGGATCTTTTACGAGCCTGAAAATCTTCAGACTCGGGACCCACGGCTTAAAGTCCCTCCCGGAGAACTTGCTCCTTGGATTTTTCCATCCTAAAAAATCCATCGACCTCGGCCGGGTTTGAACCCGGCAAGGAGCATAAGCACTAGTCCCCCGCGTCCGATAATAATAATAATAATAATAATAACAATAATAATAATAATAATAATAATAATAATAACGTTAATAATAATATCATCATGGATTCAGAAGAAGAGAACAGTTGTTGAGGTGGTGATGCCATCTGATGTGTGAGGCAGGAAATAAGTAATGAAGACATCAGAATGAAAGATTGCATGTTTGTTAGAGAAGGAACCGATCATTAGACCCACGGACTGCGTGACACACAATTAGGCGGTGTAATTTGTAACATCCGCACGCTCTTCCCTTAATAACTTCATTATCATTCATGGAGACGCTCGTCTCAACTTCAACAACCATCTTCAGGACAATTAAAACCAACGATGTAACTATCTCATAGCAAAATAATTATCTAACTCACTGGTACTATGGAACCCGGAAGCCGCGCGGACGTTTCCTCTCCATACATCCTTATCCTGAGCTATAGTTTTTCCATCAAAATGAGAAATATATATATATATATATAAGATTTTATATCTTATTTCATGTAGCTGGGGGTAACCAAGGGGTTTGCAGGAGTAAAGTTGTCTGGATCTCCTAAAATATAAGGTTCTTTTAGGGTTAAGACTGCTAGTACTGTAATTAAAACTAAGAATCCGAAAGTGTATTTAATAGAGAAGTAAGGGTGGAAGGGGATTTTGTCAATATTTCTATTTAACCCTATAGGATTATTTGATCCTGTTTGGTGCAAGAATAATAAATGAATTATTACTATTGCTACAATGATAAATGGTAATAGAAAGATGTGTATTATGTACTGTAGACGTAGATTATATATATATATAAACTTTATTTTACCTGGCAGAGTTAAGGCCTTAAGGCCTTGTTTACCACTCAACCAGGTTTTAAAAAAATACAAAAAAATAGTCTTACATCTAAATTACAGTATGTATAAACGATTACATGTTATGAATACAATACAATTAATATTTATAATGTATTTCGATTTACTCTAAATTTAACTAATTAAATATATATGTACAAGATATATATAAAAAACGAAGTAAAGATATATATGTATATTTATTTATTTTATAGTGTTTTGCCCTAGGGCAGGTCTTTCACTGCATTCATAGCATTTCCATGCTATGCTTTGCAGCTTTTCTAGAGAATTATAGGTGTGGTAGCATCTCGTTACTTTCCAAACCGATGAAGGACGATAATAATGATGGTGATGAAGATGATAATGATGGCCAGATGGTGTTCGGGGACCTTCTGAGTCTTAAAGCTACCTGACATTTGTCTTACAGGTGAGGAAAAACGCGAGAAAAAACCCTCACCCAGTAAGCTTCTCCCGACTGAAAATCGAACCCGGGCCCGCTGCGTGACAAGGCAGCACGCTATCTAAAGAGCACAGCGGTGGACACACACACACACACACACACATATACATATATAGTAGTAGTAGTAGTAGTAGTAGTAGGACTTTATTAGACAAAAAAGTAAGATATTTACAATATTATTTACAAATATGGGTCGCACGGGCAGTAAGCCGTACGTGCTGTTGACAGTCCGTTACAATAAAGTAATAATTGGTACTAGTGTAAAGAAAAATAAACAAAAACAGCAATAACATTACAATTACATAAAGAAAACACAAAAAAATATTACAATTAAATAATAACACAATAGCATTATACACTAAAAACATTAACATTACAATTACATAAAGAAAACACAATAATATTACAATTAAGTAATAACACAATAGCATTATACACTAAAAAAAAAAAAAAAAAAAACATTAACATTACAATTACATAAAGAAAACACAATAATATTACAATTAAATAATAACACAACAGCATTATACACTAATTAATTTATATATAATTGTTAATAATTAATGGTATTGCATTTTGATAACATATATTTATTCATGAATGAGTGTTGTCCTTATTTTTCGCGTTTTGTCCAGAGATTTACCGAGGTTTATCCAATTTTCTGGATTTACCAATAACTCGTAGCATGCCAATCTTTCCCGATTTGAATTTAGAAATCTTTCCGGTAATAACTGACGTCTCCAATATTCTAAATCATTACATTTTCCTAATATATGTATCTCATCTTCAAAGTTCCCGCACATTGGACATATTCGCATATCGTGATCGTCGCTATACATATATATATATATTCATTTTTTTTACATTTTTTTATGTAGCTGTATAACCATGTTGGTATTTGTTTATATATTCTTACGTTTATTTTTATTTATTACTTGTTAATACCCGGCGTGCGCTGCTACGCTTAAATAAATTAAAATGAATGTGCTTTTATGTTTAGTTGAATAAGTAAAATGAAAAATAATTTATAAATTTATATTTTTTAGATACCCCGTGCTGATTAGCCGGCGTTGCCCGGGAATCTATTTATCCCGATCTTCTTGACATAAATGAGCTGAAATACCAAAATTAATGTTGTTTATGTTTAGTTAAATAAGTAGAACGAAAAATTTATATCGAAATTATTTTTAGATACTCCGTGCTGTTTACCCGGCGCTGTCCGGTAATCTATTCTCCCGATATTCTTGGCATAAATGAGCTGAAAGGCAAAAATTAATGTACTTCTTATGATTAGTTTAAAAAGTAAAATGAAAAATAAATTAAAAATATATACAGTAATTATTTTAAGATTCCCCGTGCTCATTACCCGGTGTTGCCCGGCAATCTACTTATCTCGATCTTCTTGGCATAAATGGGTTAAAAGACAAAATTCGATATTGTGAGTTATCCGTAAAAGAATACCCGCCATGTGCTTCTATGCGTGTACAGGAATCTACGTACTTGTTTGGATCTTCTTGGCATCAACGAAAGACAAAAATGGTTATTGTGAGTTATCCGTAAGGGTTAAACATATGCTGTCGGGAACTTTTTTGTAGAGCGTTTTGAGATATTCAATTTTGTGTACATTTATTTTGTGTATTTGTTATGGTTTAGGCAGCGTAAGGAATTTAAGCGCCCAAAGAACTACTTTTTTCACGTTTTCCACTACAAAGGGCAATATTTAAGGGTGTAGGAGTTGAGTATCACAACCCTCTTATAGCCTATGTTCATCCCGTGAATCTCCTGAACATTTTGCAAAAAGCTCCATCACTATCGGATCAACGATATGGCCGTGCATAAAGTACGAACAAACAAACAAACAAATATTAATTTTATGTAATAGATTCATGGAAAAATAATGCACGTACGCCAAAGAGGCAAACAAAAATGTGTGAAATCATTTTAATTTAGTGTCTTACAATTTATTTGTTATTTTATATATTTGTAATTGTTCTCTAATATGAGTATTGTGGTATACTGTTATCTCCAACATTTCAAGGCAGGAACTGGTTAACGTGTTTCAAAATCTTCATCGCCTGTGTGAATGTTGTATTGAAGCTGACGGAGGCAATTTTGAAAATATCTTGTCATAAGATAAGGGATAGACAGCACAAAAATCGATCTCCATTACAATATCTAATTACTTTTATAGTTACTAAGATTGTGAGATTATCATGCGAGATCCTTTCGATGAGCTTTCCCAGGCGCTAGGTGCTTCTTAAAATGAAGACCCTATATTAGAACAGCTGGCTGAATTCCAACACTCGACGCAGTACATGACTTGAGAAAAATATCTCACGGGGGAATAAATTGTAAATATTTTTGTAACAGGCTGTTAAGTACGATTTTACACATGTTATGTTCAGTTTTAACGATTGCTTAAAAAACTGATTTTATGATCTGATATTAAAACGGTAATAAAAGGAAAGCGCAGAGCTTTAAAAAAACTAGCAGGTAGTGTATTTTATGAAGTGGTAGGACAGGGTGAGAACATATTATTATTTATATCTGTAGATGATCATTAAATGGAAATCTTGCTTCTTTTATTAACGTTACGCATCAAACCTTCTCAGAATAAGTAAACTACAATCCATTCTCCATGATCACATACGAGGAGGTACTTTTCAAACCATGTTATGTTTATTAAAGCAAAATGTGCAGTAGAGAAGAAAGAGTGTTTATGCAATATCTGAAAGATAAATTAAAATTTAAAGTATATAATGATTCTATTGTGGTCAAGATACTTCGGTTGTTTACTGTGATTTAGGAAAAAGAAGCTCTTCTAAACGAATTCAAAGAATCGATTGCACTGGTAAACATGATTTTTGTCTCATGAGTACCAACAGTTGTAATTAATGCAGTGTTTTATCGTGTTTTCAAATATGCATTCGGAATTTCTCCATCACGTACAGTTTTTTTTATTTCAATTTCAATTAAGGGATTTTAATAATTAATTTTTAATAAACGTTTTTTCGTCCATTTGTCCATTGTAAAATAAAACCAAATGAGTTAACCCATATGGTTTCAGCTATGGAAAAGAGATATCAAGGCAAATGGAATCCTAATATGCTGGCCGATTATTGTAGGACCATCAAGAGGGATGCTCCACATGCGAAATATAGCAGCAAATAGTCATTTCTTACTTTCTAGGTGAGTCCGAATGTTCGAATATTGTGTAGTTACGAATGTAGAAAATATTAAAGTGTTTGAAATTATAAATTCCTGTCTCTCGGAAACCTTGCGTGATGGAGAAAAACCGATATCATATTTGAATTCAGGAGAAAACATACTATCAGAATAACATATTTTTCTTTTTGAGACAAAAAAAAGTTTATTTTTTGTTGCTCAGTGTTATCGTACTAATCTATAAGAAAGATAAAACTGATTTTAACAAGTACAGGGGCATCTCATTACTTTCAACTTCGTACGAAATTCTAACAATTATATTAGTAAGCAGACTTACTCCCTATATTGATGACATTCTAGGAGATCATCAATGTGGATTTAGAATAAGCAAGTCTACAATACATTAAATATTTAATATAAGGCAAATTTTAGAAAATAAATTGGATATAATTGCACTGTGCATCAACTATACGTAAACTTCAAAAACGCATACTATTTAATTACGAGGGAAAATTTATATAGTTTCCTGCTGGAGTTTGGAATTTCTAAAAAGTTGAACTTATTCGAATGTATATGAATGGCACAAAAAGTAGGGTGCGTGTAGGCAACTAGTTTTCGGATACAATTGAAATTCACAATGGATCATAACAAGGAGATGCACTGCCTCCTCTATTATTCAATTTTGTACTAGATATGCCATCAAATCTTTAGAGGACAAAAAAGTTCTACAACTCAATACTATTAATAAGCTGTTAATTTGTGCTGATGATACAGTGTTATTAGGTGATAGCGAGGAGATACCAATGGCAAACACGCACAATCTATTGAGTAATAGTAAGAAATTGTAATTTGAGAAAACATCAATCAAATTAAATATATGTTCAAAGAAATACATTATATAATGGAAATGGATGATTAATGACAATGAGGCAAATTTTGAAGAAGTGGCTGAGGTCAAATATCTATCTAACTAACTAACTACAACTATCGAACCCATAGGTTCATGGCCGCGCGGACATAAGATCTCCATACATCTCTATCCTGAGCTAATGTTTTCCAGTCATTCCTTGTAAAATCCACTTCCCTCAAATCATGGTTAATGTTATTCTCCCACCTCATTCTTGGTCTGCCAACTAAGTGTTTTCCCTCTGGTTTTCTAACAAGAAGTTTCCATGCACCTCTTTGATTCCCCATTCGTGCCACATGTGCTGCCCATCGCAGTCTACGATACTTAACTGTTATTATTACATCTGCCTTCCTAAAAAGATCATGTAGTTCACTGTTATGTAGTCCTCTCCATTCACCTGTCTTTTCATCTCTCTTTAGTCCAAAAATTTTCCTAAGAATTTTATTCTCAAATACTCGTAATCTATTCTAATCCATTAAAGTAAGAGTCCATATTTCGCAATCACTATAATATAACTGGTAGAATAACAGTATTATATATTTTCAGTTTAATTTTTATTTTAAGTTGGGAAGGCAAGAGTCCTTATAATGCTTAATAGCAACCATTTCCACAATTGAGCCTATGTTTAATTTCTCTGTGCATCTCATTCCCATTTATAATTATTGTTTCTAGGTATTCTAGGCTACTTCTTCAAAATTTCCCTAATTTGTCATTAGCTCTCCAATTCCATTTTACAATCTATTTCTATATGTGACCATATATTTAGTTCCCAATTTCTTAGTGTTACTCAATAGTGTGTGTGCGTGTTGGCTCTTAGTATCTCCTTGCTATCGCCAAATAGTACCAAACCATCAGCATAAACTTACAGTTTATTAATACCATTTAGTTGTAGGTCATTTTCATCGTCTAAAGATTTGATGGTATGCTTTAGTACAAAATTAAATAACAGAGGAGTCAGTGCATCTCTAGGAACATTAATCGCAAATAGGAATGAGATGCACAATGAAATTAAACATAGGCTCAATTCTGGAAATGCGTGCTATTATGCATTACAGAGACTCTTGATGTCCCAACTCCTTAAAAAAAAGTTAAACTGAAAATATATAAAACTATTATTCTCCTAGTTATATTATATGGATTGAAGCATGGACTCTTACTTTAAGGGAGGAAAGTAGATTACAAATATTTGAGAATAAAATTCTTAAAAAAAAATTGGACAAAAGAGAGATGATCAGACAGGTGAATGGAGAAGACTACATAACAACGAGCTAAATGTATATAATAAGAACAGTTTAGTCTTGTAGACTGCGATGGAAATATTGGAAAACGAATGTTCAGTGTGTGTGGTGAGAAATATTAAGTTTACGTAAAACTGATACATTTTATTGGCAGGTGTTGATATGCGAGCACCTGCTCGCCTGCAGGAGTCAGGAGTGACCTCCCAGTAGCCTGACCACCTACAAATACCACCTATCTGCTCGCTATGTTAATTCTTACTGTCTGATACCTGATCTCTTCGCCCGATATCTATAAACACACGTTAAGATCGGAAAGTGCGCATTACACAGAATCTAGCGCCACACCCCCCTCTAAATTTAAAAGAGTAGATTATACTTACCCCGCGCTTTAGCCGAGCGGTCTAGGACATACATAATTATCTCACTGTTACTATCGAACCGGGAAATTCATGACCACTCTGACACTCGTACATCCTTACCCCGAAAAACTGTTTTACTTCCTTAAACTCACTTTTAATTTTTTACCCCAACTAATTCATTAGGCCTATATAGTAATTATACAGAAGTCAGAGGATGATTTACAAAGATCCATTTACACGTTGAATCAATTAGTACTCTATTACAATCTCAAAGTCTCAACTTCAAAAACTAAAATTATGGCTTTCAGGGTAAAGTACCAGTCGGAGCAAAAATAGTAATCAATAATGATATAATAGAACAGATAGCACACTTTAACTATCTTGGCTCAGATATAACATATAGCTATGATTGTGATATATATAATAAATTAAACCGATATCAAATTATGTGTGACACCATAAGAAGAATCCTCCGAAAGACTCGAAAAGAAACTCAGTTCAGATTTTATAAAATTATGGCTGGTCCTGTTCTTTTATATGGATCTGAATCTTGGGTACTTACAAAAAAAAAGATATCTCACACATTCAAGCCACTGATATGAAATTTTTAAGATCCGTAAAAGGAAGTACACGCATGGATACATTACATAATAGGTTAATAAGAAATGAACTGGGGATATTTTCAATACTCGATAAACAAGAAGAGCACAAATACAAATGGAAAGAACATTTAGACAGAATGGACAATACAAGATTACCCAAAACCATCAACACCTACAAACCACACAGAAAAAGATCTTTGGGACGGCCAAGGAAACGATGGACTTGAGACCGGATCAGGTCGCATTGACCTAATCCTGGAAAGGAAGAAGAAGAAGAACTAATTCATGGCCTGCCAACTGGACTTCTTCCTTCTGGTTATCCTACATGGAATTTCAGTGTTACTCTATCATTCATCATTCGTGCCACATGTACAATAGGTATCAGCAGACTACGAGACTTAACACGTCTCATTATATCTGGATTCCCACAATGTACCTCACTGTTACAAAGCAGACTCGACTAATTTCGTGATACTAAACAGGGAACAGTACTTCAATATTGGACAAATAGTGGTCTCTGGTTGGGAAATCACAATATGTGACATAATAATAATAATAATAAGAATAATCATAGATAAGACACAACAGAATAAAAATAATAATAACAATATGATAATTAATGTATTTATTCTGGCAGAGTTAAAGGTCATAAGGCATTCTCTTCCACATCAACAAGCACAATTAAAAGTCTTTTAAGAGCTGTAGGAAGAAAATTTTTGAAAACGCTTTAGGGAATTTGCCGTATGACAGAAGATCTTTTTATAGTTTGTTTTACTTGGACATGCCCAATTTAAATTTGAATCAAGTAAAGTCCCAAGTTTTATAAACGACTTCGGGTATAAAGAATTTGTTCGTTATCTAATAGGAAGATGCCGGCATTCATGCCATTGTTTATGTAGTGTAATAGCTTGGATGTCCGATAAATAATTGCTTGCGTTTTTGTTTACATTTAGTTTTTAGCCCATATTGTGAAAACCATAAAGATATATGTCTGAGGTGGCAGGGTTTCTTGGCAGTATATTCCTGAATTTCGTCAGGCCTAAAGTGTGTTGTAAATCCACAAGAAGGGTATCAGAACAGTTGATATACAAACTTTAAGGTGCAATAGACAACAGGAGAGATTCCATAGTCAAATTCATGAGCACTTCGGTTTCCCTGTACATATACTATTGTCTGTCCAACCAGGGTGTTGAATGTGTTTGAGCGGGTCTCTGGATGGTTTAGATTTTAGATTCACAATTGGACTCGGTATGTGGCTCTGCGATCAGGATATAGAATTTTTTGTATGTCAGATGTGTAGTCATTTGCATTATCGGCATATCCGCGCGACAACAAAGTGACGTAAACATGCATGCTTCTTGAGCCACAACAAATGGCAGTGAGGAGTTCTCTTGCGAATTTATTTTATAATATGTAATTACTTCTTAATTAGTTAATTTTATGGTAAAAAAGTAACATATTTTCATCATCCGGCCATGGCACAAAAATTGAACGTTCGGACAGGAGAATTACTGCCGGGTCCGCTAGTATATTCTACAATTCTCCCATATGTCTCATATAGATATTAATATAGGATGAACAGACAGGTGAATGGAGAATACAACATAACAATGAACTACATGGTCTTTATAGGAAGCCAGATATAATAAGAACAGTTAAGTCTCGTAGACTGCGATGGGCAGGACATGATGCACGTATGGGGAATGAAAGACTTGCATGGAAGCTTCTTGTAGGAAAGCCAGAGGGAAAACGCCCAGTTGGTAGACCAAGAATGAGGTGGGAGAATAATATTAACTATGATTTGAGGGAAGTAGATTATACAGGGAATGATTGGAAAGTATTATCTCAGGATAGGGATGTATGGAGAGCGTATGTCCGCGCGGCCATGAACCTACGTGTTCGATAGTGCCAGTGAGTAAGTAAGTAAGTAAGTAAGTAAGTAAGTAAGTAAGATATTAATATAGACATTAATACATTCCTACATTCCTCCATTTCGAGTATTAGAGGGTTAATTGAATTTCCTTTCACACTTAAAAGTAAAACCAATATTCGACGAATGAAATAGCAGTCATACATCTGATTTGACAACTGGAACTTAGCTCGAAAGAGGTATACAAACGATTGCAGTTATCTATGCAATTTGTAGAATCACACGTGTGCACACGGTGGTCGAATCATCCCGGGCGGTCCATATCTCCATCTCCGTCACAGGCAGGTAGTAACAAGTAGCGAGGTAAGATAAAAAAAAAAGAATAGCTGCCAGATCTCGTGTTGCGCTCAATCAACCCACGTCCGTGGTCTTCACCTCCTTCAAACTTTCCACTTGGACATTCAACTCTTTTCAATTCAAACACTCGCTTGTAAAAACATTTCTCATTCAATTGTGTTCGAAATTAATTTACCCTCAAAATACAGGGTGTTCCGTGTGATTATTGGACAATGCCAACAGAACAACTACATTTTTAGTTGTTAGCAGTTTATTTCATAAGTTTGTACCGAAAGTACATTTTTGTATGCAGCATTACGTCATCTCTCCCATCCTTAGCAGTTGAATTCAAGAACAATGCCAATTCCTATCCTCTTTGTCCATTCTCCTAACTTATCCCCTCCTCTGCGTTATGTATGTTTGCGCAACTTCCCCTCTTCCACGGAACTCAAATACATGAAGCAAGCTAGAGAACAGGATCGTCTTCTTTTGGAGCTTCAGGAGAACGGAGCTATTTAATTTAGCATTTCCGGTGAACCAGTTTAGGGCATCCTGGGCGTGGACCCTGTTGTGTGTGAGAGTATGTATTACTGTTTATTATGTATTCTTTTTTGTAACTATGATTCCTGAGTGTAGGAATGTTAAAACGACCAAGATTCATTAATCTATATTATTAATGTTATTTTCATTTTGTTTAATTCATTGTTCGAAGATGTTTATATTCAGTTTACTTATAATTGTTATCATAGTTTCATATATTTGACTCAACATTAATTACCTTTTTAGTTAAAGGTTGTTTGTTACTTATCTTACAATATCACTGCTGCTTTGTATAAACTTCCTATGTCAAAAGCTTTCTCATGTTATACTAGCTTACTCCCTTATTCAGTTTTCACGATTATATTCTGATTAGGAATTAAATACCGGTACTATTTCTTTAATTACTTTAAAACAGTAGTTAGATTCCTTGGTCAAAGTGTACATATAATAATTGAAGCGCACAGGAAATATGAGACAACTTTACCTCTCATGGGCCCGGGTAAAGGATTGTTGTAGTAAGCATTTGGAACCACTTAAGCATAGAAGAGTCAATGCCTTTCTTGTTTAATCACGGGCACCCCAAATACGTGGTGCAATTATTGTTTTTTACTAAAAAGGTATTTAATATTGAGTCAAATATATGAAACTATGATAACAATTATAAGTAAACTGAATATAAACATCTTCGACCAATAAATTAAACAAAATGAAAATAACATCAATAATATAAATTAAAGACTCTTGGTCGTTTTAACATTCCTACACTCAGGAATCATAGTTACAAAAAGGAATAATAATAAACAGTCATACGTACTCTCACACACAACAGTCCAACCAAGAGCTAGGGTCCACGCCCAGGATGCCCTACACTGGTTCAGGAAATGCTAAACTAAATAGCTCCGTTCTCCTCAAGCTCCAAACGAAGGCAACCCTGTTCTCTAGCTTGCTTAATGTATTTGAGTTCCGTGGAAGAGGAGAAGTTGCGCAAACATACATAGCGCAGAGGAGGGGGTAAGTTAGGAGAATGGACAAAAAAGGATAGGAATTGGCACTGTACTTGAATTCAACTGCTAAGAATGGAAGAGATGACGCAAAGTTGCATACGAAAAATGTACTTTCGGAACAAGTTAAGAGATAAAAGTAATGAGCAGTGTATACAATTTAAATAATATAATAGAATAAATGCGCACAAGTTGCACAATATATATATATATATATATATATATATATATTACATACAAGGTTTTCTAAAATTCCCCTTACAAACTTCTATAACTTGTAGACGGGACTGAGTTGGTAATATTTAGAATTGGAAACCATGTCCGGAAACTAACCGATTCCGTGCTACAGCCGTTTGAAAACATGTTTTTAACGCGACCACTTTTACAAGTAATTTACTATGAGGCGTGCAGAAACCAAGCACAGAACTCAACGTATGGAGCAAAGTCGGCTGGCAGTAATGAATGTACACTTTAGAAGTGGTATGCATGTAGTTGTTGTTCATGCATAGCATTCCAGACGGTGCTAGAAGCAACATCCATTACACACTCAATTGCTCGTGTACTCGTTGACGAGTTTCTTTCAACTTGATGCAGTACGACCTCTTCCAATTCGGGAGTGCGGAGTCTCCTTGGAGCACCACAGTTATTCCTGCTGGCGGTGAAGGTACCCCTTCCTCGAAGCCCTTGCGTAATTATGGCGAAAAGGGTATGCGATGGAGTCGGACGTTGTGGAAAACGATCTTGATAAAGGCGCCCCATTGCCTCGAGCTTCGTCATACAGAAGGAACATGTCGGTGTATTCAGCAAAAAGTGTACTCAACTATGTTGCTCTAACACTGAAAGACACGTGGATGAGGCTCAAACCAGCTCCGAGAGGTAGGATAAACGTTAATTGACATCACGTAATCCGATGTAAGCGCCCTTCATCATGTAACCCTGCAGGCGGACAAATCGTGAAGCTAGTACTTGTTGAGACACGTCAGCGTACGTTCAGGCAATGTTTGTTTTCAAATGGCTGTAGCACCAAAACGGTAAGTTTCCGGACATGTTTTCAATTCTAAATATCATCAACCCAGTCCCGTTTACAAATCTTAGAAGTTTGTAAGGGGAATTTTAGAACACCATGTATGTTTTGTTGTCATAGCATCCTGTTGCACTTTGGTTTACATTGTTTATAACTAACTAACTAACTCACTGGCACTATCGAACCCGAAGGTTCATGGCCGCGCGGACATAAGCTCTCCATACATCCCTATCCTGAGCTAATGCTTTCCAATCATTCCCTGTATAATCTACTTCCCTCAAATCATACTTAATGTTGTTCTCCCACCTCATTCTTGGTCTACCAACTGGGCGTTTTCCCTCTGGCTTTCCTACAAGAAGCTTCCATGCACGTCTTTCATTCCCCATACGCGCAACATGTCCTGCCCATCGCAGTCTACGAGACTTAACTGTTCTTATTATATCTGGCTTCCCATAAAGACCATGTAGTTCATTGTTATGTAGTCTTCTCCATTCACCTGTCTGTTCATCTCTCTTCGGTCCAAAAATTTTCCTAAGAACTTTATTCTCAAATACTCGTAATCTCCTTTCCTCCCTCAAAGTAAGAGTCTAGGTTTCGCATCCATATAATATAACTGGTAGAATAATAGTTTTATATATTTTCAGCTTAACGTTTTTTGAAAGGAGTTGGGACATCAAAAGTCTCTGCAATGCATAATAGCATGCATTTCCAGAATTGAGCCTATGTTTAATTTCTTTTTGCATCTCATTCCTATTTGTGATTATTGTTCCTAGGTATTTGAATTTAGGCCACTTCCTCCAAATTTCCCTCATTTGTCATTAGCTGTCCATTTCCATTATATACTGAATTCTACGTGTGACCATATATTTAGTTTTACTGATATTTATTTCCAGTCCTAATTTCTTAGTGTTACTCAATAGTGTGTGCGTGTTGGCCTTTAGTATCCAGAAAAAAGATCCTCGCTAATCGGCCAGTAGATACTACCACATCATCAGCATAAACTAACCGCTTATTAATACCTTGATTTTGTAAGCCTTCTCCTCATTCTCTAAAGGTTTAATGGCATGCTCTAGTCGCAAAGATTAAATAGTAGAGGAGATAGTGCATCTCCTTGCTTCAACCCATTCTGTATTTCACAAGTGTCTGAAAACTGTTGGCCCTACACGCACCCTACTCTTTTGAGCCATTTTAGAACACATTCGTATAAGTCTAAGTTTTTAGGAATTCCGAACTCCAGCAGGATACTATATAATTACATTGTTTATCATTTACAGAATTCTACCAGGGATTCCATTTTTTTTCAGGTGGTTACGTGGTAACGGTCGCATGGTTGCTCGCAGAGTCGTTCCCGAGATCTTGCCTATTTTTTTGGTGGTATCCATATATTGCTATTGTGTTCACCAGGTGTCGAAGTTCCTGATTTGTGTTGGTCCAGAATCCGTTTTTGCGTACTGGCTTCTGTTGTATAAACGTCCAGCCACATCTCCTTCCTCTTCTTCTCTCTTCCATATAGAAGTTTATTTGAGCTATCTGTGGATGGTAGCCTCATAGCGTAGTTCTTCTATGAAGAAGGGTTCCCTGGCGAGTTCGTATGCTAGCCACGACTTTGTATGGTTTGAGACACCAAGGGCGACTTTCAAGAAGTGTGATTTATACAATTTAAAAGTAATGCAACAAATATATCTTGAAAATGTTATGCATCAACCGGCTAAGCGACATTAAAAAATGAGATTTTAATGACATCTGTTGCACTGGCTAATGAAGCAAATGTACACACAATTTCCGCGCTAAATCTTTAAATATAGCCTTATTATTAAAAATGTAAACACCTTAGTCCCATCAGAGATTCTGAGTTTTGCAACAAACGGCTATGAAACCAAATCTTCATAAATGCTAATCTAAATTTTGTTTCATGCAGCTATTTTATGGAAAATTAAACTCAATACTAGCTAAGATGGTACAAATAATTAGGAACTTCCTCCATTTCTTACTTGTTTATGAAAAAAATACATATGGATCTACCTAATCAGATGTTTACGTTTTTTCTATAATGGTGATATATATATATATATATATATATATATATATATTACAATTTTATTACGAGCAGAATACATGCTCAATGCTGACTCAACTGTAAATTCTGCTTTTATTTTCACCACATCCTCAAAGGTTAATGTGAGATATTTTTCACTAAATAGTTTGATAATAATCAAAATAATTTGTTTCTCTCCGCTATTCAAATGCGTTCCTTTACAGAAGCGGCCATTTTGAAACTATTGAAATTCCAACGTATTCTGCATTGCGCATGCGTAAGAATAATGCAATGCTTATTTAATGTAATTATATATTTTAAGATTCTCCTATATAACTTATATAGACATATGCATCACTCATTCCTGGGAAAAAACCAGATCAGTATTTTTTTATCTTAATGGATATACCGCTTCATATGGTAATAACAAGATAAGTCAATTACTCTTTCTATTAGCTATAATAGACAATTTCTGTTTTAGGTAAGTCTAAAAGGGAGGTAGTTCACTGGGGAAAAAAAACAGATATATCAACCTAGCTTGTTTGTGTTAGTTTTGGACATATCTGGCTTTTCTCAGAGATGAGTGATTGTATACTTTTTTTTATTTCTAGTGTTAGAGAGCGAACTATACTTACTACACACTTAAAGGAAAAACCGTTATTCGACCAATGAAAATGCAGTCATAGATCTGATATATTTAACTTTCACAGGGAAAGAACACTATGAGGTTTAATTTAATAATTAAATTAATGTTTTTATTACCTCACCTCATATCCTTTTTCTTCTATACTGCAGTTTCGGAGCTTATCTCCATCGTCAGTAGCCTCTGGTCGACCGGTGTTATGTCGTTTCTTGGCGGTTTCCTTCTTACTTCTATCGGTGGACCGATGAACCTCTGGATCAGGTCAAAATTTGCGGGAGTTTCAAAATTCATGAGTTTGTCTTTTTTGTTTTTTTGGATATGGATTTTTTCCCAGACTGTGAGTTCCTTTAGTTTATCTGTTTGTTTGATTACAGAAGCTAGCCTAATCAAACAAACAGATAAACTAAAGGAACTCACAGTCTGGGAAAAAATCCATATCCAAAAAAACAAAAAAGACAAACTCATGAATTTTGAAACTCCCGCAAATTTTGACCTGATCCAGAGGTTCATCGGTCCACCGATAGAAGTAAGAAGGAAACCGCCAAGAAACGACATAACACCGGTCGACCAGAGGCTACTGACGATGGAGATAAGCTCCGAAACTGCAGTTTAGAAGAAAAAGGATATGAGGTGAGGTAATAAAAACATTAATTTAATTATAGATCTGATATGTTTACATTACAACTGTAACTTAACTCGGGGAAGAAATATGTAGGGTTTAGGTCAATTAAAAAATTCAGATCCGATCGGGACCCGAATTCGCGGTCTTTTGGCTTATAGAGAGTAGCCCTAACTAACTACGCCCTCTGGATTCCTGACATTAAAGTTAAACAAATAATAATTTGACGAGCCCACATGACCCAAGTAACCGATGATGAAGTAACAATTCGTGGTAATATGTTGGCATGAAGCGCGCCATCTTGTAATATTAATGGGTAACGACACGGTGGTCTTGGCCCCCCGCGCAGAGCACTTACATATCCAGGTGGGTTCTGTACATCTCGCATTGTCAATCTATTCATGTAAATACGTCACTCAACAAAGGTTGGGTCAAGTTTTTACGTACAATACAGTGTTACCAACAATATACTCGACTGTTTATGTGATGGTAACAATAAATTCAATACAACTTCTCACAAAATTACAAATTTATACCGTATTTTATAAGTAGGGCTCGGAAGTTGAGGAAAACCCCTTTTATTTTATTTTATGTCTCAAAACGAGGCCTAACTTATATATATACAATTTAAGTCATTGTAGGTCAGAAACTGACAGGTTTTACTGGACTCCTTTGTTATTTTTCGATGTTTTTGGCGTACTGAACGTTTTTAGCCCTTTTTTTTTAGTCGTTACGGCTTTTTTTCAATTTTACCTCCTTTTGAGCAAATTTATACCATTTATATAGTTCAAGAATCTGCAGAGTCTAGTCTTATTCCAATTTCTTTTAAAAACACTATCTAGTTTTAATTTCTAAAGATTTTTCACATTACATATACTTTTGTTAGAGTCCACCGCTGTGGTCTCGAGGTAGCGTGCTGCCTTGTCACGCAGCGGGCCCGGGTTCGATCCCCGGCCGGGGCAGTTTTTCTGGGTGAGGTTTTTATCGGGGTTTTTCCTCACCTGTAAAGACAAATGTCAGGAAAACTTTAAGGCCCAAACGATCCCCGAAATCATATGGCCATCATCCTTATCATTATCATCCTTACCATTATCATTATCATCATCATCCTTCACCGGCGTGGAAAGCAACGGGAAGCTACCACACCTATACAATTCCCTAGTAAAGTTGCAAGCGTAGCATGAAAATGCTATGATTGTAGTGAAGGACCTGCCTTCGGGCAGAATTACTATGGATATGGATGGATTGTTGCTAGAGTCAATTTTTAATTTCGGATTTCAGTAAACCCTCACATCTATTGATCGAATTTCGCTGATTTTTGGACAATATCTACCAGTATTTATTTTAATATCATATACTAAGTTTCGTTGAAAAACATCTAAAATTGCGACTGCTAGAGGGATTTGTACATTTTCTTTTGAGGTGAACCGCTATGCCTAATGGTTTTAGAGAATAATTGGTGTCCCGCGCCGTAGCCGAGCGGTTAAGGTAGGAAGCCTTGGCGCAGAGCTACGGGACTTGCGCTGGTTCGAGTCTCCATGGGGGAAGACATTTTCTCATGGTATTTTCGGCCAGTATGGGGCCGGTGCCCACCCAGCATCGTGAGGCAATTGGGTAGCTACAATAAGTAGCGGCTCCAGGTTGAGGAACCAGCTATAACGGCTGGGGGACTCGACATGCTAACCACATGTCACCCCTACACTGGCTGTTGATCATCTACCTCTGTGATTGACACATGTGGATGTGAAGGGCCAGCAGCCGGCTGGTAAAAGGGCAACCGCTGAAAAAGTGGAAAGACCCTCAATCGGAATAATTGGTAGTGGCTAAACACTCCCCGTACCTGAAAACCTGTATGTGTACATTTTCATAACAATCGACCGATTACTTTCTCAGTTTTGCGAGCACATCATTAAGCAGGCTGAATATTTACATCAGCTTATAAAAATTCTCTTCTTCGTCCAAGACAGACAACCGTAGCTACCAACGCCATCTGACAGTTTCTAAATTAAAAGAGACTTTTTAATGAGATTTACATTACTATTATAGCAGTAAAACTTAATAATGTTAAAAGATTCCGGGCTAAGTGGCTATGGTCTATAACTGGGGTTTCTTCCAGACGTTTCTCCCTCAACTGCGGAGGACATCTTCAGTGGCGAGTGCTTCTAGGTCAGAGCCGTCCAAACTACGGCCCGCCATGGCTTTTCGTATGGCCCGCGTAAGGAATGAAATGAACAAATTAATTTTATATTTTTAATTTAGATTTTAAAATGTAACATCTAGTTTGGACATCCCTATGTGAAATTCATCTCTCTGGAATGTGGATTTGAGGTGTCACCGCTTCTCTTGACAAAGTAACAGACATGATTCAACCCTTATTTACCGTTTTCTTCCCCACTCCAAACTTTGAACGTTAATTGTTTCGCTTGTTATATTGTCAATGAAACAGTAGCCTGTGCACGGACTAGTTTTAAAAATAGTGTTAAAGTGAGAAAATACTTTCAAAAAACGCAAAATTGATTCCGAGTGTAGGGAGTTTAACTAATCCTGGATCAGCAAGTACTTCGTGAAGGAGCATGGAAACAAAGTGTTATGTGTTATTTGTAACGATGTTATTGCAGCTGTGAAAGAATATAACATTAAAAGACATTACCAAATTAAGCATAGCCATTTTGATAAATTTGATGGAGATGAGCATACTGAAAAAGCGAACGAGCTCCTTCCTAAAGTTACGGCACAACAGCAGTTATTAATACAGGGCGGTGGTGTAAGACAAAGAAATGTTACCGAAGCGAGTTATGAAGTTTCGAAACTAATTGCTGAAAACGGAAAACCGTTTTCTGATGGCGAATTTGTGAAAAAAGTGTCTGATTGCTGTTGCCAAGAAGTTGTTCCGGCCCGCGATCAATTGCACAATCAGTTATTGGCCCAGCCCATTAAAAAGTTTGGGCGGCCCTGTTCTAGGTGATGTTACCTTATAGTAGACTCGGCTGTGAGTGAGTCTACTACAAGGTAACATTACCTAGAAGCACTCTTCACTGAAGATGCCCTCCGCAGTTGAGGGAGAAACGTCTGGAAGAAATACCAGCTATAGACCACGGCCACATAGCCCGGAATCTTTTAACATTATGATTACCGGCCGTGAAAGCCTGAATTCCACTAGTAAAGCTCAATGTTTAAATGTTATAATACTAAATGTTAACATTTCCAATGATGGACCATAATTATTTTGAAATAGTATATTGCAATACGAGTTTGGGAAGTGATTTTCACAGAAGTGAAGAAATTATTAAAAATCGAGCGAACGCTCGGTTTTTAATTTCCGAGATTCTGTAAAACACTTCACAAATATGTGTTGTACATTATGTTTTGCACGATGGTGTTTTCAAAATAATAAATAATAGTAAAATAATAACATATTTGTTGGAAATATTTGCGTTCATTATAAACAACTGTCTAACGTTAACAGTCTGGTCAATATTCATACGCTAACTGCCGAAAATAATTTAGTTGGAACTACAGCAGAGCGTGACACCAATCACGCATAAAATGGCGGCAAGTAGAATTTACTGTTTTATATTGTTTCAAATGAAGTTCAGTTCATTTAAATGAGTGAATTCTTTCGGATAATGTAGGTCTATATTAACTCTACCTTTTGGATATATTTTTGTAGTATACATTGTACGTAATATACATAAAGGACAGTGGTTTTACTTCCCGCCCTAGGTAGGTAATTTGTAATATTACAGTATAGTTATTACGTTATTTATAGGTTAGCAACCCCAAACTTTAGGAAATTGAACTTTCAATCATGGTCGCCATTCCTGTAAGTACGACAGAACGCAATTACGTGCAAAAATAAGAATTATACATTCTATTAATTTTCAAAATAATAATTGCTCAACATTGCTAATTTTAAATTTTATAACATAAAAATATTAATGATATTAACTAACTCACTGACACTATCGATGTCGCCGGTTCAATTCAGTGCGGACATAAGTTCTTCCCACATCCCTATCCTGAGCTAATGTTTTTCAATCATCCCCTTTATAATATACTTTCTCAAATCATGGTTAATGTTATTCTCCCACCTCAATCTTGACCTAACTGCTGGGCGTTTTCCCTCTGGTTTCCCTATCATGCACCTTTTTCATCCCCCAATTGTACCACATGTCCTGCCCATCGCTGTCTACGAGACTTAACTATTCTTATATATCTGGTTTCCTATAAAGATCATGTATCTCATTGTAATGTGATTTTCTCCATTCGCCTGTGTGTTCATCTCTCTTTGTCCAAAAATGTTCCTAAGAACTTTATTCTCAAATACTCGTAATCCTTTCTCCTCCCTTAAAGTAAGACTCCATGTTTCGCATTCATATAATATAACTGGGAGAATAACAGTTTTATATATTTTCAGTTTAATGTTTTTTTTTAGAGAAGTTGGGACGACAAGAGCCCTTGTAATAAATAATAACATGCATTTCCAGAATTGAGTCTCTGTTTAATTTTTTGTGCATCTCATTCCTGTTTGTAATTATTGTTCCTAGGTATTTGAATTCAGCCACTTATTCAAAATTTAATAACCGTTGGGAAATTTTGCTTCATTCATGGTATTTATAAAACATGTATACATTGGGAAATATGTTAACAAAAAATAAAATCTACTAATAAGATAAATCTTGTTAATAAAAATGAATGGAATGAATTGAAACTTATGTTCATTGAAAAGTAGGGAAATGAGCCTCTATAGAATTCAGCTGTGACAAACAGAACATAAATGAGACCATTCTAAGTGCTAAAACCGATACAGTGTGGAAAACTAATTATAGTTGTGTAAATGAGAGGCAGAGGGAGTTGTATGTAGGTTTGAAGTAGTTCTTTCAAACGTTCAATGGAACTATAATGAACAGCGAAGCAACATAATGAAGAATACAGTGTTTTCATACGAACCAAAAATCTGTAACGCAACGGAATTTTAGTAATGGCAGCTAATATCCGCAGCTTGCGAACAAAACTAGTATCCACTGAAACAAATATAATATCCGCAACACATACACTCTGTTTATATTAAAATGGAAGCGGTCTAACTTATCATTTCTACAGTGGCTTATTGGCACTAAAGAACCTAAAGGTTCATGAATACGCCGACACAATCTCTCTATACATCCCTATCCTTCTTCTTCTCATTATTATTCTTTATTTGTAGGATTTTCATCCTGTTTATTTCCCAAATCACTCCTCGGAGGAAGACGTATTGAATGTGCAGCCACTGTCTATCCATCTTTTGGCTGGTCTTCCTCTTGTACTTCTCCCATCCATTGGTCAATCTTCTATAGCTCTTTTTGCAAGTCTGTTATTTCCCCCATTCTTTCTATACAATATTTACAATATTTTCGTCTGTCTATAATAAATTTGATTATGTCTTGAATTTTACATTTGTATCTAATTTCTGTATCTTATTAAATAATGATTTCTCCTGAATAATTCTAATGATCTTCATTTCACATGTCTTTATTATTTGTTTAGTTTTTGTTGCATCAGCCCTAGTTTATGCTCTATATATGATAACTGGCCGAACTATCTTTTGTATTTGCAGGTTCTGCTTTCTATTGACATAATTCCCGCTACCTCTTGTGGTGTGAATTGAGAATATTATATATATAAGAAAAATGTATGTTTGTGTTGGAATACTTGGGTAGCTCAGTTGGTTAGAGCGCTAAATGTACAGAGTTTAGAGACTCGGGTTCAAATTCCGACTCAAACATTCATTTTTCTTTTCATATCATATTTGCCTTCATTGCCAAATGTAAAAAAGAAGTAGTTGTAACACACGCACACACAAACACATATATATATATATATATATATATATGAATTATTAACAATTTTAATAATTATTAATCCATATTTACTTACAAATATACTTTAATAATGTATTTATTTTTATTTATGACATGAACTGCTGACAAGAGGTAAAGCAGAGGATAGCAATTACTTTTCTTTAGGGATCCTAATATATCAATGGTAAAAGAATATTTTAGCAAGACGAGAATAATTTTCTGCGGACCTTTAGCAAAAATAATTGCGGAAGAGGCTAATGAATTGCTTTGTGTGGAGTGTAGCATTGTATGGTGCAGAGATTTGGACATTACGACGGAATGAGGAAAAGCGACTGGAAGTTTTTGATATGTGGATATTGAGAAGGACAGAGCGTATAAAATGGACAGGCAAAATAAAAAATAAAGATGTGCTAGACAGAGTGGGTGAAGGAAGAACAATGCTGGAACTCATAAAGAAGAGTAAAATAAATTGGATTGGCCACTGGCTAAGAAAAAACTGCCTGCTGACGGATGCCACAGAAGGAATGCTCAACGGAAAGAAGGTTAGAGACTGAACAATATATCAGTTGATAGACAATATTAAAATAAATGTTTTGTATCGTCATCATCATCATCATCATTGGCGCAGCAACTCATTTCTGGCCTCCTCAAGGATCCCTCTTCAATTACCTCGGTTCTGTGCATCTCTCCACCAATTTATCTATCCCAACTCTGTAGCATCTCCATCCACCTATCCACCTCATCCCTCCATCGTAGTTTCGGTCTTCCTCTTATTCTTCTACCCTCTGGTTCAGTGGACCATATCCTTTTACATATTTCTGACGCTTCCTTTTATTTTTACATGCCTTGCCCATCGTAGTCTGGTTAATTTAACGAATTTACTAAAAGGTAAAGTGATCCCACAACAGGCCTCAGGAGGCCCTTGGGGTAGTAGGAGGTTAAGGCTCCCACTTTTTCTAGACAATCGGCACTTGATGTCAGCCGGGTTGTCAGCCCTGCGTGACGGCCGCCTTTACCCCAGAACAAGCGTCTGGTACTCATTTCCGTTAGAGGCTGAGTCGACCCCTTTACTACTGAAGATAATTAAACATAATATGTGGTAATCGGAGGAAATTCAGAAGACCTACAAGTACAAATAAATAATATGATAATTAACTCATGCCCCAAATGGGAGTCAATGACCAATCACGTTTCAATGATTTCTGTATTACAACCAATCAGAGACGTGTTTCACCAAATATTTATCAGTGTTAGGATTATCATATATTAAGCAAAGCTCCTCCTTTTTAATATTCTGAACAGGTCTGACCGTTATTTTGCAGTGACTGAGCCTATAACAAATACGGCTACCAGATTGTATATAATAGTGCTTACATGTCAACATTTGTAGCAATTGATTATACCACCAAAAAAAGAAACCACTGTTTGCACTTTCTTAAATGTATACGACATCAAAAATGAATTAATATACAGATTGATGTGTTTCATTTTTTCTCCACTAGAGAGCATTCTTACAATATTGCGTTCCTTTGGCAATAAATAGTATGATCTGGTTGCAGTGATAAACAAAAGAAGCAGTAGAAGCGTACGTATCGTTTCTCATTTGTTTTCAAACATCGCCGTTTACATTAAATATATAAATATTTTAAAATAACTATAGTTAAATAATGATTTGTGAGTAAACAGCTTAATTTTATTCGTTAAATAGTCCTAACAAATGCCACTCTTGATTTCCAAATTCTCTAGATAAATTCACTCCTCACTTCGTGAGTCGTGAATTTATCGATAATTTGGAAATCACTCGTGGCATTACTTATGATAATTAAACGTGTTGAAGAATTTAAATATCTTGGATCTATAATAGATAAATCTGGTACTTGTGAAAAATATATTATTAACAGAGTAAGCAAGGAAGGCGATTAAATCCCTGAATGGTCTTTTATGGAATGGAAATTTGACCAGACAAACAAAAAAAAAAGATATTATACAGACTATTTAACTCATGTCGCAAATGGTAGTCAATGACCAATCACGTTTCAATGAATTCTGTTTTATACCAATGACAGTCGTGTTTCACCTCGCTCTTTATCGATTTCTCTTTATCAGCTCCTGCTTTTGTGATAAAGAAAGCTCCTCCTTTTTTAATATTCTGAACAGGTTAGACCATTATTTTTCTCCAACAAATATATTGAATATAGCAAATAATGAATAGATTCAATGATTTTACTGAGTTGTTTATTCAAAGTATAAATGATTAACCTATAATGTTGATTATAATAGTTTGATGTGTTTCATTATTTCTCCACTAGAGTGCATTCTTACAATATTGCGATCCTATTTGGCAATAAATAATATGATCGAGTTGCAGTGAATATGCATAAACTCACTAATTTGTTTTCAAACATCGCCGTTTACATTAACTATATAAATATTTTAAAACACCGGTAACTATATTCAAATAATTATTTTCAGTAAAGAGCTTAATTTTATTCGTTAAATGGTCCTAACAAATGCCACTCCTGATTTCCAAATTCTCTAGATAAATTGGAAATCACTCGTGGTATTACTTATGTCAATAATAGAACGTATACATACATATGGATCAGAAAGCTGGACAATAAATAAAAGGATGCAGAAAAGAATCTTGGCGACAGAAATGGATGGATTACGGAGAAGTATGAGAATATCCAGGCTACAACATATTCGAAATGTATATATATATCAGACAAGAAATGGATGCACAAGAAACTGTTATCGAAAGGATAATAAAGAGAGATTTACAGTGGTATGGACATGTACAACGGATGTCAGAAGACCAGTGGCCTAAACAGGTGTTAGATTGGATGGTACCAGGCAGAAGGAAGAGGGGGAGAAGTAGAAGAACATGGTATGAGGGAATATATGATGCCTAGATGAAGAGGGGTATGGAAGAAGGACAACGGGAAGATAGGAATCTCTGGAAAGCAGGAATCAAGGGCAAACTGATGTAAAGTGGAAAGCCTGTATTAAGTATTAAGTAACTAATTTCCACATCTTTGAATAATGCATCCCACATAATGGTTTGCATGTGGATACAAAAAGGAAGGCTGAGTTAAGGAAATAGTGGAGGATGCTGAGTTTGCAGTGAGAGACCTGCTCTTAGGCAGAACACTATGTTAGTTAGTAAACAAATATTGGGCATACTAAGAAATAAAAATTATATTTGTGGCTTAAGAATTTAGCGCTGGCAATGTCTACATCTTTGCAGTTGCTTCTAGTTGGATCAGTCGGGATGGAAGTGTGGGTCGAGTTAGTTTAGGGGAAAGACCAGAGCTCGGCTAATTTGGCGGTTGATTAGATTGACCGGTAAGACTTCTTAGGGTGGGTTTTTAGGGGGCAGCCTGATCACGTGAGCTTAGTGGCAGTAATGAGGCGGTCACGTAACTTGTAGAACACGTGTTCCAATCCAACTTGATCAAAACTCAACATAAAGTTTATCCTAAAGGGTTGTAGATAATTGTTTAGCAAATGTTCTTTTAACTTGTCCAGAAATCTCAAAAATGGATCTAAACAATTCAACAAAATTTATAAAAAATATAACTTCAGTAATTATAAAATGCTTCAAGGATTGGACCACTTGATCCGTTCCGTCTCCTGGATTTATAGCTCATTTCTCCACCGCTTCCTTGGTCTTCCAATTCCTCGTTCACCCTTTAGTCTGTATCTATATGCCTGTAATGGAATTATTGATGGTTGCACGCGTTCTAAACAGAAATGCCAGTTTAACTGATATTCGTCAATAATATCTAATATATTACCGATGTCCACCTCTCGAGGTAGCGTGTTGTCTTGTCCCGCAGCGGGCTCGGGTTCGATTCCCGGTCGGGACAGGCTCCTGGATGAGGTTTTTTTCGGGGTTTTTCTTCAATTGTAAGAGAAACGTCAGGAAGGTTAGGGCCCAAAGTCTTCGAAAATAATCCGGCCATCATCATCATCCTTATCATTATCAACATCGCCATCCTTCACCGTTGAGGAAGCAATGGGAAGCTACCACACCTAAAAATTTCCTAGTAAAGCTGCAAAGCATAGCACGAAAATGTTACGATTGCAGTGAAAGACCTGCCCTCGGGCAGAATTACTCTGGATGGATATTTATAATATCATTCATCATCATTTTCTATATGATATGTTTAAGGTTTTTAACAAAGAACAACTATTTTTACATACAATATTACAATTTATTCATAAAAATGTAGACCACTTTAACAAAATCAATCACTATTTCAATACGAAGAGGAAATTGTTACAATTTTAATAGAGTCAAAATGTAAAACAACAGCAGTATAAATTCATTACAGCTACTATGGACCTAGAATTTATAACAAACTATTATTATAAATAAATAAAGCCTGATATGTCCCTTTAGGGCAAAGGCCTCCCTGTACAGGGGTTAAGCTCTATTTGAGAGTGTCACCCGGTGAGCTACTCCGTGGTGAGAAGTTAACTTGGATGTAGCACTTGGTTTGTATACACTGTCTGTTCTGTGATTAGTTAATACACAGTTGTCTCTCCATCGTTCTCCAGCTTTTCCTGCATCTGGCGACTCTGGACCATTGCGCCCCTGCTCGTTCTTTGAAGATGTCAGCCCATCGTCGTCTTGGTCTTCCGAGCTGTCTCTTGCCTGCGTACGGGTCCCGCATGGTTGTTTTTATTGTCCACCTGTCGTCCTGTATTCTTGAGACGTGGCCTCCCCACTTCCATTTTTTCCTCATGGCTTGTTGTGCGGGATCAGTTGTTGAGGATATCGCTTGAAGTGTTGTATTCGAGATTCTGTCCTTCAGAGTTATGCCCAAGATTATTAACTTGTCCGAAATCTCAAATATGAATATAAAAAAGTTTTAAAAAAATTGTAAAAAGATATATCTTCTGTGATTATAAAATAGTTTAGAAGTAAATTCAAAATAGTAATTATTGTTCAAATAAATAATTATATAACTTTAAGTTGTAGGAGTAATAAAATAGTTTAGAATTAAAGTCAATATTTTTGTATTGTTCATACAGAAATTATATAACAAGCAGTCAGGATTAAAAAAATGTATATTATTTATTGTAATCAAGTAAATGGGTTTAAAAAAAGTACTATCTAATACAGATTTTTTTAAAAATTACATCTAAGAGTGCCTTGTCCCAAATTTTATCTCTCTCTCTAAAAAAAAAAAAACTGAAGGTACATAAAACTGTTAATCTTCCAATTGTATTTTATGGGTGCGAAATATGGATTCTTACTTTGAGGGAGGAGCAAATATTACGAGCATTTGAGAATATAGTTCTTGGGAACATTTTTGGACCAAAGAGACAGGCGAATAGACAGGTAAATAAAAAAAAACTACATAACAGTGAACTACAGGATCTTGATGGGAAATCATATATATATATATATATATATATATATATATATTTATTTATTTATTTATATTTATACTCGTATAATAAGAAGATGTAAGTCTTGTAGACTGCGATGGTCAGGCCATGAGGCACGAATGGGAAATTGGAGAATGAAACAAGGGCATAAAAAATCATCATCATCATCCAGGGATTAAGCCTGTCGGCTCGTTCCGGTTTCATGAAAGCTAGAATTGTTAAAATTGTTCAGACCATCTTCCGTGTGGGCGTCCAACATTTCTCCTTCCGTGCGGTTTATAATTTAGCAATCATTTTGGAAATCTTCCTTCTGGCATTCTATCAATATGTTCTTTCCAGTCGTTCCTATATTTAATTATTCGGTCTGTAAGTTTGAAAATATTTAGTTCCTTTCTTATATCTTCATTTATGTTCTTATCCAGCAGAGTATATTTCTTAAAAATCTCATCTCAGCTGCTTCCAATTTTTGTTCTTGTCTTTTAGTGATCGTCCAACATTCTGATCCATACATCAATACAGGCATAAAAACTCTTGTAGGAAAATCAGATAGAAATGGTCCAGTATGCAAGCCAGGGGAGAATAACACTAACCATGCTCTGAGGAAATAGATTATACTGAGGATGATTGGGAAATATTAGTTTAGGATAAGGAAGTATGGAGAGCTCATGTTCGCGTGGTTCGATATTGTGGGTTAGTTAGTTATTTACGCTGACTTATTTTCTAAAAACAGCTTGATAATTTATGACAAGACACTGGCGTGGTAACAAATCTCATTAACTTGGGTGGGAAATACCTTGTCATGAAATATTTGTTTACGGCCAGGAACTAGGGATAATAAAGGTACAGGTAAGGCTCGTTTTACCGCAAAAATCTGGAGCAAAGAGCGTCATTAATTAACAACAAAATTGCCAGTCGAGAATGTAATCTTAAACCCGTATACATCTCATTACCATTTACTGTATCCTTGACCGATCTTCAATGTCAACACCATACACCAGCGGTTTGCAAACTTTTTCGACTCGCGAACCTTTTCCACAACGATCTACGTTGGGTGAACCACTGACTTTTAAATATTCATACAGCAGACATGCATAAAATTAAATTCCAAGTAAAAGGTTTAATAACCTTATATTAAGTTAACCATTAACGGTTAAAACCTACAGTAATAACTTACTTTTACATGATTTTATTTTTCTTTGCGGTCCGAAACACTTGAATGGTGGGCACATAAATTATTGTTTCGCCAATTTAAGGGTTAAGTAAGTGCTAATAGGAACAATATCAAGCAACAGTAAATATTAATCATAACTTGTTAGTGATAAGAGGAACCATAACTTGCTTACGTATAATTAACAGAGAGCATTGTTTGAAATGCAAATAACAACCACAACGAAATAGAACAATTTAGCGTCACAATAACTCAAAATTATACTTCAAGGAATCGAAAATAGAAAAAAAAATAATTTCACACTTTAGAACTAGTAAATAACATTATAAATGCATAGTCAGGAACATCAACACACATAAAATGATAGAGATATTTTAATATTGCTAAACCAAAGCATGTAGTACTGCAGAAAACTGTAGTGGAGCATGCTGTCATATGAAGACTCTTAAAAAAAAAAAGTTACCCTAGTTATGGCAAAATTTAAAGTTACACAACGTGTAGGCCTAGTTGTAGCGAAACCAAATGCATTCTTAACGTTGTTACATAACTGTAAAATCGGGTATTAGGGGTAAATATTAATTTATGGGGGAAATAATGTGATAAATCCCCGATGTTACACATATGCAACAAGGGACTTTATAGGGTAAATTAATTTTAAAATAATAATCGATCTATCTTCGGTTTTTTACAGCTGCTGCCGTCTTCCCGTGCCAAACCTCTTCAATGCTTAGCCCTCTTGCTTGCATTAATATCTTCATGTTTTCCCTCCATGTTAACTTCGGTCTTCCTCCTTCTGGTCGGATGACATAGTTGCTTTGGCCATCGCTCAGCTTCCATTCTTAAAACATGTCCTAACCACTTTAATTCCTTCTCCTCAATTCTTTCAATTATGCTTTCTTCTGCTTCCATTATATTTCTAATTTCCAATTTGTGACATGTTCTAATTTTGACTTTCTGGCACTTCTGCGTAAATAATCCATTTCTAGAGCTATTAGTCTATTCTTGTAGTACTTATTGATTGTCCATACCTCACTTCCATACATTGCAACAGATTCCACCAATGTTTTACCAATATATATTTTTTGTATCTTTCCAAATATGCTTATCCCACCATATGGAATTTAACGATGATATTATTTTGCTACTCAATTCAATTCTATGTTATATGTTCTCTTTGCCTATACCTTCAATGTTATCCATAATTATTCCCAAATATTTAGTTTGTTTCACTTGCTTTATTTGGATTCCTTCTTCCAATATTAAATTTTCTCTTTCATTGCTATTTATTGCCAGATATTCTGTTTTTTTGTAAATTTACTGTGAGACCCCATGATTCATATGTGTTTTTCAACCTTTTTATCATGAATTCCATATCAAATTTGTCTTGCGCTAAAATAAAATAAAATAATAATAATAATGATAATAATAATAATAATAATAATAATAATAATAATAATTATATTATTATTATTATTATTATTATTATTATTATTATTATTATTATTATTATTATTATTATTATTATTAATACTATTATTAGAATGCTGCAGAGATGAAGGCAACAAAAAGTAGACCTAACCTCAAAACTCGCCATTACGGAAAAGTTTTGGTGAATCCCTTAATTTTGCGAACCTCCTGGGGGAAGGTGAACCACAGGTTGGGAAATAATGTACTAATACAGTATGTAAATAAGAAAGTAAGCAAGTTTCGCGTATATGCCTCAACGGGCGCTAGTGTAGAAACTAACCTACTGACATCTAATATATTGCTGTGGTACTAATATAAAATTCAGCACCGTCTGGTGGTAAAATTATGAATAAGTACATATAAATAGTTATCTCTTATGTTCTTTAGGGAAGAAAATTGATAGTTTTCCTTTCCCATATAAAGTGTAGTCCACCGCTGTGGTCTCGAGGTAGCGTGCTGCTTTGTCACGCAGCGGGCCTGCGTTCGATTCCCGGTTGGGACAGGCTCCTGCGTGAGGTTTTTTTCCCCCGGAGTTTTCCTCACCTGTAAGACAAATGTCAGGAAGCTTAGGACCCAAAGTTCCCCGAAAATCATCCGACAATCATCATCATCATCATTATCATCATCATCCTTCACCGGTGTGGAAAGCTACGGGAAGCTACCACACCTATAATTCCCTAGTAAAGCTGCAAACCATAGCATGCAAATGCTATGATTGCAATGGAAGACCTGTCCTTGGGCAGAATTACTATGGATGGATGTAAAGTTTAGTCCACCGCTGTGGTCTCGAGGTAGCGTGCTGCTTTGTCACGCAGCAGACCTGGATTCGATTCCAGGTTGAGACAGGCTCCTGGGTGAGGTTTTTTTCGGGTTTTTTCCTCACCTGTAAGACAAATGTCAGGAAGCTTAGGGCCCAACGGTCCCCGATAATCATCTCGCCATCATCATCATCATCATCCTTATCATTATCATCATCATCCTTCAGCAGTGTGGAAAGCAACGGGAAGCTACCACACCTATAATTCCCTAGTAAAGCTGCAAATCACAGCATGAAAATGCTATGATTGCAGTGGAAGACCTGCCCTCTGGCAGAATTACTATGGATGGATGGATATAAAGTGTACCAGCCTGTACAATTTATGCATCGGAAATTCAATTAACAAAATGGCTAATTTCCCATGATCCCGAGTGCTCTATGAACACGCCGTATGCCTTGCATTTGTTTCATTAGTTACAAATTCTGTTAATATTAACTAAAAGCGATACCACTCCTTCGTTCATTTTAGTTGCTCGCAAATTTTTAGATGTCACTGTACACATTTTCCCCTCTGGATGTAAATACTCTGTGGTCAACACTGTGAACTATAGGGGAAGACGATCCCTTCCAGCACTTAGTGCTGTTCCATACATTACTGCAGATTTGGAAAGAAATTTTGTAGATCGACTGGACGGGATCCTTTTATTGAAATCGAATTACACTTTACTTATACCGAAAGAAACCTTTCCTTTTCTCATTTGTAAACAGTTAAATTCACAAAAATCCGGAGAAAGAAGAATATTAATGGAATTTTTTTGCACAACACAACATAAGGAAAGAAAAAATATACTTCTCTGACTTCTTTCAATATGGATTCAGAAAATGTTCCTTTAAGAATTGAGCTACCTATTGGGCGCTTGTCATCTGGTTTCCCTACAAGAAATTTCCACGCTCTTCTTTTAATGCCCAATAATATCACATGTCCTGTCAATCCCAGCACACGAGATTTATTATATATATATATATATATATATATATATATATATATATATATATATAGGGCCTATATATAAAAGTAAAGTGATCACACAACAGTCCCGCAGGCGCTTGGGGTAGTAGGACGTTAAGGCTCCCACTTTTTCTAGACAATCGGCACTTTATGTCAGCTGGGTTGTCAGCCCTGCGTGACGGCCGCCTTTATCCCAGAACAAGCGTCTGGTACTCATTTCCGTTAGAGGCTGAGTCGACCCCAGGGCCATAGTGCCGCCAGAGGGTTTGGGTCAGTTTAAAAATCCTGACCCCAACGGGACTTGAACCCTCGACCCTCTGGTTTGTAGCTTAGTGCCTTAACCACTACGCTACGGCGTGATAAGAAATGGAAAATATAAATTTCAACAATGGAGAAGAACTAAAACCTAGTATTGAATGCACTTATTTAGGAGCAAAATTAGACCATTCAGGCGATAACACAGTGGAAATTAAAAATAGAATCGCACAAACAAAACAAGCAATAAATGCTTTAAACTCTGTTTGGTGTAGCAAAAATATTACAAAAAATAGAAAATTACAAATATATCAAACCATAATTCAGGGCATTTTAACATATGGTGCTGAAGTCTGGCAAATTCCTACCAGGGAAATGAAAAGAATTTTAAGTACAGAAATGGATGTTTTAAGAAGATCAGCTGGAAAATATAGAATGGATAGAATACGAAATAAAGAAATAAGGGAAATTATGGGCGTACAAGAGGAGCCGGACATCATAGACATTATAGAAAAGAAAAGATTGCAGTGGTATGGTCATGTCGAAAGAATGCCAGAGCAAAGATTGCCAAAAATTGTTATGGAATGGATCCCAATGGAAAGGAGGGAGAGAGGAAGACCGAAGAAAACTTGGATAGAAGGGGTACAAGCAGCTATGAATATCAGAGGAATGGAGGAAAATCAATGGATGGACAGAGAGGAATGGCGTTTGGTTTCCGGAAGACGGCGGCAGCTGTCATGATACCGGATGATATGTATAGTATATATAGTATATTGTATATGGTTTCCCGTAAAGATTATATAGCTCACTGTTGGTCTACTCCATTAGCCTGTTTGTTCGTCACTCTTTTGTCCAAAAATTGTCCTACGAACTTTATCCTCAAATACTGTAAACTTTTATCTTCCCTTACAGTAAGAGTCCATATTTCGCATCCATATACTGTAATATCACTGGGAGAATAACAGTTTTATATATTTTCAGTTTTTTTTAAATAGAGAAGTTGGGATGACATGAGTCCCTGTAATACTCAATAATACGGGAACATAATAAGACGCATTTCCAGAATTGAGTGTATGTTTAATTTGTTTGTGCATCTCACTCATATTTGTGATTATTGTTCCAGGTATTATAATTGAACCACTTCTTCAAAATTTCCCTCATCTGTCATTAACTGTCCATTCCCATAATATAATGCATTTATATGTGCTGCCATCTCACGCAGCGGGCCCAGGTTCGATTCCCGGTCGGGACAGACTCCTAGGTGAGGTATTTTTCTGAGTTTTTACTCACTTATAAGACAAAATTTCAGGAAGCATAGGGCCCAAAGGTCCTCGAAAATCATCCTGTCATCATCATCATCATCCTTATCATTACCAATCATCATTTCATTGGTGTGGAAAGCAGAGGAAAGCTACCACACCTATAGTTCCCTAATAAAGCTGCAAATTGTATGATTGCAGTAAAATACTGGCTGCTATAACAAAGAGAGCACAAATCCCTTTTTCTTCTTGATTGCCAGCGGCTATGGCTGAACATTACAGATAGATAGAATGTATTTCTATGCGTGACCATATATATAGGCCTAAAGTTTTATTGATGTTACTCAATAGGGTGTGTGTGCGTTGTCGTTAGTATTTGCTCACTACCGCCTAATAATACAGTATGTTGCTTTATATTATGGCAGTTCCTATTATTATCTACGGATCCGAAACATGGACAGTGACAGCACAACAATCTGCCAGAATACAAGCTGCTGAAATGAAATTCCTCAGACCAATAGCAGGATATCAAAGAACAGACAAAAAACACAACAATAGTGAAATATAGAACAAACTAGAAAGAACACTTAGCAAGGATGACTGAGAACAGAATACCAAAAGCAGCATGCAACCATTCACCAAGAGGAAGAAGAAGTTTGGGAAGAGCAAAGAAAAGATGGAAAGAGCAGCAACTTGGAACCGGAACAGGCTAGCAAAAAGCCTTATCCGTGACGAAGAATAAGAAGAAGAAGTTTCTTTATATTAAAATAATAAAAAATGGTCTCGCTTTTAATGTGAAAACTCATTTATGTGCAACTCAAGAACAACTTTTTATCATGTGTCTGGAAGTGCGAAGCTTAGCGCCTTGTTGAAATGTACGAACAAGTTTGAGACAGATAACAGAAATAAGTATACTAACGCTCTACAAAGTACGTATAATAACAGCTTAATAATGATGTTACCTATTAAATATTATATTTATGGAAGTTCTATGAAACGAAACACGTCACCATTAAATTAATCGGTGAATACAAAAACGTTCTAAGTTATTTTGTTTAGTTTTTGTTTTAGGATGAACAGCTTTGTATCAATTAGCTTTTTTGGTTATTCAGTGCAACTTTGTGGTTTTTCATAAATGGGAAGTAAAGTAAAGGTAAAGTGATCCCACTACAGGCCTCAGGAGGCCCTTGGGGTAGTAGGAGGTTAAGGCTCCCACTTTTTCTTGACAATAGGCACTTTATGCCAGCCGGGTTGTCAGCCCTGCGTGACGGCCGCCTTTACCCCAGAACAAGCGTCTGGTACTCATTTCAGTTAGAGGCTGAGTCGACCCCAGGGCCATAGTGCCGCCAGAAGGTTTGGGTCAGTTTAAAAATCCTGACCCCACCGGGACTCGAACCCTCGACCTTCCGGCTTGTATCGCAGTGCCTTAACCATTACGCTACGGCGTGCCACTTAAACCAATTAACAAGTAATGCTAAAAGCAAACAAATGAAGAATTAACAAAAAATGTTATCCAATTTATCTGGAGGATTTGGAAATCAAGAGAGGCATTTGGGCATTTGTTAGGACTATTTAGCGAATCAAATTAATCTGCTACTCACAAATCATTATTTAAATATAATTATTTTAAAATATTTATATATTTAGTGTAAACGGCGATGTTTTAAAACAAATGAGAAATGTTTGGTTATGTTTCATTTAATCATCACTGCAACTTGATTATACTATGTATTTGCCAAATAGGATAGCAATATTCTAAGAATGCACCCTAGTGAAGAAAAAATTAAATATATCCACGTAACAGAAAAAGTAACAAATCAACACGCGCTTATGATGATGATGATGATGATGATGATGATGATAATAATAATAATAATAATAATAATAATAATAATAATAATAATAATAATAATAATATCAATTCATTTATTTAGCGGGTTTCACAATATTTCCCATATTTCTGCGCCCATTTAATCTACTGTCATTCTCCTCCAAATCTCTCCGTTATTCCAATCTCCATTAATACTCACACACACTCACTGGCACTATCGAACCCGTAGGTTCATGGCCACGCGGACATAAGCTCTCCATACATCCCTATCCTGAGCTAATGCTTTCCAATCATTCCCTGTATAATCTACTTCCCTCAAATCATACTTAATGTTGTTCTCCCACCTCATTCTTGGTCTACCAACTGGGCGTTTTCCTTCTGTCTTTCCTAGAAGAAGTTTCCATGCACATCTTTCATTCCCCATTCGCGCAACATGTCCTGCCCATCGCAGTCTACGAGACTTAACTGTTCTTATTATATCTGGCTTCCTATAAAGATCATGTAGTTCATTGTTATGTACTCTTCTCCATTCACCTGTCTGCTCATCTCTCTTTGGTCCAAAAATTTTCCTAAGAACTTTATTTTCAAATACTCGTAATCTCCTTTCCTCCCTTAAAGTAAGAGTCCATGTTTCGCATCCATATAATATAACTGGTAGAATAATAGTTTTATATATTTTCAGTTTAACGTTTTTTGAAAGGAGTTGGGACATCAACAGTCTCTGCAATGCATAATAGCATTCAGGTGCACCCATGTCCGCATTTCTTGACGGTTGTATTTTTACGGTGAAAGATCGTCACTCTTTCGCCCAAGGTACTTTTTTCGTCTGGCTTATCACCTTCGACCAGTCCGGCATGGGTAACCCTACCAGCAGCAATGCTACCGCCTCCAATATCTCCATCATACAAACATTTTTTCCCCTCATTGCTGCTAAAACACCATCAATCCACGTTATTCTTGGACGTCCTCTTCCTCTTCTTCTACAAAGTGGCGCCCATTCTAGTATTCTTCTTGGGGAACTGTCTTCCGCCATTCTTTTTACATGACCATTCTCAATTTAATTGTTTGTGTTTCGTGAAATTTACAATTGAAGTTTGAACAATCATAGGCCTATTATGTTTAATTACACTGTTCTTATTTTACCTCTTCTAGAATTCGTAATAATAACTAATTAACTCACTGGCACTATCGAACCCGGAGGTTCATGGCTGTGCGGACATAAGCTCTCCACATATCCCTATCCTGAGCTAATGTTTTTCAATTATCCCCCGTATAATCTACTTCTCTCAAATGATATTTAATGTTATTCTCCCATCTCAATCTTGGTCAACCGACTGGGCGTTTTCCCTCTGGTTTTCCTACAAGAAGCTTCCATGCACGTCTTTCATTCCCCATCCGTGCCACATGTCCTGCCCATCGCAGTCTACGAGTTAAATGCTCTCATTATATCTGGCTTCCTATGATCATTTAGTCTTCTCCATTCAGCTATCTGTTCATCTCTCTTTGGTCCAAAAATGTTCCTAAGAACTTTATTCTCAAATACTCGTAATCTCCTTTCCTCCCTTAAAGTAAGAGTGCATGTTTCCCATCAATATAATATAACTGGTAGAATAATCGTTTTATATATTTTTAGTTTACGTTTTTTGAAAGAAGTTGGCAGGTCAAGAGTCTCTGTAATGCATAATAGCACGCATTTCCAGAATTGAGCCTATGTTTAATTCCTCAGTGCATCTCATTCCTATTTGTGATTATTGTTCCTAGGTATTTTAGTTCTGCCACCTCCTCAAAATTTTCCTCATTTGCCATTAGCTGTCCTTATCAATTATATAATGTATTTCTATGTGTGGCCACATATTTAGTTTTATTGATATTTATTTCCAATCCCAATTTCTTAGTGTTACTCAATAGTGATTCGTAATAATAGCAATATCAATAATAATAATAATAATAATAATAATAATAGTAATAATAATAATAATAATAATAACATCACCATCATCACTCCAGGGATTAGACAATTGCCCGTTCCGACTTCATAATGTATCAGCCCAACGTCTTCTAGGTCTTCCAACATCACGTCTTCCTCTTGCTTGATAATTTCATGCTAACAATGGATATCTCTCCTTACTCATTCCATCCATGTGATAATTCCATTTCTGTCTGTAATTCGTGCCTTTATCCAATAAAGGCTGTACTTTAAATTATTCTCTTCTATCCTCATTTCTTATTCTATCAAGTCTTGTACATCCTTTTACTTGTCTTAGGAACCTCATCTCCGCCGTCTGTATTCTATCCTTCTGTATTTTCACTGGAGCCCAAGTTTCACATCCATACAATATTGTGGGAGCCGCCATAACATTATACATTTTTATCTTGGTTTCTTTTCTAATTTTATTTTTGAATGTTCTCTGAATTGTTCCACACACCGTCTGAAATTTATTTATTTTGGAGTCAATATCTCTTTCCACATTGTAGCCAACATCACAGCCCAAATATTTGAAACTGGACATCTGTTCTATACTTTGATTTTCTAAAATAATTTTGGATCTCACTGGATCTCTTCCTCTAAAAGCCATGGTCTTCGTTTTCCTTACAAAAATCTTTAGATCGTATAATTTACATATTTCATTTAATGCATGCATTAAATAATAATAATAATAATAATAATAATAATAATAATAATAATAATATAATAATAATAATAATAATAATAACAATAATAATAATGATAATAATAATAATAATAATAATAATACACAAAAGCTATAATAGGGCCTATGGGCCGGGTCATCTTAATGTTACTTCCATTTGGCCTGCGATACAAATAAGTTTGGGCGGCTCTGACTTAGAACCTTTTTAACAATAGCCAACTGAAATACAAAATGTTGAATAATGGATAACTTAAATTGAAATGGCTAGACTAGTTCACGTGGGAAGAAACTATGTATTATTTATAAAGTTAACGTGATATTATGGGATTAATTTATAAAAGGAAGTTGTGTTAATTCACACACATCTTTGTTAACAAGGCGATGCACCAGAGAGTCACGACATCCCAATTTGTATCCAGCACATATTCTCAGGGAGTCGTGATACCGAGATTAACATCGCTACAGTACATGCTGCTCTATTTCATCAAAATATTGCGCTATTCTAGCACAACACATCACAGTTTGAAAAACATGCAAAAAAGTAAAAAAAAAAAAAAGGAGAAGAAAGTAAAATATATATTTAAAAAAAAGGAAAGAAAAATGAAAAATTATGAAATGATAAAAAAAAGTGAAAAGGTAAAGTGATCCCACTAACAGGCCTCAGGAGGCCCTTGGGGTAGTAGAAGGTCAAGGTTCCCACTTTTTCTAGGCAATCGACACTTAGGGCCGCATGCAAATACATTAGTCTCTACTCAAATTACTTCCAATCACTGGTGAGCTGACTCACCGTGAGCAAGTGCAAAGATCGAATTAGCTACCCACAAACTGGTTATGCATGAAAGTCGTCGTTTTCGTAATATTGGCAAGAAATTACCCAAAATTCTCAGCGATAAAACCACATCCGTTATTTTCATCTGATATAGAGGAACGCGCAATATTACGCCGATTCTCCTGTTCTCCAGTTGAATTCTTTAGTAGACTCTATCAAATTCCTCTTCTCCGCGTATCCGAAAACATGATCGAAGTCTTCAACTGAAATGGACAAAGCATTAAATAAGGTATGTGGCATGTTCATGTATTTAGAAAACGAACTAAAAAATGCTCGCACGAAGGTAGCTCGGTCAACCTATAGCGACATAGTACAGACACCTACCGGACAACCAAACAACTACAGGGATCGCAGAAGGGAGATGCTGACCCCTAGCGGCCAGAGCAACGAACCACCCGGTGTCCTGATTGCCACTGCAACGGATCCTAACATGAACAGCGACACCATAAAAAAACTCATTAAGAACAAAATTAAACCCGACGAAATTAGAATAGGAGTAAACAAAATCAGAAGTATCAAACAAAATTCTGTATTAATAGAATGCAGATCAAAGGATGAAAGTGCCAGGCTAGAAAATGAAATAATGAACAAAGTACAAGAAGTAACCATCACTAAACCAAAACGGCTCAATCCCACAATAATAATCAAACACGTTCCGAATGAAATCCCAGACGAAGAATTAAGTAATCTATTAATTGCTCAAAACCAACTGAATACAGACGAAACATCAGTATGCTCAATCAAGTTTACGGCGCGTAAATACAACGATTCCAGGCATGTAGTGGTAGAGCTATCCCCCCAACTGCGCATAGAGGTTCTCCGTAAACAAAAGGTGAAACTTCACTGGAATATGTGCAAAGTAGAGGACTATGTGGCAGTCACAAGATGTTTCAAATGTCTAGGTTATGGTCACACCTCTCGGGTATGCACTAAAACTCAGGTCTGTTCTCATTGTGCGGGCGATCATCACAAAATGGACTGCAGCAACAATCAACCTCAACAGTGCAAGAACTGCATAACGACCAATTCAATGACAAATGACTCAAATAAAAAAATCGACACGAAACACAGTGTATTTAGCGAGCAGTGCCCACGTTTCGTAAGAGTGAAAACAATAGTAATAAACAAAACAAACTATTAATCAATCATGGCTACACTACATTGCATACAGTTAAACCTACATCATTCAATAGCTGCCACTGCTCACCTCATGCATTTCCTCACAACTAACAACATCGCCATAGCATTTATACAGGAACCGTACTGTAGAAACGGGCAAATAAGCTTCTGCCCAAACAATCTAACAATTTTCTCCAGTATCCCTCAAGAAAACCCCCGCGCGGCAATAATACTAAGAAAAGACTTAACAAAAAATGCAATTCTTGTAAATAAATATACTAATAGAGACCAAACCGTGCTCAAACTCTCACTCCCTGGTCTAACAACTTACTTAATAAGTTCTTATTATCCCCCTCAAGGGGATATCGCACAAGACTTAGTGCCTTTCAGAACATTCATTACAGAAATTCGCCCCACGAACATGATATGGTGCTTAGATTCAAACTCAAAACACAGTACCTGGTTTAGTCCAATAACTAACAGAAGAGGTAACGCACTGCTAGAACTTTTAACAGACCAAAGCCTCCTCATCATCAACGAAGACTATGGTCCCACCTTCTCCGGAGCCAGAGGCGAAAGCTGGATAGATCTAACAGTAGTATCACCAAACGTATCATCCAGAATAGTAAAATGGGCAATACATGAGGATGATTTCCTTTCCGACCATAACGCAATAAGCTTCGACATCACTCAAGCAAACACTGGAGACAGAAGGCGAGACACAACGTTCTCCACTAGAAAATATGCCACAAGAAAAGGTAAATGGGAACAGTTTCACTCACTTGTCGAAGCAGCAGGAAAACGATGGATGTTGGAACTGAGTGAAGTAGAACAATCGACTCAACTAAATGAACTGATCAACGATATATGGGATGACTTAGAACAAATCTGCACTAAAACGTTCCCGCCGTTTAGACCGACAAACAAACACGTAGCGTGGTGGACTACAGAACTCACAATCCAGAGAAAACACACAAACGCTGCAAGAAGACGCTACAAAAAATGCAAAGTCGCAGAGCTTATACCATTGTACCGAAATCGCTATCACGAAATTCGAAGTAAATACCAGACAATGATTAAACAAGCAAAACTGGAATCGTGGAAAGCCTTCTGTCAGAACGTAAATTCCACCAAACTCTGGAAACTGCACAGAATATGTAAAAACAACTTTATGAAACAAACCATACCGAGCACACTCACGCGTGAAAACGGAACACAAACTACTTCCGCAGAGGACACAGCAGAGGCCTTACTCGAAAAGTTCTTCCCTAAGGACCAGATTAACGAAGACACGCCAAACCAGAAAGCCACGAGAGACCTGCTGAAAAATAAATGGACATCCTCTACTGCGGTAGATATAGAATTCAGCGAGACAGAAGTAACGATGATAATTGAAAACCTGCCGCCCAAAAAAGCGCCAGGTCCCGACGGTCTAGATGAAACCATCGTCCAGCACATCCATCGCATTCTGCCACACTTCTGGCAGAGATTATTCAACAAATGCCTCCAACTAGGCTGTTTCCCCGAAAAATGGAAGAAAGCAACAGTTATAGCAATCCCAAAAAATGACAAGAGCAAACTCACAAGTGTAAACGGATACAGAGGAATCAGTCTTTTGTCTGTTCCTGGAAAATGTTACGAGAAATTAGTAGCCGACAGACTCTCAACATATCTGGTTACATCTGGAAACACCAAAAGTCAGCAATATGGCTTCAAGGCAGGAACATCCACAATCGACGCCATACGGAAGATTACAGATACCATTAATGAATACAAAGCCAAGAAGATAAGATGCTGTTTAGTAGCCCTCGACTTTAAGGGTGCTTTTGACAACGCCTGGCATCCAAAAATACTTACGATTCTAAGGAAGTACAATTGCCCCAGCAACATCTATGAAGTAATCACAGATTTCCTGAAAGACCGGAGCGCAAACCTAACACTATCTAATTGCAAGAAGGCTGCGTACATCTCCAAAGGCTGCCCACAGGGATCGGTTTTCGGACCAATATTATGGAATCTCATAGCTGACGATCTGATTGAAAACTTATCACAGCTACAAGAACACCTAGAGGTAGTCCTATATGCAGATGATGTAATGATGCTGGTCAAGGGGTCACTCCATAACGATATACCAAATATTATTTCAAATGCTCTTTCCAGAATTGAAGGATGGTGTAAAGAAAACAAACTGGAATTAGCAAAACAGAAATGTAGTATAATGCCAATGTTTTGTCGCCAACTACAAAAATATCGAACACACCAAACAATACAAGAGAGCAATATACCTGTCGTCAAACAAATTAATTATTTGGGAGTGACTTTGGATAGCAACCTCACATGGAGTCAACATATTCAGAACCTACATCATAAAACACAGTCCACTTTGCAGAAACTAATTCGCTGCTCAAGATCATCCTGGGGGCTATCATTCAACCACCTAATTACAATATACAAATACTGCCTACTACCAACCATAACTTATGCCTGTAGCGTCTGGTACCAACAAATTCGCTACAAATCACAAATGGACAAACTAACTAGAATACAAAGACAAATCCTGATATTCATGACAAAATCATATCGTTCGGTCTCTACAGAGGCACTCACAGTCATAGCAAATGCTCTCCCAATAGAACTGGAACTCAGACTAAGAAATGACATCTGGGCACTAAATCATAACAAGAAGACTACAGCAATCTTACCCGAGTTATCGAAAGCAGAAATTCCAAAAAGTGAAGAGGGACTGAAAACCCTAGACATCAAAGTAGAACTCACAGGCTCTGGTGGAGATGGAGATTACACCCTCTACACTGATGGGTCAAAAACAGAAGGAAATGTCGGAGCAGGCCTAGTAGTCTATACAGGAAGAAAAGAAGTTTTCTCAAAATCAGCAAAACTCCACCCCGAATGCTCAGTATTTCAAGCCGAGCTGCTCGGAATTCAGATGGCACTAAAATGGATAAAAAATATACAAAAACCTAAAACTAAATACGCCATAAACGTTGACTCACAAGCAGCACTTAAAGCAATCAAAAAAAGCAAATCAGCCAATCCCATTGTAAGTCAAATCAGGGCAGATCTTCAATACATACAGAGTAACAATCAAGTAAACTTCTATTGGATCCGAGGCCACACTGGACACTACGGAAACGAAAGGGCAGATTTCCTAGCAAAAATAGACTCAACGTTTCAAAGAACTCTAGTATATGACCGACTACCTATTTCATTTTGTAAACAAAAGCTCCTTCAATACTACACAGACATCTGGAACGCGCTGTACACATCATCACACAAAGGCCACCAAACAAAACTCTTCTTCCCAAACATCCATACCAGGCAAGAAACCGTCCTAAATCCAACTTTCGTACTTACACAATTCCTCACAAACCATGGAAAATTCCAACAATACCTACACAGAATTGGAAAAGCAGCCTCACCGAAGTGCCCATGCTCAGAAGACGACCAAACAGCTATGCATCTTTTACTTCACTGCAAGCTACAAGAAAAGAACAGACCAGCGCACATCAAGGACCCAAATATAGTGCTAAGAAAAGTTATTAAAATGCCACAAACAATCAAATACATAAATGAAATATTCCAGACACTGAAATAATCCATATTAATTGTAATCCATTAATTGTTTAAACCATATAAAGTGTAAACTAAATATCCTGCGATATACCCACAGGGTAAAACGCAGGTTGTAAAAAACTTGTTCAAATTAAAAAAAAAAATTACGGTCTAATGCGTTCAAAGATTCGACCCTTAATGTCAGCTGGGTTGTCAGCTATGCGTGACGGCCGCCGTTATTCCCAAACAAGCATCTGGTACTCGCTTACGTTAGAGGCTGAGTCGACCCCAGGTCCATACTACCACCAGAACGTTTGAGTCAGTTTAAAAATCCTAAAACCACCGGGACTCGAACCCTTGACCAGATTGTAGCGCATTGCCTTAACCACTATGCTACGGCGTGCCCCATGAAAAGGAAAGAGAAAGGAAATATAAAATTACAGAGAAAAGGAAAGGAAAAGGAAATATAAATGAAGAAGAAAAAAGGAAATAAAAAAAGATGGAAAAAGATTAAACAAGAAGGGAAGATAAGTTGATAGGAAGGAAGAAAAGGAAAATGCAAGATAAAAGAAGAGGAAAAAAAAGGAAGATAAAAGTATAGGAAAAAAGGAAAGAAAAAGGAAAGGTAGAAGGATATGAAATAATGAAGGACATTTTTTTCAGAGGAATTAAACCTACACACACCCAGTCCCAAGGTTGAGATAATGAAGGAAATTGGAAAGATAAAAGGAGAGGGAAAAGTAAAAAAAGAGGAAACACAAATATATAGGAAAACATAAGAGAAAGGAAAATATAAAAGGATAGGACAAAGGAAAGATAAAAAGGTAGAAAAAAGGAAAGAAACAGGAAAAGTAAAAATATATGAAAAAAGGGTGAAAAAAGGAGAGATAAAAGGATATGAAAAAAGAAAAGAAAAAATTAAGGAAAGATGGATAGGAAAAAAAGAAAGAAGTGGAAGGAGGAAAGAAACGTGAAAAAAGAAAGGAATAAAATATAGACTATAGAAATAATAGGACAAAGAATGATAGGAATAATTAAAAATAGAAATAAATCAAAATAAATTAATACAGAATTAATTAATGGTGCTTCTTTTAGCGAATTCCGAAGGAATAAAGCTATTGAGGTTGTTATTGATAGACTGGATAACCCTAACAATCTGCCCCTGCGCCGCTCCCGCCTCACTCCACTCCCCTCTATTCAAGCAGGGAGCCCATCTGCCTCGCACTGTGGGTTGTCATTGCTAGATTCTGGCTTCGATTTGTGTACATTGCAGATAAAAAGGCAAATAATTTCTGACGTGAATATGTCTTTAAATTTGTGTCCATAGTGGAAGGCAATTCAGAAAATTGATGATAAAATGGGGGGATAGAGTGGTGCTGCTGCTACATATCCATCATCTACATCCAAAATGTACCACTCGATAGATAAAGGAACAAAGAATTCGATACGTTGAGTGTGGACTGTGACGCATCGCGCGCGGCGGAGGAGGACGGAGCACCGCAATTTTGAGGTCGTTTCGCTGCGTCACATAATTTTCGTTTATACAAATATTGACTCGGAGAAGTTACAACGTTCGTTTGAGTTTCAATCATCAACTTTCATCAAGATCCATCGATTGCGTGATTAAAACTTTAGTGTGAGATAGTTATAGTAAATATAAATAAATAAATAAATAAATAAATATATATATATATAACATAAGAAAAATAAATGCCTGGACGGGATTTGAACCCGGACCTCTAGGTTGGTACTCCAGCGTGCTATCCATTCCACCACTGGGCAAATCCAATACAAACATCGTTCTTATATACATATATATATATATATATATATATGATATGAAAAGAAAAATGAATGCTTGAGTCGGGATTTGAACTCGAGTCTCTAAAGTCTGTACCTTTAGCGCTCTAACCAACTGAGCTACCCAAGAATTCCAAGACAAACATACAATTTTCTTATACATGTAGTATTCTCAATTCACACAAGAGGTAGCGGAAAGATCTTCCGACTGCCATCTAGCGGCTAACATAACAGTTAAGCAAATTATTAAAGAGAATATTTACTTTATAGCAGTAACGCTTGTATATATTTTTCTTTTCATATCATATTTGCCTTCATTGCCAAATGTCAAAAATATATATATATATATATATATAATATTCTCCATTACTACCAGATGTAGCGAGATCTATAAAGCGTCACTGCAATAAAGTAAAAATATTCTCTTTAATTTGCATACATGTTATAGCTAGCTACCAGATGGCAGTGAAGAACGAGTTCTCGCTACATCTGGTAATAATGGAGAATATATATATATATATATATTATATATATATATATATATATATATATATATAAGAAAGATAAATGTTTGTATTGGATTTGTCCGGTTGTGTAATTGACAGCACGCTGGGGTACCAATCCAGAGGTCCTGGTTCAAATCCCGTTCAGGCATTTATTTTTCTTATCATGTCATATGAATCTTGCATTGCTCAATGTCAAAAATTTAATTATAACACACACACATATATATATATATATATATATGGTGTTAAATTTAAAAAAATTAAAATAAATAATGTAATGTCAGCCTATTCTCGTTAAAAAGCCAAGTCAAAATATAGAGATCGTATGCGGTTGGAAAGAGCTTCTCAAGGGCAATCCAGTGGTACCCATTTAACACCATATAACCAAGTGAAGCGGTGCCGGCAATGTAAAAGATTGAAGGAGACCGAGCGGATCAACGACGGCGCCAGTATATCTGCAGCCACATACATATAATCATCATCATATTTGGCATAACAGCCCGGGTCGAGTCATGGCCTCCCTATGTACTATCCTCCAGACCTCTCTATACCTGGCAACTATCCACCAATTCTCTGAATTTTAAGTCTTTGGACGTCTTCCAAAACTCCATTCATCCGCATAGCTTTAGGTATTCCAACGTTTCTTCTTCCATCTGGATGTTCCATCATTTATTTTAACAGTTTCACTATTATCAATTCTCTGGATGTGTCTTCCTCGTCTCAATCTGGCTATTTTAATGTCTGTCACAATGTCTGGTGACTCATACAAAATATATAATTCTTCATTATATCGTATTTGCCATTAACATCTTTCCTGAAATGGACCATACATTCTTCTTAGATTTTTTCTTTCAAAAACTCTGAGCCGAGCAATGATATTTTCAGTCAAGATCCAAGTCTCACTTCCATACGTTAGAACAGGCTTTATTAATGTCTTATATAATCTTACTTTTGTGTTAAAAGTGAGATATTTTGATTTAAAATATTTTAACACTCCATAGTAATATAAAAATGGGATTTACCATTACAAAAGGTTTAAGGCAAGGTTGCAGTTTATCTCCAACTCTATTTAAAATTTATCTCGAAAGAGTACTAAGAGACTGGAGGGAAAAATCTCAAAAAATGGGCATACCTATCCAAAATACACATGTATATTCATTAAATTTTGCAGATGACCAGGTATTAATAGCACAGGACCACGATGACATAGAATATATGGCTAAAAAACTAAAAGAAGGATATGAAAAATGGGGACTTTATATAAACATTGAGAAAACTAAATATCTGTGTATAGGAGAAGAAATGGAAAATATAAATTTCAACAATGGAGAAGAACTAAAACCTAGTATTGAATGCACTTATTTAGGAACAAAATTAGACCATTCAGGCGATAACACAGTGGAAATTAAAAATAGAATAGCACAAACAAAACAAGCAATAAATGCTTTAAACTCTGTTTGATGGAGCAAAAATATTACAAAAAAATAGAAAATTACAAATATATCAAACCATGATTCAGAGCATTTTAACATATGGTGCTGAAGTGTGGCAAATTCCTACCAGGGAAATGAAAAGAATTTTAAGTACAGAAATGGATGTTTTAAGAAATAAAATATAGAATGGATAGAATACGAAATAAAGAAATAAGGGAAAATTATGGGTGTACAAGAGGAGCCGGACATCATAGACATTATAGAAAAGAAAAGATTGCAGTGGTATGGTCATGTCAAACGAATGCCAGAGCAAAGATTGCCAAAAATTGTTATGGAATGGATCCCAATGGAAAGGAGGAAGAGAGGAAGACCGAAGAAAACTTGGATAGAAGGGGTACAAGCAGCTATGAATATCAGAGGAATGGAGGAAGATCAATGGATGGATAGAGAGGAATGGCGTTTGGTTTCCGGAAGACGGCGGCAGCTGCCATGATACCGGATGATGATGATGAGTAATATTTATTGGTATTTTGAAATATCTTATTAATTTCTGCTTTAAAATTGTTAATGTTGTTAATTTGGGTTCCCAAACATACAAAACCTTCAAATTTTTCGAATTAAAAATTTTCTATTTGTATTTGTTCCTTTCTTTTATATTTCGTATTTTCATTACAGATTATGTATGTCGTTTTTTCTTCATTTATCTGGAGACCCATTTTACTTGCTGCTTTATTTATATAATAAAATCGAAAATATAGTGAAAAAAGAATGCACAATTATAAGAAAAGTTTTAAGTCCACAAGTCATAGATGAAGCATTTAGACTCGGAAGTAAAAAGGAAATAATAATAATAATAATAGTATATATATATATATATATATATATATATATATATTCATAGTGATATTAGAAAACGAAGGTTAAAATTTTATCGCCATATTAAACGAATGAACTCAAATAGGCTTACAAAACAGATAATGAAATTCTACGAAAACAGAAGTAAAGCTCCAGTGGATACTATGAAGTGGATTGATGAAGTCAGAAAGGACTTAAAATTGGCAGGAATTACTAAAGAAGATATCCCAAACAGAGATATATTTAGAATTAAGATGAATAAGTGGCAAGTTGACCAAGAGGACAAACCGAAGAAAAAAACTGGAACAACTTGGACAGATGATAGAAAACAAGTTCATAGCAAATGAATGAAACAAATTTGGGCTCAAAGGAAACGCCTCTAAGTACTTTGCGTAGTCCTACATCGGCTGATCCGCAATCAAAAGAAAAGTTAAAATATACCTTAAGGTAAAATCCGTCGTCCTCAACTTATAAAATATGTAATCTTTATGCCTGTAGGCCTTTCAGAACATCCGTTCCATCTTCAGAAGGCCACTCTTCGCTACAACATCTAGTATGATTAGTCACGACAAAGCCACATTAGGACCAGCAGTATAAACCATCATACTGGATGTTGTAGCGAAGTGACCTGCTGAAGATGAAGCGGATGTTCTGAAAGGCCTACAGGCATAAAGATTACATATTTCATAAGTTGAGGACGACGGATTTTACCTAAGAAGGTATATTTTAATTATTTTATTTTATGACTCTCCACCTCAACGGTTTTAATAATGAATTTTATCAGTATTGCTTTATTTAACTCTTTAAATATTTTCCTTACATGCATATAAAAGGCTCAAAGAACATATTACTCGATTCGTACACGAATTCATGCAAAACACACGGCCACGTTCATGACACAGCCACAACGCTTCTCCGGGAGATATTTTAAGATAGATTTCGGCATGCAATGGTTGACAGTTCCCCTTGAAGAATATAAAATATAGATGGAGGGAGGATTGTTTGTATAGATTTATTGCGCACTGAATGAAACATCCAACTGAGGCTTGTGACGTGTCTCCTCCTTTAATTAAAAGTTCGATAGGCGTCGCCCGTTCTAATTACTGTTATTCATGTAATAGACACTGGCTATTATCAACTTCCTGCCTCCATACATTAACAATCTTACATCTATTAATTGCTGAGTTTGATTATTAGAACAGATTCTCTTTTGTGGTTAAATTACAGGGACTCTTGTTGTCCCAACTTCTCTCAAAACACGTTAAATAGAAAAAAAATATATATTCTTCTTCTTCTTCCTTCCAAGTATTAGGCCAAGGCCTGTTACGATCCTATAGAAAATTTTCCCTTATGGGAAATTCTCGTATAAGACTTGAAAGCATAATAATAGTCCCTTCGATTGGTTGCTGGCCAAAGGAAGGCAAGACCAGTGATGGGGCTGCCATCTTATAGCCTCTGGTCAGGCTTTTCTGGAGAAGAAAAGAAAATAAAGGAAAGAAGAAATGGAAGAAAGGAAGGACTCCCTAGCCCTCGGATGCCCTAATGGCGCCGGGGTCGAAAAAACAAGAGTTAACCAAGAGAGGTTAGATAGTAAAGTTAAAAGAGTGCAAAACACAAGTAAGTGGAAGAAATGTTTTGCACAGCTTGGGCACCTTGTGGTCGCCATCCACATATCCCCTAGACGAGGACCCCTGAGGGGAATATAAAACTGTTATTCTGCCAGTTATATTATATGCATGCCAAATATGGACTCTTGCTTTAAGGAAGGAGAAAAGATTACCAGTATTTGATAATAGAGTTCTTAGGAAATTTTTTTGACCACAGAGAGATGAACAGACAGGTGAATGGAGAAGCCTAAATAACAGTGAGCTACATGATCTTTATAGGAAACCAGTCGTAATACGAACAGTTAAGTCTTGTCGATTGCGATGGTCAGGACATGTGGCACAAATGGGGAATGGAAGATGGGGATGGAAACTTCTTGCAGGAAACGCCCTGTTCACAGACGAATTATGAGATACAACAATTAGGTCTATATTAACCATGATTTGAGGGAAGTAGATTACTGTATATGTCCCACGCCGTAGCCGAGTGGTTAAGTCAGTTAGCCTTGGCGCAGAGCTACGGGACTTGCGCTGGTTCGAGTCTCCATGGCGGAAGACATTTTCTTACGGTATTTCGGCTAGTATGGAGCCGGTGCCCACCCAGCAACGTGAAGCATTTGCGAAGCTACAATAAGTAGCGGCTCCAGGTTGAGAAAACCAGCTATAAGGGCTGGGGGACTCAACATGCTGACCACATGCCACCCCTACACTGGCTGATGATCATCTACCCCTGTGATTGACACATGTGGATGTGAGACTAGCAGCCGGCTAGTAAGTTAAAGGCCTTCTAGACCTGTCGCACCAGGAGGAGGAGGAGATATAGGAGATTGGAAAACATTAGCTCAGGATTGGGATATATGTGAAGCATATGTCCGCGCGGCCATGATTCGATAGAGCAAGTATTTAGTTAGTTAGTTCATAATAATAATAATAATAATAATAATAATAATAATAATAATAATAATAATAATAACCAAATAATTCCACCGCTGTGGTTCGAGGTAGTGTTCTGCCTTGTCACGCAGCGGGCCCGGGTTCGATTCCCGGTCGGGATAGGCTCCTGGGTGAGTTTTTTTTTTGGGGGGGTTTTCCTCACTTGTAAGACAAATGTCAGGTCCCCGAAAATCATCCGGCCATGATCATCGTTCACCGGTGTACAAAGAAACGGGAAGCAATCACACCTATAATTCCCTAGTAAAGCTGCAAAGCATAACATGAAAATGATATGATTGTAGTGAAAGACCTGCCCTCGGCCAGAATGACTACGGATCGACGGAACCATAATAAGTACTATAATAATAAATATAATAATAACAAAAATTACAGCAATAATAATATCCATCAATAGTAATTCTGCCCGAAAGCAGGTCCTTCACTGCAATCATAACATTTTCTTGCTATGCTTGTAGCCTTACTAGGGAATTGTAGGTGTGGTAGCTTCCCGTTGCTTTCCACAATAATAATATACATAATAATAGTAATAATAATAATAATAATAAAAATAATAATATCCATAATAATAATAGGCCTAATAATAATAATAATAACAATAATAACAATAACAACAATAATAATAGTAATAACAAAAATTATAAGAATAATAATAGTCTAACAATGTCAATAATAATAATATCAATTATAACAATAACAGTGGACATAATAATAATAATAATAATAATAATAATAATAATAATAATAATAATATATATTATTATAAACAATAATAATGTCAGTAATAATATAAAAAACTGACTTAACATAATAATGGCAATAACATTAACATAATAATATAACAAACATTGTTTATTAATAAAATGTGACAAATGGAACAAAAATTTGACGCGACATCATGGTGTCATGTCAGGTAAGTTTTTTAAAACTAAACAAAACAAAACTGTTTTTCTATGGGACTCAAGAGATTTTTTCAATAACAGAGAACAAAGCTCACATCGGAAACAAAATAGAAACAAAAAAGTGCCGATCATAATCGATTGCAACTTGACAGAGAAATGGCCGCCCGTTTTCCGTATCTGACGTAACATTGACAAGTATATAATAAATGTTTCCAATGTGGCCACCATGTCCACGTGACTTTATCTGCCAATCTGACAGCTGCCTGATGGACCTCCTTCTTATAACACAACCTACACAACAAATACAATAACTGAGGAACTTACTGCAAAAACGTCTTCAGCTATAAAATACTCTTTTTTCTTCTTAACTTCCTGGTTTAGACATTGATTCCCTGTTTCGTCTTCACTAATAGATCTAAGATCATCTCTTCCGAGAACGTCCGATATCTCTTCTTCCTCTCGGAAAATAATATAAGATTTTCTTTGGTAATCTACTCTCTTCCATTCTTTCCACTCTTTCTTGTTATTAGATATATTTTCTTTTATGGAGTAGATCTGCAGTTCTTCATGAATAACATCGTTTATTAACTGCTTCATTCTAGTACACCCTTTTACTCTTCTTAAAAATTTCATCTCTGCTGCTTAGATTTTACTTTCTTGTTTGGTAGTGATAATCCAAGATTCCCTCCCATATAAAATAACAGGAACTGCCATTGTTTTATCAAAATTTAATTTTGTTTGTTTAAAGGGCTTTATTATGTAATGTTCTATTTATTGTGTTACAAATAGCTTGGAACTGTTGAGTTTTATGTTCAGTATCTATATACATGATGTCCAATTTTTTTTTTATTATTCCGGCTTTTACAATTAATATACTCGTACATTTTTCCGGTACCCATGTTCACAGTTAACTACACATTTGTTTCAACACATTTTTCCATTCCTGTCTGTTCATCCATATACCTTCTTCTATTGATGAAGAAGGAAGACTACCTAAGATAATCATGGATTGGGAACCACAGGGAAGGAAAAAGAAGGGTAGACCAACTATTACGTGGACTCAGGGAATCAATGAAGCTGAGAGGGAATGGGAAATAGAAGAAGACATGTCCCATTTACTCATGATAAATGCGTATTAAAATTAGTAAACCTGAATTTGCCTAAAATATGTTTTAGAACCTATTTTGCATAAGATCAGAAGTTATTTTAGGCACCTACAATTAGATTTTTTAAAACCTAAAAATCCGAGGTTTAGTGATGACGGAACAGGCTGTTGGCCTAATCCATGAAGTGGAGAATAAAAAGAAGAATGTATATGTGTGTGGCAAGGCCTATACGTAGGAGGGAAGATGATATTAGGATGTAACGTATGAAACTGTACATCGCAAATATGAAGTGGAGTGATGAGATATGACACTTGGAACTCCTGAGGTTGGTATCGACCCTCGACTCAGTGGGGTTACCGATAAAACTCATGTAAGAAAACATGATGGGTCAAACACATCATTGAATATGTGCATATAAAGTCATAGGTGTGTATCGCCTGGAGGCAGTTATAATTCATGACTTCTTCAAGATGGTTTGGAGACAGCGCTACGCCCCCGGGCGCTGGAAGATTGAAGAAGCGACAGCGGCGAGGGTGGGTCAGGACAGCGGTCATGCATCTTCTGGTGAGGGAAGTCCCAGAGGCGGGCCGGTTACTTCCATGGAGGTTCACAGGAATGGCCATCTCATCTTCAATATGCAAACAATAACTAACTCACTGGCTCTGTCGAACCCACAGGTTCATGGCCGCGCGGATGAAAACACTGCACACATCCCTATACTGAGTTAATATTTTCCAATCATCCCCTGTTACTTGGCACTTTTAAGTCACGATTATACAGTTACCTGTTGTCTAATAATTAATTTTTCCTCTATTTATTTAAATTTATACTATGTCATTCATAATTTGTTCTCGTTTTTTATATATATTGTATGTATTATACATTAAATTCCTTAAATATAGAGTAAATCAAAATACATTATAAATATTAATTGTATTGTATTTATAAGTCCACCGCTGTGGTCTCTACGTAGCAAGCTGCCTTGTCACGCAGCGGGCCCGGGTTCGATCCCCGGTCGGGGCAGTTTTTTCTGGGTGAGGTTTTTATCGGGGTTTTTCCTCACCTGTAAGACAAACGTCAGGAAAACTTTAAGGCCCAAACGGTCCCCGAAATCATATGGCCATCATAATCATCCTTATCATTATCATCATCATTCTTCATCGGTGTGGAAAGCAACGGGAAGCTACCACACCTACAATTCCCTAGTAAAGCTGCAAGCATAGCATGAAAATACTATGATTGCAATGAAGGACCTGCCTTCGGGTAGAATTACTATGGCTGGATGTATTTATAACATGTAATTGTTTATGTTTATTGTAATTTAGATGTATGACCATTTTTTTTGTATTTTTTAAGACCTGCTTGAGTGGCAAACAAGACCTTAAGGAAGTAAAATAAAGCCATTATTATTATTATTATTATTATTAATATTATTATTATTATTATTATTATTATTATTATTATTATTATTATTAGTATTATTATCTACTTCCTTCAAAATCATGGTTAATGTTATGCTCCCACCTCATTCCTGGACGCTTTCCTTCTGGTTTACCTACAAGAAGTTTCTATACACCTCTTTGATTCCCCATTTGTGCCACATGCCCTGCCCATCGCAGTCTACGAGACTTAACTGATATTATTAAATCTGGTTTCCTATAAAGATCATGTAGCTCACTGTTATGTTGTTTCCTCCATTCACCTGTCTGTTTTCTCTCTTTGGTCCAAAACTTTTCCTAAGAACTTTATTCTCAAATACTCGTAATATTTTCTCTTTCCTTAAAGTAAGAGCTAGTGTTACACATCCATATAATATAACTGGTAAACTAATAGTTTAATATATTTTCAGCTTAACTTTTTTTGAGAGAAGTTGGGACGACAAGAGTCCCTGCAATGCATAATAAACATGCATTTTCTAGAATTAAGCCTCCATTTAATTTCTCTGTGCATCTCATTCTTATTTGTAATTATTGTTCCTATGTATTTGAATTCAACCATTTCTTCAAAATTTCCCTCATTTGTCATTAACTATCCATTTCCATTATATAATGTATTTATATGTGTGAAGATATATTTAGTTTTATTGATGTTCACTTCCAGTCCCAATTTCTTAGTGTTACCCAATAGAGTGTGTGTGTTCCTTGGTATCGCCTAATACTACATCATATTAAATTAGTAGATCAGCCTAATAGACATATTAATTATATTGTAACCTAAGTTGCGGAAAAATAAAACATGTACGGGCAAGCAGGCCCGTGCGCAATATAAATACATATGTATCTCCTTTCTTTTTTTAAAAAAAAGGGTCATAAATTCCATCCATCCATTCATTCATTCATTCATTATTAATTATATTAATCTCATAATAATTTGCGAATTGTTTTAACTTTATATTAGTTTCTAATTAGAAAGACGTGCATGGAAGCTTCTTGCAGGAAAACCAGAAGGAAAACGTCCAGTTGGTAGACTAAGAATGAGGTGGGAAAATAACATTAAGTATGATTTGAGGGGTCCCGCGCCGTAGCCGAGCGGTTAAGGTAGGAAGCTTTGGCGCAGAGCTACGGGACTTGCGCTGGTTCGAGTCTCCATGGGGGAAGAAATTTTCTCATGGTATTTCGGCCAGTATGGTACCGGTGCCCACCCAGCATCGTGAGGCAATTGGGTAGCTACAATAAGTAGCGGCTCCAGGTTGAGGAACCAGCTATAACGGCTGGGGGACTCGACATGCTAACCACATGTCACCCCTACACTGGCTGTTGATCATCTACCTCTGAGATTGACACATGTGGATGTGAAGGGCCAGCAGCCGGCTGGTAAAAGGGCAACCGCTGAAAAGTGGAAAGACCCTCAATCGGAATGATTTGAGGGAAGTAGATTATACAAGGATTGATCGGAAAACATTATCTCAGGACAGGGATATATGGAGAGCTTATGTCCGCGCGGCCATGAACCTACTGGTTCGATAGTGCCAGTGAGTTAGTTACACGATTTCGAAGTGTATAATATGACCCTGACTTGCGTCTGGCTTTCTCGTGCTCACTCGCATCTTGGGACAGCAGTAGAGCCTTAATTATCAGTGGTAATATGGACCGAAGGTATCTCGGACAATCGAAAACTCGAATAACACGGACTCTGTCAAAAATCGAGATGGAAGCATATGTTAGATTTGTGAAATTAGTGAAAACGTGGTCAAAGATGTGAAGAAAAAGTCATCTACTGTATTATGAAATAAAAAAATACATACAGTACATGCAATATTTATGTTGCAGTTAAGAAAAGTAATTTTTCAAAAGGTCCATAAGTGTTTTCATAAGTAATGCCACGAGTGATTTCCAAATTATCGATAAATTCACGACTCACGAAGTGAGGAGTGAATTTATGTAGAGAATTTGGAAATCAAGAGTGGCATTTGTTAGGACTATTTAACGAAAAAAATTAAGCTGTTTACTCACAAATCATTATTTAACTATAGTTATTTTAAAATATTTATATATTTAATGTAAACGGCGATGTTTGAAAACAAATGAGAAACGATAGGTACGCTTCTACTGCTTCATTTGTTTATCACTGCAACCAGATCATACTATTTATTGCCAAAGGAACGCAATATTGTAAGGAGGAGCTTTCTTTAATATGGTAATCATAACACTGATAAATATTTGGTGAAACACGATTCTGATTGGTTGTAAAACAGAAATCATTGAAACGTGATTGGTCATTGACTCCCATTTGGGGCATGAGTTAAATAGTCTGTTTAATGGAACTTGCTCGCTTCTTTGCCACAGTCTCACGCAATCGTCGCGTCATAGCAGTAGAATGTCTGTTCAAGTTCTTTCTATTGCTCTAGAATATCGCTTTGCATCCTTCACTGTGGCTGATTTTCTTATTCTCCATTCCAGTGTCTTCATTGCAACTTTCACCAGTTTTAACGTGAATACGTCTTTAAAATTACGTCCATAGTTGGAGGCAATTCAGAAAACTGATGATAACAAAACCGGAGGATATAGTTTGGTGTTGCATCTACATATCTATCATCTACATCCAAAATTTAATTACAACACTCAATAGATAAAGGATCAAATAATTGGTTACGTTGAGTGTAAACTGTGACACATCGCCCGCTGCGGTAGGAAAGTGCCGCCATTTTGAGGTCGTTTCGCTGCGACGATCGTTTGAGTTTCTATCGTCAGCTCTCGTCAAGATATATCGATTGCATATATAGAATAGAATAGAATATGGAATTTATTGCCTTTTTTTTCAGAATAAAGAAAATACATATGCATTTACATTGCGCACGGGCCTGCTTGGCCGTACGTGCATTATTTTTCCATGAATAAAAAAATAAAACTAATAATATAAACAAATACCTACAAATACACCTGTATCAAACAACAATAACAGGCTACATATAAGTAAAATCTATGTCTGCACTAAATCAAAATAATACATATCTACATTCATCCACATTCCGTACATTAATATTAAAAAAAAAGAAATGCTAGAAAACAAATTAGAAAAAAAAGCACACACTATTACAGTCATCAAGTTCTGAGACTTTACGCCTGGAGTGTAGGCACCCACAAGAATCTGGATGTCTCACAAGATTCCGATAACTCGGCGTACAGTTAAAAAAAAACATCTTCCCTCAAAATAGTCGCTGTTGGCCGTTATGCACGTTTGCCAACGTTGGTATTATCTCCTGGAAGCACCGCTGAAAGATGTTGGCAGGAAGGTGCCGTATGGCTTCTCTTGTGACAGTCATGACCTCTTCGTAAAAATAAAATATACGCCCATGTAGGATTCCTTTCATGCGAGGAAAGATAAAAAATGCATGGCGCGAGATCAGGTGAGTACGGAGGGTATGGCAAAACTGTCACCTGTTGCCTTGCAAGTTCCTCTTGGACAAGGACAGAACGATGTGCGGGCGCGTTGTCGTGTAGCAACATCCAATTCTTTGTACTCCAAAACTGAGGTCGCTTAAGGCGAATTGAATCGCGTAAACGCCAAACGATCTCTTTGTAGCTGGTTTTGTTTACAGTTGCACCCTCTGATATGAATTCCATATGAACAATTCCATTTGAATCAAAAAACAGTTCAAGCATCACCTTGCCTTTAGATCTGTCTTGTCGCGGTTTTTTTCTGTGGCGGATTGTCGTTTCAGTTACGCATCGTAAAGGAAACACCATGTTTCGTCTCCAGTTTTTATCCAGGTGAGAAACGTCGGATCATCGTCAGCACTAGTGATGAGGTCACCACAAATCGTCATGTGAACATCACGTTGGTCTTGCGACAGGATTCGTGGCACACTGTGCTGGGTAATACGAGACATGTTCAGGTCATGAGCCAGAATTTTGTAGCAAATACCATGGCTGACCCCTACCGCTACTACCAGATCGTCTACGGATTGGGAGCGGTTAGCACGCACCAACGTTACAACGTCTTCGATCTTGCATTTAGTTTGAATTGTCTGTTGCCGACCAGTACTCACATCATCTACCAAACTGTCTCTTCCTCGCAAAAAAGTCGGTACCATCTAAACACAACACTGCGACTCAATGCGTACTTACCGTAAACTTGCGACATCATTTGAAACGTTTCGGCAGCAGTCTTGCCTATTTTCTGACAGAACTTGATGTTGTTCTAACTGTGATATCTCGAGTTTCGACATGCGCATTCAAATCACCGTCACAACATAGATCGTAGTTCTGCTTGCAGTTCATGCACTCAACTACGAGTATATCTTGCTGGGACGAGAGACTAACTAACAAGGTATCATACCACGGCGCCACCTATGCGCTATAGTTCACCACAGCACCACTATGCGCTCAGTCTCAAAACATAATGATTGTACCACGTAAAACATTAGTGTAAAATAGTTATAGTGAATATATGGTGTTAAAGAATTAAAATAAATAATGCAATGTTGGCCTACACTCGTCTAAAAGCCAAATCAAAATACAGATACCGTGTACGGTTGGAAAGAGTTTCTCAAGATCACTTCAGTGGTATCCATAAAACACCACAGGGCAGAGTGAAGCGGTGCCGGAAACGTAAAAGAATGAAGGCGTCCTAGCGAATCAATGACGGCGCTAGTATATCTGCAGCTGGAGCGGCCACATACATATAATACGATAAAAGAAAATATTACCCGTTACGTACACATATTCACCTTAAACACAGACCATGTTCACGATACAGCCATACCCCGATTTTTTTTTTGGACTACCTCGGTTAACCCGGACCTCTGTTAGTCTGGGCTCGGATAACCGTGGGATGATATGAGTTGCGTCCAATATGGTCTGTTTACCTTTTTAAGTACGTGAGTTGCGGCCCAGCGTGCTTTTTTAAGTACGTGAGTTGCGGCCCGGCGTGCCTTTTGGAGTACGTGAGTTGCGGCCAGAATAAAATGTCCTATCGTTAGGGGTATACAAGACAAATTACTGTTTTGTCTCATCTGTTGATATGTATCGATATTTCAAATTACATTGCTGACGATGCTACTTTTCCGCCGAAAATATGGGCTGAATTTTCTTATTCAACAAGACGAACAACAAACAATTGTGAATCATTTCACAAGAAACCGAATAGCCTTTTCTCAAGCAGTCATCCCAACATATTTCCATTAGTTCACACTTTATTGGATATACAGTCTGAAACATATATTTAATTAAGGAGCAAAGGAAAATGAACGAAATCCATCCTAGAAAAATATTTTTTTACAAGAACAAATGCTTGCTCTGGAAGAAAAAAACTGTGACTAGACTTCAGTACATTAAGTCAGTTTATTCTAAATTTTTGCCCGTTTCCAATTAATGAATGTAAAATAGCATGATAATATTTAATAAATGGCTGTTTTTAATAACATACAAACCAACATTTTAACCATGCCGCCAACAGTCCTAAGCCTGTAAATGGGATGAGAATGTTGGCTTGTCTTTGAGATGGATTTGGTCACCCTTAAATTCTCTAAAAACATCTACGTATCTACGTATCTAACACCACCCATGGGCCGCAACTCACTTACCCATCGAACTCATCTGGGCCGTAATTAGCGAGATTTTCTGGTTCTGGGACGCAACTCACCGTTCTCGGACCTTGTCTCTATTGAATTTAAAATTAAATCGTTCACTACTGATTCATTATCACGAACTAATAAAGAAATAAATTTTCAAGGACATATTAATGATAAAAAAATCCAGAATAAGACAAAAAATTAACATCGAATACGTAAATTACTTACCAAGTTCAAGTAAACACTCCAGACCTGAAAAATAACAAATAGAAAAATTAAACAAGAAATCATTTCTTAAACCTCATTTACAAAACCCTCTTCTACATCTTGTACCAAAATTGACTCTTTGTGCGTCTGTATTATCTGAAATGATTGTTAGTACGTTTCTGTCCATCCTTTAAGTCACGAAAAACATGTGTTAAAATCGGTTATTTTAAACAAGCTGACTTAAGAAGATAATATTGAAATTACTTTACTTAGAAGTGAACTGTCAACCATTGCATGTCGAAACCAACCATTTCTCCCAGAGAAACGTTGTGATGTACCAAGGCCGTATCCAAAAAAATATCTGGCGTTTTAAATGCAAGTCACTAAAATCCAGGACCACATCTCTCATTTTAACTATAGCGAAGTAATACAACTCCTGACTTTGTGAATGGATGACCCACACTACTTGTCGTCCGCATCGTGTCCCTCCTCACTGCATTATGCTCTAACTCATGTAGAGACGTACATCTGCTCCGTATGGTGGGTTGTAATTGCTGAATTCTAGCTTCGATTTCTGCGTCTTTGCAGTTAAAACAGCAGATAATGTTTCTTGAACACGACTGTGGTACATCACAACTCTTCTCTGGGAGAAATTTGAAGGTAGGTTTCGGAATGCAATGGTTGGCATTGTTCTTGTAAATATTTGTCAGAGGAAGGTGTTTCTATACATAAACCTGATTGATAATGATAATGATAATAATAATAATAATAATAATAATAATAATAATAATAATAATAATAATAATAATAATAATAATAATAATCCGATCCGATTGAGGGTCTTTCCACTTTTCAGCGGTTGCCCTTTTACCAGCCGGCTGCTGGCCCTTCACATTCACATGTGTCAATCACAGAGGTAGATGATCAACAGCCAGTGTAGGGGTGACATGTGGTTAGCATGTCGAGTCCCCCAGCCGTTATAGCTGGTTCCTCAACCTGGAGCCGCTACTTATTGTAGCTACCCAATTGCCTCACGATGCTGGATGGGCACCGGTCCCATACTGGCCGAAATACCATGAGAAAATTTCTTCCCCCATGGAGACTCGAACCAGCGCAAGTCCCGTAGCGCTGCACCAAGGCTTCCTACCTTAACCGCTCTACTACGGCGCGGGACTAACAATAATAATAATAATAATAATAATAATAATAATAATAATATAACAATAATAGTCTCGTGGCATAGTGAGGGGTATAAGGCATCATTCCTGGATGTAGATTTACGGTATTTTGCGTTGGTTGAAGTAAAAAAAAACTCAAACATTAATTTTTTATCTCCTCCTCTATATATATATATATATATATATATATAATAAACGAATGTATGACTGTCTCTCAGTCGGAGTGTCCTTTAAGTATTACTACAACACTCATCCGATTGTGATGAAGCTTTTTGCAAAATGTTCAGGAGTTTCTCGGGAAGGATTTAGACTATATGGGAATTACAATATTCAACCCCCTCACCCCAAATATCACCCTTTGTAAACAAAAATGTATTTTTCGGAACTTTTTAGACGTGTAAATTGCTTACGCTGTCTAAACCATTACATAAACATCAAATTAATGTACACAGAATTGAATATCTAAACAAAATCTACAAAAAAGTTTGCGGCAGCATATGTTTATCTTTTACGGATAACTCATAATAATCATTTTTATCTTTCAGTTCATTGATGCCAAGAAGGTCGGGATGACTAGATTCCCTGACAAGCGTAGCAGTACGGTGTGTATTTTTTTTTACGGATAACTCCCAATAACCATTTTAGTCTTTCAGCTCATTTATGACAAGAAGATCGGTATAAGTAGATTCCTGGACGTCAGTTAATCAGCACGGGGTATATAAAAATAATTACGAAATAAATTTATAATTATATTTCTTTTCGCTTATTCAACTAAACATAAAAATATATTTAATTTATTATTTTATATCTGGTTTCCCATAAAGATCACGTAGCTCACTGTTACGTAGTCTTCTCCATTAACCTGTCTGTTCTTTTCTCTTTGGTGCAAAAAAATGTCCTAAGGACTTTATTCTCAAATACTCTCAATATTTTCTAATCCCTTAAAATAAGAATCCACTGGGAGAATTACAGTTTTATATATTTTCAGTTTAACGTTTTTTGAGAGAAGTTGGGAGGACAAAAGTTTCTGTGATACATTCTATTCTACAGCGTGATTATAAAGTCCCAGTACATTTTAAACAAATCGCTCGCATATCGTATTTCTGTTACAGCCATTCGAAAGATACAAATATGTTCATCATTGAAGAGCGGATAGAGATTGTTGCTGCGCGTTTAAGAGGCCAGTCGTGCGAAGAAGTTAGAGACTGATTCTAAAGTAAACCCTCACGGGAGACGTGTATCTTGATATGTTGCAACTTTTCTTACAGCCACAGTTACAGCAAGATGGTATCATTGATACAGTGGTGTTGCAACAAGATGGAGCACCACCACACTTTGCTCTGCCTATACGCGGGTATCTCAATGACAGGTTTCCCAAAAGGTGGATTGGAAGGGCATCTCCTCGTGTCTGGGCACCTCGTTCGGCAGACCTCGCACCCCTGGACTTTTTTGCTTGGGGGTTCATCAAGCAACAGGTGTACAGAACCAAGGTTCCTAATCTGCAAGTGTTGAAAGAACGCATACGCCAGGCGAGTGAAATGATTACAGAGGATATGTTGGTGCATGTTTTACGGGCGACGGTACGTCGTTGGGAAAGATGTATTGAGATTGATGGAGGTTATGTTGAACACTAACTTGATAGTAGAAACTACCTTATAATTTTTGTTTTATTTGCGCTACGTTATCCACAAAATGTACTGGGACTTTATTATCACACTGTATAGTGTTCTGCCCAAGGGTAGGTCTTTCACTGCAATAATACGAGTATTTTCGTAGCATTTTCATGTAATGCTGTGTAACTTTACTAAGGGATTATAGGTGTGGTAATATATTGACTTAGGCTTTCACGGTCGGAGTTCTTATGATGATCTTGTTGAAGATTTCTGGGCTGTTGGCCGTGGTCTTGAGTCTTGTAGTTCCCCGATGTTTCGCCAGAGACTGCGTCCGGCATCCTCAAGGGTTGTCTTGAGACTGGCAATTTTGTCGACTACATTTATAAATGTATAAATAGGGCAGGAAGTCGACAAAATTGCCATTCTCAAGACAACCCTTGAGGATAAATGTATAAATAGGGCAGGTAGTCGTCAAAATTGCCAGTCTCAAAACAACCCTTGAGGATAAATGTATAAATAGGGCAGGAAGTCGACAAAATTGTCATTCTCAAGACAACCCTTGGGGATAAATGTATAAATAGAGCAGGTAGTGTATAAATAGGGCGGTAGTCGACAAAATTGCCAGTCTCAAGACAACCCTTGAGGATAAATGTAAAAATAGAGCTGGTAGTGTATAAATAGGGCGGTAGTCGACAAAATTGTCATTCTCAAGACAACCCTTGAGGATAAATGTAAAAATAGAGCTGGTAGTGTATAAATAGGGCGGTAGTCGACAAAATTGCCAGTCTCAAGACAACCTTTGAGGAGCCGGACGCAGTCTCTGGCGAAACGTCGGGAAACTACAAGCCTCAAGACCACGGCCAACAGCCCGGAAATCTTCTACATGATCATCATAGGTGTGGTAGCCTCCCGTTGCTTTCCACACCGGTGAAGAATGATGATGATAATGATAAGGATGATATTCGGTGATCCTTTGGGTCTTAAAATTATGTGACATTTGTCTTACAGGTGAGGAAAAATCCCGGAAATAAATCTCACCCAGGAAGCTTGTCCCGACCGGGAATTGAACCCAGGCCCGCTGAGTGACAAGGCAGCACGCTACCTCGAGACCACAGCGCGCGGTGGCATAATAGCACGTATTTCCAGAATTGAACCTATGTTCAAATTATTTACGCATCTCATTCCTGTTTGTAATTATTGTTCCTAGGTACTTGAATTGAGTCATTGCTTCAAAATTTCTCTCATTTGTCACTAACTATCCATTTCAATTATATAATGTATTTTTATGAGTGTGCATATTTTTGTTACGTCAGTTGCCAGATATACATGTTTCTTATTGCGAGTTACTTTTTAGCTCATCGCACAAGTGGCTCCCCTAACTATACAGAACGGACTGTAGTATTCAAACAAGGAAACTGGGCTTGATTAATGTTATCACAGCGTCCTGCTGGACCACAAACTAGGAAACATTACGAGAACTCAGGAGAATAAAAGGAGTGGAAATTTCATCTTGTTGGGCAAGTATTTAGCAGGTTCAGATTAATTAAATTTCTTCTTCTTCTATAATCCTAGGAACAATAATTGAACGCATTTGAATGATGTGGATAAAGACCAATACATTACTTTTGAGAAAATCAAGAAGAATTGTTTTAATCATTTTATTTCTCCATTTAGCAATTCTGTAAAACACTTCACAAACGCGCGTTGTACATTATTTTTTTGCACGATGGTGGTTTCAAAATAATAAATAATAGTAAAATAATAACATCTTTGTTGGAAATATTTGTGTTCATTATAAAGAACTGACTAACGTTAACAGTGTGGCCAATGTTTATACGGCAAGTGCAAAAAGTAATTTAGTTGAGACTACAGCAGATAGTAACACCAATCAGTCATAAAACGGCGGCAAGTACGTATTATTGTTTTATATTTTTTCAAATAAAGTTCAGTACATTTAAAGTGCAGTGATTCGTTTCGTATAATGTACCTTTTGGATATTTTTTGTAGCCTATATACAATGTACTTGGTATATATAGAGGGCAGTGGTTTAACTTCTCACCGTGGTTTGTAATATGTAATATTACAGTGTAGTTATTTAGACTGGCAACCCCGAAATGTAGGAAGTTGAACTTTCAATCATGATCGCCATTGCTGTAAGTATGACAAAACACACTTTCGCGCAAAACTATATTTTAACATTTTATACTGGCTAATAAGGACCATCTTATATGCGGAGGAGAAACCCTAGAATTCGTATCAAGCTACAAATACTTGGGTCACCTTACAAACAACTGGGACCGCTTTCTCACTTCATATACAGGATCGAGCAACAGCTGCAACGAAAGCCATGTACAATATCCCTAAACTCCAAAGACTATCCCTCTCAACTGCAATTAAACTCTTCAATCTTAAAGTAATGCCGGCCGCAACATACGGAATCCAGCTAATATGGAATTACTTGACGGTAAAAAATCTTAAGGAATTGGAGAACGTTAAATCAAGGTTCTCAAAAGAGCACTGTCAATTTCAAAATATACAAGAAATAGTTATGCCTATACAATAGCCCAGGAATCCTTCTTCATCGAAGATACCAGATACTGTTTCAGACTACCAGAAACGCAAGCATACAGAATCGTCATCGGGGAGAGATAGAACAAAGCTGCCCAGATACCGACAGAAATTATGGAAACAGACGCAATGAAAACAGAAACCTGGAAGCAGCCGAACTTCGAACTTCGACACCTGTACACACGTTTCGCAGCCCATGGATTTCATGGGAATATATGCCTGAACAATATGTACCAAGAACCCAAGGAGGACTGCATCTGTAAATTATGCAACAATCCATGTCCCAAATATCATCTAGCGAAGTGTAAAAACAGGACTCTACCACTAAACACTGTAATTAAAGACTGGTAAAAAGCTAAATTAAATTTAATGTACACATTGTGTTTAATAAAAAAAACATTTTATTCTATTGATTCAAATATTAATTTAGCCTTAATTGAATTATTAAAAGAAAATTACTATGGACTTATCCAGTTCTCACACTCATATCCATAGTAATTCTGCCCGAGGCCAGGTACTTCACTGCAATCATAGCATTTTCATGCTATGCTTGCAGCTTTACTAGGGAATTGTAGATGTGGTAGCTTCCCGTTGTTTTCCACACCGGTGAAGGATGATGATGGAAATGATGATAATGATAAGGATGATGATGATGATGGCCATATGATTTCAGGTGAATAATTATATGCTGCTTTTGGTATTCTATTCTCAGTCATCCTTGTTAAGTGTTCTTTCCAGTTTGTTCTGTATTTCACTATTGTTGTGTTTAATTCCTCTACTTTTAGTACTGTATAATCTACATCCCTAAAATCATGTTTAGTATTTTTCTCCCATCTCATTTTTGCTATACCAACTGGTTTTCCCTTCGGTTTTCCTACAAGATTCTTCCATGCCCCTCTTTCATTCCCCATTTGTTCCACATATCCTACTCATCACAGTCTACAAGAATCAACTGTTCCTATTATACCTAGTTTCCTATAGGTATCATGTAGCTCACTGCTATGTTAAGATATTATAATGTTATTCTGAAAAGAAAAATTAATGTCTAAACCGGGAATCGAACCGTGGATCTCTTGTATTCCGTACAAGCGGAATATAAGAGGTCCACGGTCCGATTCCTGGTTCAGACATTAATTTTTCTTTTCACAATATCATTATAATATTACAATATTATCCATTATTGGAAATGCGTTAAAATAACAGTATTAGAAAATGTTAAATAACATCGTTTACTGCTTATAAAAATTGTGGTGTAAAATTCTTAAATATAGAGCCTAGATACTTCTACACGAAGCCGGCCGTTGGCGATGGTAGTGACACCTACTTGGCAGCGGACGAAACAAGAATTCTAGATTTTTATATGTGGAAAGAATTGTGTCCCGCGCCGTAGCCGAGCGGTTAAGGTAGGAAGCCTTGGCGCAGAGCTACGGGACTTGCGCTGGTTCGAGTCTCCATGGGTGAAGAAATTTTCTCATGGTATTTCGGCCAGTATGGGACCGGTGCCCACCCAGCATCGTGAGGCAATTGGGTAGCTACAATAAGTAGCGGCTCCAGGTTGAGGAACCAGCTATAACGGCTGGGGGACTCGACATGCTAACCACATGTCACCCCTACACTGGTTGTTGATCATCTACCTCTGTGATTGACACATGTGGATGTGAAGGGCCAGCAGCCGGCTGGTAAAAGGGCAACCGCTGAAAAGTGGAAAGACCCTCAATCGGAAATCGGAAAGAATTGTTAATGCTTGTACCATGTCTCGTATAGTGTAGTGGTCTAGCACGCTTGTACGGAATACAAGAGGTCTACGGTTCGATTCCTGTTTCAGCCATTAATTTTTCTTTTCACAATACCATTATAATATGATCCATTATTGGAACTGTGTTAAAATTACAGCATTGGAAATTTTAAATGCTATGTTAAGGTATAGGTAACGCAGAATATCAGTTTATCTGGGTTAGATTAGAAATGGAGGATAATAGATTGGCCAATTAGACATCAGTCGAGAAGGAATGTGTTTCCACTCCTAGAAGCTCGCTCTAGCAGCAGTGAGAAGAAATGACATCCGTCAATGGAGTTAACGAAACTCGACAAGACAACGGGAAGCTCCGATAAATCTCGCACTCACGAAAAACAATCGCCAATCGATTGGAAATGGGGAATTTAGAGGTTGTAAGATTTATACCGTACAAGTTCGCTACTCCAACTAATCTATTGCTTTAACCATCAATGTCTTTATTTTACTGCAAAAAAATTGAAAATGTACTCATTTTCGTTGAAAATAATATCAATTGCAACAATCAATTCATAACCAAGAATACATAAATTATTGATTGATCACACTTTGGCCTACCGAGGTACGGCAGAAGAATGATTAACTGTATCCCAGCTAAGTTCCAGTTCTGCTGTAAACAAACTTGCATAAGGTATTACTCCACCGACTGCATCTATTGGGGAAACCGTATTTTGCTACTTTTACCCGCCATATGACTGGATTGTGTACGGAACTGTCATCGTTACAAACATTTTTCTTAGCTAATATTGTATTTTACAGGAAATAAGACTGAATACAACAAAAGATGGTAACAATAACACTGAGCAAAGAAAAATAAACTTTTTTTTTCCTCTCAGATAGAAAAATATGTGATTCTGATAGTATTTCTTCTCCTGAATTCAAATACGATATCGGTTTTTTCCAACACACAAGGTTTCCGAGAGACAGGAATTTATAATTTCAAACACTTTAATATTTTCTACGTTCTTAACTACACAATATTCGAACATTCGGACTCACCTAGAAAGTAAGAAATGACGATTTTCTGCTATATTTCGCCTGTGGAGCATCCCTCTTCATGGTCCAAAAATAATCGGCCAGCATATTAGAATTCCATTTGCCTTGATATCTCTTTCCATAGCTGAAACCCATTTGAGTTAACTCATTTGGTTTTATTTTACAATGGACAAATGGACGAAAAAACGTTTATTAAAAATTAATTATTTAAATCCATTAATTGAAATTGTGATAAAAAAATGTGGGCGCTGGAGAAATGTATTGGTACTCATGAGACAAAAATCATGTTGACCAGTGTAATTAGGAAATTCCTACATTTCTTATTTACTTATGACTAAAAAGTAGAGGCCTATATGGGCCTGTCTAATCAGACGTTTACATTTTTTCCATGAATTCGATAGATATATTTTATTTACAATTTCATTGCGAGCAGAATTATTGATTCGTGCTGGCTCATCCGTAAATTCTGCTGCTATTTTCACAGTAAAGTAAAGTGATCCCACAACGAGTCCGGAGGCCCTTGGGGTAGTAGGAGATTAAGGTTCCCACATTTTCTAGACAATCGGCACTTTATGTCAGCCGGGTTGTCAGCCCTGCGTGACGACCGCCTTTACCCCCAGAACAAGCGTCTGGTACTCATTTCCGTTAGAGGCTGAGTCGATCCCAGTGCCATAGTGCCGCCAGAGGGTTTGGATCAGTTTAAGAACCCTTACCCGAACGGGACTTGAACCCTCGACCCTCCGGCTTGTAGCTCAGTGCCTTAACCACTACGCTACGGCGTGCCCCCGCTATTTTCACAGTAGGATATTTTTCACTAAACTGTTCGAAAACATAAAATAATTTGTTTCTCATCGCTTATCAACAAATGAATGGAGAAAACTACATAATAGTGAACTACATTATATGTAAAGGAAGCCAGATGTAATAAGAACAGTTAAGTAGAGTAGACTGCGATGGGCAGGACATGTGGCACGTATGGGGGATGAACTACGTGCATGAAAGCTTCTTGTAGGAAGACCAGAGGGAAAACGACCAGTTGGTAGACCAAGAATGAGGTGGGAGAATAAAATTATCCATGATTTGAGGGAAGTAGTATATTATACAGGGGATGATTGGAAAATATTAGCTCAGGATAGGGATTTATGGAGAGCTTATGTCCGAGCGGTCATGAATCTAAGGGTTTGATAGAGCCAGTGAGTTAGTTAATTAGCTCACCGCTTATCAAGTGATTTCCTTTCCAATATTTCAAGAAATTCTACAGAAAGCGGTAATTTTAAAACAACTGAAATGCCAACGTATTCTGCACTGCGCACGCGCAAGAATAAATCAATGCTTATTTAATCTAATTAAATTGGAATTATATATTTTAATATTCTCCCATATCACTTACATAGACATGAGCCAGTTAATATATATTTTTATTTCATTTATTTCGAGTGTTAGAGAGCGAAGTACATTTTCTTACACGTTTAAATATAAAACCATTATTCGACTAATGAAAATGCAGTCATGCATCTGATTTGTTTACATTACAACTAAAACTTCTCGGAAGAGGTATATATATATATATATATATATATATATATGTGATATGAAAAGAAAAAGAATGCTTGAGTCGGGATTTGAACTCGAGTCTGTAAAGTCTGTACATTTAGCGCTCTAACCAACTGAGCTACCCAAGAATTCCAAGACAAATATACAATTTTTTTATACATGTAGTATTCTCAATTCACACAAGAGGTAGCGGAAATATCATTCAACTGCCATCTAGCGGCTAACGTAACAGTTAAGCAAATTATTATTATTATTGCTTTGTCTTGGAATTCTTGGGTAGCTCAGTTGGTTAGAGCGCTAAAGGTACAGACTTTAGAGACTCGAGTTCAAATCCCGATTCAAGCATTCTTTTTTCTTTTCATATCATATTTGCCTTCATTGCCAAATGTCAAAAATATATTTATAATATATATATATATATATATATATATATATATATATATATATATACAAAAACGTATTATGAATTTGATACCAACTGAGAGAAGAGAAAATGGACGACAGAGGAAGACTTGTATGGAGGGAGTACAAACAGTTATGAATACTCGAGGACTGGAATAGAATCAGTGGATAGACAGAGATGAATGGCCATTGGGTTTCCGGAAAACAGTGATACCTGTGATTTTATTCTTATTATTATTATTATTATTATTATTATTATTATTATTATTATTATTATTATTATTATTATTATTCGTGGTATTATGCATTAAAGGGACAATTGTCCCAATTTCTCTAAAAAAAGAAAAATAAGAAAAATAAACAAACTGAAAATATTAAAAACAGTTACGAGTATTTTCCCAGTTATATTATATGGTTGCGAAACATAGACTCTTACTTTAAGAGAGGAGAAAATATAACGAGTATTTGAGAGTAAAGTTCTTAGGAAAATGTTAGGACCAAAGAGAGATGAAAGGATAGGCGAATGGAGAAGACTACCTAAAAGTGAGCTACATGATCTTCCTGGCAAACCAGACATAATCCATCCATCCATCCATCCATAGTAATTCTGCCTGAGGGCAGGTCTTTCACTGCAATCATAGCATTTTCATGCTTTGCAGATTTACTAGGGAATTATAGGTGTGGTAGCTTCCCGTTGCTTTCCATACCGTGAAGGATGATGATAATAATGATAAGGATGCTGATGATGGCCGGATGATTTTCGGAGACCGTTGGGCCCTACGCTTCCTGACGTTTGTCTTACAGGTGAGGAAAAACCCCGAAAAAACCTCACCTAGGAGTCTGTCCCGACCGAGAATCGAACCTGGGTCCGCTGAATGATAAGACAGCACGCTACCTCCAGACCACAGCGGTGGACATCAGACATAATAAGAACATTTAATTCTCGTATACTGCGTTGGGCAGGACATGTGGTACGAATGTGGAAAGAAAGATACCTGAGATTTATTTTACATCAGCAACAATATTTATTACTACAGTTCCTCGTGTATGAAAGCTTCTTGTAGGATAATCAGAGGGAAAACGCAAGTTAGTTGACCAATAATGAGGTGGGAGAATAATATTACCCATGATTTGAGGGAAGTAGATTATACAGGAGATGATTGGAAAATATTAGTTCAGGATAGAGATGTGTGGAGAGCTTATGTCAGCGCAGTCATGAACCTATGTGTTCGATAGTGCCAGTGAGTTAGTTAGTTACGCATTTGAATTCAGTCACTTCTTCAAATCCCCCTCATTTGTCATTAACTATGCATTTCCAAAATATAATTATTTCTAAGTATAGTATCATTAGTCGGCCGCAGTTGACTAGTGGTTATGCTCCTTGCCTCTGGTCCCGAGGGTCGCGGGTTCAAACTCGGCCGGGGTCGATGGATTTTTTTAGGATGGAAAAATACAAGGAGCAAGTCTTTCGGGATGGACTTTAAGCTGTGGGTCCCGAGTCTGAAGATTTTCAGGCTCGTAAAAGATCCTTAAGCCTGAATGAAAAGGCCTCTAAGAAAAATTTACCGAATTTTCCCGTCCTAGTACTACCTTGGTTTCCTAGATGTCAGTATGAGGCGGAACGTTGACCACTCAAATGACATCTATAAAAAACAAGTGTAACTAAATTAGTATGGTTAAAATTCTTTCCTGTAGGGGGAGAGCGCCTATATCTCTGTTAAGGGAAACATGGGCTTACAAGATACAAGAAGATATTATTATTAGTATTATTATTATGTCCACCGCTGTGGTCTCGAGGTAGCGTGTTGCCTTGTCACGCAGCGGGCCCGGGTTCGATCCCCGGTCGGGGCAGTTTTTCTGGGTGAGGTTTTTATCGGGGGTTTTCCTCACCTGTAAGACAAATGTCAGGAAAACTTTAAGGCCCAAACGGTCCCCATAATCATATGGCCATCATCATCATCCTTATCATTATCATCCTTATCATTATCATCATCATCCTTCACCGGTGTGGAAAGCAACGGGAAGCTACCACACCTACAATTCCCTAGTAAAGCTACAAGCATAGCATGAAAATGCTATGATTGCAGTGAAGGACCTGCCTTCGGGCAGAATTACTATGGATGGATTATCATTATTATTATTATTATTATTGATATTAATATTACTATTATTATTTCTATAATATTTGTAATTCCATGAGAGGGGATGCATTTACTGTAGTTTCCAGTAACACAAACGTTACAAGATTTAGAAGATAATAAAGTTACAGTGGGTCACGCAATAGCACACTATGTCACAGTTTATGAACAATATTAAACTTTTTTATATTAAAATGTAGACATATTCATCTTCCATAAGTTGTGCACCCGGAAATGAAACATCCACAAATGTCTCTAACGGTTGTCCTTGGAAAGGTGCTGCAGTCAAAGTCGTATGCAGATATATAGTCCGTTACATGCAAGCTGAACCCTAGTTGATTCCCTCCATGATATAAAGGATACATACTACAACAGCCACATTAACATTATGACTATTTAACTTATGCCCCAAATGGAAGTCAATGACCAATCACGTTTCAATGATTTCTGTTTTACAACCAATCAGAGTCGTGTTTCACGAAATATTTATCAGTGTTATAATTACCATATTAAAGAAAGCTCCTCCTTTTTAATATTCTGAACAGGTCTGACCATTATTTTGCAGTGACTGAGTCTATGAGAAATACGGCTACCAGATTGTATATATAGTGCATGAATGTCAACACATGCCGCATACGGGAATTAATATAAAAACATTTGTAGCAATTGATTATACCACCAAAAAAAAAGAAACCACTGTTTGCACTTTCTTAAATGTATTTTTTCCCAGGTAACAATCCAGAAAAATATAATTGTCATATTTATATCATACGACATCACAAATGAATTAATATACAGTTTGATGTGTTTCATTTTTCTCCACTAGAGAGCATTCTTACAATATTGCGTTCCTTTGGCAATAAATAGTATGATCTGGTTGCAGTGATAAACAAAAGAAGCATATGAAGCGAAACTATAGTTTCTCATTTGTTTTCAAACATCGCCGTTTACATTAAATATATAAATATTTTAAAATAACTATAGTTAAATAATGATTTGTGAGTAAACAGCTTAATTTTATTCGTTAAATAGTCCTAACAAATGCCACTCTTGATTTCCAAATTCTCTAGATAAATTCACTCCTCACTTCGTGAGTCGTAAATTTATCGATAATTTGGAAATCACTCGTGGCATTACTTATGATAATTTTATGGGGAAATCAACCACCTGCATATTTTTTTATCCAAGCTTTTCAATAGCTTTTATTAAAATTAGTGACAATGATGATATGTTCTACAGGGCAATTGAAAGTTAATGAGGCAAAAAGAAAACGTGCTAGACAGAGTGGGTGAAGGAAGAAAAATGTTGGAACTCATAAAGAAGAGGGAAAGAAATTGGGTTGTCCACTGGCTAAAAAGAAACTTCCTGCTGACGGATGCCCTAGAAGGAATGGTCAACGAAAAGAAAGTTACAGGCAGAAAAAAACATCAGATGAAAGACAATATTAAAATAAATTGTTTTTATGCGGATATTAAAAGGAAGGCTGAATAAAGGAAAGAGTGGAGAATGCTGAGTTTGCAGTGGAAGACCTGCTCTTGGGCAGAAAACGATTTATGTATGTAATATAATTTATAAATGAGTTGGAGATTTTTTTTATATCTCATTTCATAAATATCCTTGTTTTCACGATACCGGTTTCAAAGGTCATTTCACTTTCATCTTCAGTCAAACTCCAATTATTAAAATACAAACTCACCCATTTTCTCATCCTAATTTGCCCAAACTAACATAACTTTACCACTTTCTTACCCTAACTTCCCATCTAACACTAACTCATCCATTTTCTCGCCCTAACTTGCCAAAACTAACAGAAACGTGCCGATTTTCTCACCATAATTTGTCAAAACTAACACTAAGTTGCCCATTTTCTAACCATAACTTGCCAAGACTAACACTAACTTGCCTATTTTCTCACCATAACGTGGCAAAACTAACACTAACCTGCCCATTTCCTCACCCTAACTTGCCCATCTAACACTAACTAGCCCATTTTCTCACCCTAACTTGTCAAAACTAACACTAACGTACCCATTTTCTCACCATAACGTGCCAAAACTAACACTAACTTGCCCCATTTTCTCACCATAACTTGCCAAGACTAACCTAACTTGTTCACTAACTTGCCAAAACTAACACTAACTTACCCATTTTCTAACCATAACTTGCCAAGACTAACACTAACTTGCCTATTTTCTCACCATAACGTGGCAAAACTAACACTAACCTGCCCATTTCCTCACCCTAACTTGCCCATCTAACACTAACTAGCCCACTTTCTCACCCTAACTTGTCAAAACTAACACTAACGTACCCATTTTCTCACCATAACTTGCCAAAACTAACACTAACTTGCCCATTTTCTCACCCTAACTTGCCAAAACTAACACTAACTTGCCCATTTTCTCACCCTAACTTGCCCATATTCTCATCCTAACTTGCCCACTAATGTAGGTGGACTCTTTGAATCGAATCTCCTTATATGTGAGTAAATATGTTGACAATTGTCTCTAGCAGAAACACTAGCCAACATGATACCAAGAGTCGCTTGTTCTCTGATCGAATATTCACAGGTGGCATAGAATAACCCAAGTTACTTTTTTATATCTCTTCACAAATGAATCCCTGTAAACTAAAGGGAAGGAAACAGCACACTTGCTGTGAACGGACTATAACGAACTTTGCGACATTTTCTTAGGGAATACATAAACTTCATGTTATTACGTAGCTGAGGGGGGCGATCAACTCCCACATCCAATTCCAAGAGTCTTGCACTTCTAAACTACATTTTATGATCAACCAAAATACTCCTGAATACTGTCCATCCTTCCGATCTCTTCACTTAAAAAGTGTCACTGCCCATGACTCTCTCACCCTCTGTAGAATTCAATTCCTCGCATTTCTTCCCTCATACGATCACCAAAAACAACTTAACAGAACAGTAATTTTAAAATAATAATGATAATAATAATAATAATAATAATACTCACTGGCACTATCGAACCCGTAGGTTCATGACTGAGCAGACATAAGGTCTCCATACATCCCTATCCTGAGCAAATGCTTTCCAATCATTCCCTGTATAATCTAGTTTCCTCAAATCATAGTTAATGTTATTATCCCACCTCATTCTTGGTCTACCAACTGGGCGTTTTCCCTCTGGCTTTCCTATAAGAAGCTTCCGTGCACGTCTTTCATTCCCCATTCGCGCAACATGTCCTGGCAATCGCAGTCTATGAGACTTAACTGTTCTTATTATATCTGGCTTCCTATAAAGACCATGCAGTTCATTGTTACGTAGTCTTCTCCATTCACCTGTCTGTTCATCTCTCTTTGGTCCAAAAATTTTCCTAAGAACTTTATTCTCAAATACTCATAATCACCTTTCCTCTCTTAAAGTAAGAGTTTAATGTTTCGAATGTATAAATTATTTCTAGGTATTTGAATTCAGCCACTTCCTCAAAATGTTCTTCATTTGTCCATTTCCATTATATAATGTATTTCTACGTGTGACCATATATTTACTTTTATTGATATTTATTTCCAGTCCTAATTTCTTAGTGTGTCTCAATAATGTGTTCGTGCTGTTCTTTAGTATCTCATAATAATAATAATAATAATAATAATAATAATAATAATAATAATAATAATAATAATAATAATAATAATAGGGTTGTAAGGGGTAGTGACGTGTGTATAACCCCTCCTACCCAATTCTCATCCTCACCTTCTCGTGGTACAACCCGTTTTCACAAACGAGGCTCTGAGGACCGAGTCACGGCGGTATAACCGTTCCATCGGGTACTGAGTAAATGCGGTATCCTAATGTCTGTCCAGAGACTAAAAGGTAGCAGCCCTACCACTGGACTACTTAGCGTCGGGCCAGTAACCTGTCCTAAGGAACTTGAAAACTACTTTCAAGTCTCAACACGAAGTCAAGATGGATACAACATGTTCATCGAATGGAAGATCACAGAATACCCAAACAAATGTTAAGATATCAACCTGCAGGAAGAAGAAGACCAGGACGTCCACTCAAAAGACTTTTGGACGGTGTTTCTCTTGAGGCCGAAACAGGTCAACAAATGGCCTAAATTCGTGAATGTACTATGATGATGATAATAATAATAATAATAATAATAATAATAATAATAATAATAATAATAATAATAATATAATAATAATAATAATAATAATATAAAAATAATAATCATAATAAAATAGTTTCTTTTTGGGTCTATAAAAATGGATTCTTTCTTACGGCAAGTCCTGTATTTTAACAGACAAATGAGAGCTACGAACAGTTCCGTTTTATTTGAAAGTTAACAGTCCCACGAGAAGGAGCAAGTGTAGCAACTGTTTGTAAAGATTTACAAGCTCTAAAACCTGGAATGAATGATAATAGTTGAACTGCAAGTTACTCGTATTTTAATAACAACAGAGCTCTTAAACTCATGTCCTCTAATTGGAAAATACGAAAACATCACCTTTTCAAAAGTAGATAACAAAACACTTAATCCATACATATAAAAACAAATGTAGGCTACATCAGTTTGTCCTTTATAGACTTCTAAACCGTTCAACCGATCTTCGTGGAAATTTGTATATACTGGGTTTCAGATTCGGCGAGTGTTTAGCCGTTATCTGTTATGTTCTAAAATCATTAGGTGTAGGAGTTCACCTTAAACGAAAATTTAAAAATCGCTCTAGCGATCGCAATTTTTGAAGTTCCACAACAAAACTCGGAATACCCTATTAAAATAGACCGAGGTATGTATTATTAAAAAAATCAGCGAAATCCGACCGTTGGAAGTGGGGGTTTATCTGAAATTTGAAATTTAAAATTTACTCTAGCAACCGCCATGTTTGGTTCGTTGTAGTATATACCATATAATTAATTAACTCTCCATATTTAATGTATTTAGACGTAGCAGCGCACGCCGGTGTTAGCTAGTTATATATAAAAATGGGTGTGAGTCAGTCTGTCCTTTATGAACTCAAAAACTGCTTAACCGATTTGAATGGGTTTTTTTAGATTTTAGATTTATTTAGCCTGGTGGAGTTAAGGCCATGTGGCCTTCTCTTCCACTCACCAGGACAAACATACATTACTTACTTACTCACTGGCACTATCAAACCCGTAGGTTCATGACCGCGCGGACATAGGCTCTCCATACATCCCTATCTTGAGCGAATGCTTTCCAATCAATCCCTGTATAATCTACTTCCCTCAAATCATAGTTTATGTTATTCTCCCACAAACATACATTACATCAGAATATAACAATCTCAATTAACTTTAATATTAAATACTAAATTTTTGAGGAAGTGCCTGAATTCATATAGGCCTACCTAGGAACAATAATCACAAATAGGAATGAGATGCACACAGAAATTAAACATAGGCTCAATTCTGGAAATGCGTGCTATTATGCATTGCAGAGACTCTTGACGTCCCAACTCTTTTCAAAAAACGTTAAACTGAAAATATATAAAACAATTATTCTACCAGTTATATTATATGGGTGCGAAACATGGACTCTTACTTTAAGAGAGGAAAGGAGATTACAAGTATTTGAGAATAAAGTACTTAGGAAAATTTTTGGACCAAAGAGAGATGAACAGACAGGTGAATGGAGAAGACTACATAACAATGAACTACATGGTCTTTACAGGAAGCCAGATATAATAAGAACAGTTAAGTCTCGTAGACTGCGATGGGCAGGACATGTTGCACGTATGGGGAATGAAAGACTTGCATGGAAGCTTCTTGTAGGAAAGCCAGAGGGAAAACGCACAGTTGGTAGACCAAGAATGAGGTGGGAGAATAACATTAACTATGATTTGAGGGGAAGTAGATTATACAGGGAATGATTGGAAAGCATTAGCTCAGGATAGGGATGTATGGAGAGCTTATGTCCGTGCAGCCATGAACCTACGGGTTCGATAGTGCCAGTGAGTAAGTATTAAATACTAAATACAAATTTGATCTCTCTATCTTCGGGTTTTTACAGCTGCTGCCGTTGTCCCGTGCCAAACCTCCAAAGCCTACGGTCTTGGGCATCTTCGATGCTTAGCCCTCTAGCTTGCATTACTGTCTTCATGTTTTCCTTCCGTGTTAACCTTGGTCTTCCTCTTTTCTTCTTTCTGTTCCGATGCGATTCATATAGTTGCTTCGGCCATCGCTCATCTTCCATTCTTAAAACATGTCCTAACCACATTAATTCCTTCTCCTCAATTCTTTCAATTATGCTTTCTTCTGCTTCCATTATGTTTCTATTTTCCTTATTTGTGACATGTTCTAATTTAGACTTTCTGGCACTTCTTCGTAAATAATCCATTTCTAGAGCTATTAGTCTATTCTTGTAGTACTTATTGATTGAATAAAATTTGATCAAAAAGATAATATCTATTATATTACGATCTATAATGCAACCTAGTTAATGTTAGTTAAAATTAAGACTAAAACTAATAATAAAGTGTATACAAGCAAGACATATTAAATTGTCCCTGTCTAATGTATATAAAAACAAAGAAAAATAATGAGATATAGAAAACTAATTTTACGATTATACAGTATTTAAAACAAAACAAAATAAAATATTTGTTAATCTTAATATTATTTTCATAAATAATTAAATTTATTAATTGTTAAAAGAATACTATCAGTGAGGTGTATAAGTTAGTTTGCTATTAAATAATTATTTAGTTTGTTTTTGAAGGATGTTAGAGTTTGACAGTCTCTGACATAAGGCGGAAGGGAATTCCATGTTTTGGTAAGTGAGACCGTAAAAGATAATGAATAGTATACAGCGTGATGAGGAGGGATATAAAGAACAATGTGCTGATGGGATCGAGTGTCAAGATTATGTGTTTCGGATAGTCTGATAAAGCGGCGTGATAAATAATTAGGCGATGATGTGTGAAATATTTTATAGAGAAGAGATAGGGAATGGACAGTTCTACGATCTCTTAGACGAGGCCATCATTTAGAGCAATGTTCTGGAAAAAATAACGTATGTAACATAATACCGTAAGTACTATAGGGCGGGGCTAAAAAAAAGAACATCGTTGCGCTCAAAATAGTCGCTTTATGGACGCTTAAGTGGCTTACGCTGCCTAAACCATAACAAATATACCAAATTAATATAGCTACACAGCATTGAATAAACCAAAACAATTCTACAAAAAATCCGCGAAAGCACATTTCTATGTTTTACGGATAACTCACAATAACTATTTTTGTCTTTCAGCTCATCGATGTCAAGAAGGTCGGAGTAAGTAGATTCCCGGGCAATGCCAGGTAATCTGCACAAGGTATCTAAAAGTAATTACGATATAAATTTAATAATTGATTTTCTTATTACTTACTCAATAATACCTTCCATGGTATCTTTACCTTGTCGTGGTGGAGTGGTTTGTGTGCTTAAATGATTTCGAGAGCTATGGATGCGGTAGCATTGCTGCCGATAAGGTTACCCATGCTGGACTGGTCGAAGGTGATCAGCCAGACGAAAAAAGTAGCTTGGTCGAAAGAGTGACGATCTTTCACCGTAAAAATACAACCGTCAAGAAATGCGGACATGGGTTCAACTGGGGTAAAATTTTCCGGAGGTCAAATAGTCCCCCATTCGGTTCTCCGGGAGGGCACTACTTCAGGGAACCCATGCCAAAGGCTCAAATTGACGTCCCAACTACTTTCAAAAAACGTTAAACTGAAAATATATAAAACTATTATTCTACCAGTTATATTATATGGATGCGAAACACGGACTCTTACTTTAAGGGAGGAAAGAAGATTACGAGTATTTGAGAATAAAGTTCTTAGGAAAATTTTTGGATTAAAGAGAGATGAACAGACAGGTGAATGGAGAAGACTATATAACAATGAGCTACATGATCTTTATAGGAAGCCAGATATAATGAGAGCAGTTAAGTCTCGTAGACTACGATGGGCAGGACATGTGGCATGAATGGGGAATGAAAGAGGTGCATGGAAGCTTCTCGGAGGAAAACCAGAGGGAAAACGCCCAGTTGGTAGACCAAGAATGAGGTGGAAGAATAACATTAGCTATGATTTGAGGGAAGTAATTTATACAGGGGATGATTGGAAAACATTAGCTCAGGATAGGGATGTATGGAGAGCTTATGTCCGCGCGGTCATGAACCTCCGGGTTCGATAGTGCCAGTGAGTTAGTTCTTACTCAATAAACTTAAAAATACATTTAATTTATTTAGGCGTAGCAGCGGACGCCGGGGTATTATCTAGTAGGCCATGTAGTCCACTGTTCTGGCTCAGGTGGTAGAACGCCTGCTTTCTTACCAGTGGGCCCGGGTTTAATATCCGGGGTTGAAAATTCTAATTGTAAAATTAATTTAATTGCAAAATTTTGAATATCGAGACCAGCAGAGGTGGTGGTGTACAATTTTTAATCCCTAGATTATGGGGTGGTGTACAATGTTTTAATCCCTAGATTATGCATTAAATTGCAAATCTCTCTGCGGTACATATGTAGACTCACTTCATATTTCCTTAGACAATATAATAATATAAAACGCTCCATGTATACATTTATTATTCCTTTATATTTTAAACTATCTTTACCAAGCCAATTGCTTAATCTAATTACAGATTATTATTATAATCGAATACATAAAAGTAGAGCAATAAGAACAATGATAAATGGAGTCTTATGGAACAGACAAATATCCAGAAAAAATAAGTTACAAATATATAACTCAATATTGAGAAGTATTGTCACATATGGAGCTAAAGTGTGGAAATTCAACAAAAACTTAGAACAAAAACTTAAGTCGATGGAAATGGTTTTCTTGAGGAGAACAGCAAGATGTTCAAAATTAGAAAAAAAAAGAAACACTTTTTTATCTAAGAATAATTCATGCATTTTTGGTAAAAATACCTATATTTTCTGTTCATCTATCACTCCCTAAGGTCATACGAGAAAAAATGAATATTAGATATTCAGTAGCAGATTATATAAGATATAAACAATTAAATTGGTATGGGCACGTTCAACGAATGCAAGGAAAAAGGTTACGCAGGAAAATATTGGAATAGTGTCTACCTGGAAGAAGAAGAAAAGACCTCAAAACTCGTGGATGCAAGAAATAAGAACGGGAATGAGAGCAAGGGGACTGGAGGGCATGGAGCGGATGGATGGAGACGAGTAGAGAAGAAATATAAAAATTTAGGCAGAGAAAGATGTGTAAACATTAAAAATCGGCATATAAATAAATAAGTTACAATTATTATTATTATTATTATTATTATTATTATTATTATTATTATTATTATTATTATTACTGTTATTATTATTACTATTTTTCATTCTTACCCTTTTAAACTTTATATTGTATAGCCTATATGTATTATATACAATTAATCAATATGTAGATAAGAATAAAATTAATCGTGAATTCTTCTTACCTCATACTTCTATGTTTTTTAAACACAGCACCGCGGTATCGGCGACCATCGTCACCATCGTCAGCTGTTTTCATGACTGTAATTTTTTTCTTTTGCCGGTAATTATCCAAACTGCCATCTGGTGTTCTTTTGAAGGAGTCATTTTCTAAACTGCCATCTTTTGTATTTTTGAAGAACTTTGTAATCAAACTTGGTTCGTCCGGAATATCTAAGTTCATGGTTCTAGTATGGTTTTTTTTGAATAGGCCTATAAATCTTTTCCCAAACTGTTAAATCCAAAGGTTTAGATAGAGGTTTCAAAAGTTTTTCTTCTTTTTCAATTCTATGATTCTCTAATAAAGTATGTGCTGCTATAGCTGATTTTTCAATTTCTTCATTTTTTATGTTTCTAAAGTTTTTTTACGAGTCTTCAAGTTCGTTTTTGTTTTTCCTATATATATCCTATTGCAATCTTTGAAATAAATTTGATACATTCCAGATTTTTTTGTTGTCCGGGGTGTTAACTTTATTATTAGTTAACAGAAGATTACTCAGGCTGAATTTATTAATTGGAGCCAATGTTATATTACATTTTCTTAATTTTTTAAAAATGTATTACGAACTTCATGATGGAAAGTAAATTTCTTGAAATTTTCACCTTTTTTGGAATCATGATGTAGGGTGGTGTATTCCTGTAACCTTTTCTGTTGTTTAAATTTCGTTAATTTATTCTTTATTATGTCTTCATCAAAACCATTTATTTTAGCAATATGTACAATATGATTATATTCATTATCAAAATCTTCTACATTAAGTGGAATATTTATTAATCCGCGTAATGGACTATTGAAAATTGCATGTATGTGAATTCCCAAATGTATTATATTAAATACTAGATAATACCCGGCGTGCGCTGCTACTCATAAATAAATGCTAATATGTTTTTACCACCAATCGACAACTGTTCGGGAATCTGCTTATCCCGATATTCTTGGCATCAATGAAAGACAAAAATGGTTGTTGTGAGTTATCTGTAGAAGATCAACATATGCTGTCGCGAACTTTTTTGAAGAGTTTTTTAGATGTTCAATTCTGTGTACATTAATTTGATGTATTTGTTATGGTTTAGGCAGCGTAAACCATTCGAGCGTCAAAATAGGGACATTATTTCACGTTTTTCACTACAAAGGGTGATTTTTAGGGGTGAAGGGGTTGAGTATTACAACTCCCTTATAACCTATGTTCATCCCCGGAATCTCCTGAACATATTTCAAAAAGCCTAATCTCAATCGGATGAACAGATGGCAGGGCACGCTTGTCCGGGAATCTACTTATCCCGATCTTCTTGGCATCAATGAAAAACAAAAATGGTTATTGTGAGTTATCCGTAAAAGATAAACATATGCTGTCGCGGACTTTTTTGTAGAGTTTTTTGAGGTATTCAATTCCGTATACAATAATTTGGTGTGTTTGTTATGGTTTAAGCAGCGTAAGCCATTTAAGCGTCAAAATATGGACTTTATTTCACGTTTTTTTACTACGAAGGGTGAAAGGATTGAATATCACAATTCTCTCATAGCCTGTGTTCATCCCGGGAATCTCTAAACATTTTACAAAAAACCTATCAAAATCGGATCAAAGGTATGGTCACGCATAGAATACAAACAAACAAACAAACAAACATTGATTGTTATATAGGATGTAGATAATTCATAATTGTTATTGTATGTATAATTTAACTCTGGTGAAATGGAAGAGAAGACCTTATGACCTTAACTCCATCAGACAAAATAAATAAATGCATATGTTGAGAAGGCATGTGATACAGTTGATAGCGATTCGAAATGGTTTTTACGAGAACAACCGTAACAGCAATATAAATTCGGAGAATTCGCTCAAATAGACATGCGGTAAGTTTTACTTGACAGTAAATGGGATTCCGTAAGTCGCGTTGCTATAGAAACAAGAGGGGGAAAAAAGTGCCACAACTAAATAAACACCCGCAGTATTGTCGGAGTAATTTACAAGTCAGAGAGTATGGAACTATCCCCTTCAAGTCGGGCTCCTTGCAGTCGGTACCAGCACGTGCTGCTACTTCCGGGGGAGGTCCAAGTCTCCCGGAAACCGGAAGCAGTCTGTCTTCTTCTCCACCCAGCGATCTGCGCTATTATCATGGTGGGACTGTGGTTTATATGGAACTTTAGTCAAGTGCTGCCGCATGTCTTCATTAAAACTAACCTAACTACTTTTACTCGTCGCGCCATTTTCAATAACACACCGCGACTCTCCTACCATCTCCTAACTTCATTCAACTAACTGTCTAACGGTTAAAGTTTCAAATAGGGGGTCGCGGAAATGTTTTGTAAGTCCGAAACAGATATCATGCGCATGCGCCAGCAGATGGAAGTGGATACATTTTTACTCTTGCATTGTTGCCAACATTAACAACGCTCGTTGACATATTGACGATAAAGTCTTAATGACACGTAGCTTCATAAAAATTGCCTTCATTTTTTTAAGATTTTGTATTTTTAGACCTAAAATGACGTAAACGAACTTCTTGTATCTTGTATCTTCTTGTAAACCCATGTTTCCCTTAACAGAGATTTAGGCGCTGTCCTCCTACAGGGAAGAATTTTAACCATACTAATTTAGTTACACTTGTTTTCGTATAGATGCCATTTGAGTGGTCCGTGGTCAACGTTCCGCCTCATACTGACATCTAGGAAACCAAGGTAGTACTAGGACGGGAAAATTCGGTAAATTTTGCATAGAGACCTTTTCATTCAGGCTTAAGTATCTTTTACGAGCCTGAAAATCTTTTGACTCGGGACCCACGGCTTAAAGTCCATCCCGGAGGACTTACTCCTTGAATTTTTCCATCCTAAAAAATCCATCGACCCCGGCCGGGTTTGAACCCGCGACCGTAAACGAACTAAAAAACTAATTAAGTAACTCACCGGCACTGCCGAACCCGTAGGTTCATTGCCGCGCGGACATAAAGTCTCCATATATCCCTACCCTGAACCAATGTTTTCCAATCATTCCCTGTATAATCCACCTCCCTCATATCATTATTCTCCCACCTTATTCTTGGTCTAACTACTGGGAGATTTCCCTCTGATTTTTCCATCAAGTAGCTTCCATGCCCCTCTTTCATTCCCCATTCGTGCCACATACCGGCATCCTGTCCATCGCAGTCTACGAGACTTAACTCTTCTTATTTCCTATAAATATCATATAGCTCACTGTTTTGTACGTAGTTTTCTCAATTCGTTTGTATATTCATCTCTATTTGGTATTTAAATTTTCCTAAGTACTTTATTCTCAAATACTTGTAATCTCTTTTCCTCTCTTAAAGTAAGAGTCCATGTTTCGCATCCATATAATATATCTGGGAGATAACAGTTTTATATATTTTCAGTTTTAAATTTCTTTTGAATGAAGTTGGACGATAAGAGTCCCTGTATTACAAAATAGCATGTATTTCCAGAATTGAGCCTATGTTTAGTTATGATGAAAGTTAAAAATTAAATTGTACCTGTTGGTAGATGCCGTCGTCCTCAATTTTGTTAAAATATTGTATATACAATTAACTGGAGCGCTTTCGGAAATTATCTTCCATCTTCTGCAGGTTGAGTGTCCGCTATTTGTTGTTGTTGTGTACGGTGATGTTTACTCCAACTGTTTGTAGCAGCAACTGACTTGTTTTTGACGATGTCGTATAATGGGTTTGACTGGGGTGCGTTCTCATTGAGAAGTGAGGTGTTGTTTGTTTCCTTTATAATTTCGAGGTCTTCAAATATGTTTATCCTAGCTGGAATGTTTTCTCGGTGGATTATCGTTAGAGTGTTTTCAATTGTGTTCATTCGATGACCTGCGTTAATGAGATGTTTAGCATAGCTTCATTTATCACCCGCGTGCATGAAATCTTTTAGGTGTTCTTTATATCTTGTATTGAAATTTCTGCTTGACCTCGAAATTATAAAGTAAACAAACAACACCTCACTTCTCAATGAGAACGCACCCCAGTCAAACCCATTATAAGATGGATGATAACTTCCGAAAGCGCTCTAGTTGATTTTATATACAATATTTTAACAAAATTGAGGACGACGGCACCTACCAACAGGTACAATTTAATTTTTAACTTTCATCACATGACTTCGTCTCAACGGAATTTGACATGAATGTTACTAGTATTGATATTTGCATAAGTAGTCATCTAACTTCTAGGCGTGTGTAGCAATTCTACTTCGACGTTTTGTGGCATTCAAACGCGCAGTTTCTAAAATAGATTTCATATCAACCCTTGAATTAGCAACGCATCCTGTTAGTTACAATGCTCTTGATTACCTGACATTTTAACAAAACGAATCCATAGAAATCACTTGAATTTAAACAAATTACACAGTTGTTCTCAATACTAATTTACATTAGTGACTAACCTCATAGCCTTATGGTTAAAGCTTGTGAATACAGTTCATAAGGTCCTGGGTTCGATTCCCAGGTCAGGCCAACGAAGTTTTCCTTAAAAGGAATTATTTCTGTAGTCGCACATGGTCTGGAATTTATGTTAAATTTAAGAACTCTCCTCGTTATCATTTAACAGCCATCATAATTAAGTTCGTTTTGAAGCCGCCCACGACCATTGGGTCTAGAGGCTAGGAGCTTAACCACTAGACCACCGTGGCCGATATTTATGGAACTTACTTTTTTATATTTTAAAGCCCGTAAATCTGAGCTCTAGTAATTACATTATATCATTATTATTATATTATTATTATTATCGTAAGTATTATTGAGTGGTAGACAAGGCCTCAAGGCCTTAACTCTGCCAGGTAAAATAAAGCTATTATTATTATTATTATTATTATTATTATTATTATTATTATTGTTATTATCGTACAAAATGTTGTTTGTACATGAAATATACATTGCTACATTTAATGTATCTTTAACTGTTTATAATTAGTATAGTGTATATCTATATTTGTCAAATATTTATTTGTATTTGTGCTGGTTCAGTGGAAGAGAAGGCCTTATGGCTTTAACTCTGCCAGAATAAATAACACATTATTATTATTATTATTATTATTATTATTATTATTATTATTATTATTATTATTATTATTATTATTACATATCATTTCTGTTTGCAATTACTGTTCCTAAGTAATTGAATTCAGCCACTTATTCAAAATTTCCCTCATTTGTCATTAACTGTCCAATTTCATTATATATTTCTACGTGTGAATACATAGTTAGTTTTATTGAGGTTTAACTCCAGCCGCAAATTCTTAGCGTTACTCAATGGTGTGTGTGTATGGGCCCTTAAGCATCTCCTCGCTATCGCCAACAATACTATATCGTCAGCATAAACTAACAGCATATTAATATCGATGAGTTGCACGCCTTATTTTTCTCTAGACACCAAACAAATACAATTAACCCTTAAATTGATAAAGACATGGTCTTAGATCTATTACTGAAGACGGAATAGGCAATTAATGCCTAATCCTGGAAGTGCAGAAGAAGAATATTGGCCCTAGAGCGAAGATTAAGGTGTGTAGTGGTACCGGCCTTTTAAAGGCCTTGACCCAGCAATTAAGGTGCTTGTAGTGAAGGTCTGGCGAAAATTGAGTGCTAGCTGTTTGAAAGTTCTCCTCTCGCAGCTGGTTCTTGAGGTGATTCTTGAAGATGAAAATGTTGTTTTCTTCGTGCATAAGCTTCTTGGTCTTAAAAAGGTGTCTTGAAGTGGTTTTCTGGATTTGTTTAAGGACTTGGAATTAGGTTTGTAAGTAGCATTACAGTGGTTTTTAGGAGTTCTGGATTTAGAAGGATTTTGGATATAAGGGATAGAAGTTGAAGAACTAGGTTTTTTGGATTGGTAGTAGTGGGAGTAGGAGTAGGAGTTGTTGGAGTGTCCACGTTTGGTGCTGAAGTGTTGATTTTTGGTTTCTCTGGCTCTGTGTTTATGATGTGAAACTTCAGTGGTGTGTTGTGAGGTCCTTGGTGCATATTTCAGTCTTGAGTTGTTGTATTCCTTATAGACAGGGCATTGTCTGTAGCTTGCGGCATGGGTTTCTTTGCAGTTTGTGCATTTTAGTTCGGTTTCTTTGCAGTTTTTGAGACTGTGATTGCCTGCACATTTAACACATTTCTGTGTCCTTGTACAGCATTCTGCCAGATGTCCGAAGCCTTGACATTTGTAACATTGGATTCCTCCAGCTGGTGTCTTGTAGGTTTCAAGCTTGATTTTTACATTGAAGATGTCTGTGAGTTGAACAATTTTTGGCATGAAGTCTAGTTTGCAAAGCACTAATGTTTTGTGTCAGTTATTTGAATGTGGCGGACCGCATTGAAAACGATATCATACATAACTTTTAGCATTGCGCATATTGTGTAATTCGACACACATTTAAGGGCACCCGGTACTAATTTCCTTGCAATTTGGTTTAAAAATATGCAACACACAAAAATATGTATTTTTTAAAATTGTATTCTTAAGTTATATGCATGAACATTATGTCACTAATTAAAAATATCTTCCTGAACTTAATGGCACTCTGGTTACGTTTTAGAGATATTTCTTCATGAGTAATTTAAAATACAAAAAATGAAATTAAGAATCCAACTTCTTAAAAGTATTGACTTGATGCAATTTTCTCAAAAACTACTTATCCAATCTTGTTTCCAAAATTTAGTGTTATTGTCCATAGTTCATTTGACAATAATAAGGTTTGTTTGTGTTCAGATATGGATTGTGATTTATTTTAAAAAATTCAAAAAACAATTTTTTTTGTTAAAAATTTTGCATACTTTTTTTTTAAATTTCGAACACTATCAATAGCACAAAGATAAATGTACCTTATTATTATAGAGCTCTTTAAACTACATACCCATGCCAAAAATTATTCTCCTATCTTTACCCCCGCAAATCCTGTTGACCCCTGTCCATATTCAACCAGAAAGATACTTTTTGTTTGCCTACTTTATATTACGATCAATTCCTAATAAATTAGGTGCAGAACTTTTGGGTGAAACGCGCACTCAAAAGGGGAGGACTTTTTTCGATCTTCAATTATTATTTTCTTTTTTTAGTTTCAGAGAAAAGTGTACCAAAATATGAAAAAAATACAAGTTACGAGAAAAAGCAAAAAAAAATGTGCACATTAGCAGAACATGAGGAATGAATGGAATTCATTGCCTTTTTTTTTTTAAATGCACATGTATTTACATTGAGCACGGGCCTGCTTTGCCGTACGTGCATTATTTTTCCATGAATAAAAAAAAACAAAAATAATCATAATATAAAGGGATGAAAGGGGATTTTATCAATATTTATATTTAATTTTAGAGGGTTATTTGACCCTGTTTGATGTAAAAATAATAATTCATGGCTACACACGTGTATCAAAACAATGAATACATATAAATAAATCTATGTCTACATCTACATGCACATTAATGCACATCTACACTCATCCATGAAAATATCATGTGTGTAGATGTAAAAAAGTCTCATTCTGTATACTATTAATTAAAAAATGCTATAAAATAAATTTAAAAAAAGAGAGAAGAAAAAAACACAAACACACATAAACATACACACACCCCACACACATACACACGCGGGCGCTCATACTCCCCCCCTCGATCCTACAGACATCAAATGCACTATCAGGCTATTCAACTTATCAAGACTACTTGTTTATAATATAATTAAAAATCGAAAACAAAGACCATATTGATATTCTTATTATTGACTATTTAACTCATGCCTCAAATGGGAGGCAATGACCAATCTCATTTCAATGATTTTTTATTTACAACCAATCACAGTCGTGTTTCGCCTAAAATTTACCAACTAAAGTTTATCATAATAAAGAAAGCACCCCCTTTTAACATTCTGAATAGGCCATAGCATTATTTTGCAGTGACTGACCCTCTAAGATATACGGCTACCAGATTGTATATTTAGTGGATGAATGTCAGCAAAAAGCGCATGCGATAGATAATATAAAAACATTTGTAACAATTGATTATGCCACAAAAAAAGAAACCACTTTTTGCACTTTATTAAATGAATTATTTTCCAGGAAATGACGTTGCAGAAAAATATAATTGACATATTTACACCATAGGACACCAGAAATCTATAACGTTGGTTATAAATTTCTCCACTAGGGTGCATTCCTACAATATTGCGATCCTTTGGCAATAAATAATATTATTTTCTGGTTGCAGTAATGAACAAAGGAAGGAAATGAAGCATACCAATCGTTTCTCATTTGTTTTCAAACATCGCCGGTTACATTAAATATATAAATATTTAAAAATAACTATAGTTAAATAAAGATTTGTGAGTAAACAGCTTAATTTTATTCGTTAAATAGTCCTAACAAATGCCACTCTTTTTTTTCCAAATTCTCTAGATAAACTGGAAATCACTCGTGGCATTACTTATGATAATACATATATATCCTTATTGATCTCCAATTTTTAAAATCGATTTTCATGGGTTTAAATATCCAAAATTGACAAAATAATATTATACATCGATAAAATAGACCATCCTGGATTTTTGCAAGCAAAAGAATCAATTTTTTAAACCCAAATAAGTACTGGTTGCCCTTTAGTAATTTCTATTCGTTCGCTTTATTGTATTTCATTAAATATATTAAATTCCACTCATCATCTTAATATAATAGCCCAACGATTTAACATGGAAATATCAACAACAAAATCTAAGTTATGGCCTTTCAAGGGAAATTCCCAGTCAGAAGTAAAATTTGTATTCAGAATTCAATATTAGAGCAAGTTAAATCATTTAAATACTTAGGATATAATCCAACGTATAATGAGGAATGTGATATATCCTTTAAATACAAAACTATAATAAAGCTTTAAGAATTATCAATCAAGTTTTAAACCATCAAAAGTGCAGAGACACACAAGAATGAAAATCTATAAAATTCTCGCTAGACCCATACGTAATCTGTTATGGCAGTGAAGCTTGGACCATCAGAACTCAGGATGATCGTCATATTACAGCCACGGAGATGAAATTTCTGCGACGAACTGCAGGTTATAGCCTTCTAGACCACCAAAGAAATTCAACAATAGCCAGAGAGTTAAACATCGTACCTATATCTGAATACCTCCAAGAATATAGAAACAATTGGCGAGCCCATATTCAGCGCATGGATCGTCACAGAATACCAAAACAAATTCTTCACTACATTCCTCGAGGCAGAAGATCTGTGGGTCGACCTTTTCGGAGATGGCGGGAGACCGGAACGGGCCACTGGGCCTAATACTTGAAAGGACGATGATGATGATATTAAATTAACCATTTACCAATTTAATGGTTAATAACACATGTTCTATAAGTTTAGTATTCTGAAAGAAATTTAACTTCTATATGTAGTCAGAAACACAAAAATACATTCCTGTTTGTATTGCTTTAAATAGATGGCAAAATGAATAAGCACAATTTGAAACAAAGTGAGGATTTTATCTGCCTGTGTTATTGATGGAAGTTGGAAACAAGGAAGAAGTTAGCCTGTTTCTTGAGGATGAGAGGACTATCCTCATTATTCAAATCATCAGCCACTAAACGCACATTCGTTCGCTTATTTGAATTACAAACTCCCCTAACTACGCTCTCTCACAATATGTTCCTTCTCCATCAGCCCCTCAAATACAAATTTAAAGTATCTGCAATATATTTTATGTAGTTTGGAATTACTGCGGAGAATAAAAAACTTGAGGTTTTAAAGCAGCAAAGTTTATTCCTCGCTTCTTTCTGTCCATAAACATTGTGCCATCGATGTGAGCTGTATTCCGCCAACTTAAGGGGAGCCCTTTATGAAGAGAGATAAAAACTAGTTGATAATCAGTCTAAGATTTCTATTTAAATACATATCGTTCATTTGGAGGGAATAAGAAATGGAATAATAAAGTGGGCAGAAATAATCTTCTATTTGATGACGATTGTAATCATAATACAGAAAAAAATGCAGATGACTTACAGCAATCAATGCATGCATTAAATGAAATATGTAAATTATACGATCTAAAGATTTCTGTAAGGAAAACAAAGACCATGGCTTTTAGAGGAAGAGATCCAGTGAGATCCAAAATTAGTTTAGAAAATCAACGTATAGAACAGGTGTCTAGTTTCACATATTTGGGCTGTGAGGTTGGCTACAAGTGGAGGAAAGAGAGATTGACTCAACTATAAATAAATTTCAGACGGTTTATGGAAACATACAGAGAACATTCAAAAATAAAATTAGAAAAGAAACCAAGATAAAAATGTATAATGTTATGGCGGTTCCCACAATATTGTATGGAGGTGAAAAATTGCGGCTCCAGTGAGAATACAGAAGGATAGAATACAGACGGCGGAAATGAGGTTCCTAAGACAAGTAAAAGGATGTACAAGACTTGATAGAATAAGAAATGAGGATATAAGAGTAGAATTGAAAGTACAGCCTTTATTGGATAAAGTCACGAATTACAGACAGAAATGGATTGATCACATGGATGGAATGAGTAAGGAGAGATATCCATTGTTAGCAAGAAATTATCAAGCAAGAGGAAGACGTGATGTTGGAAGACCTAGAAGATGTTGGGCTGATGCATTATGAAGTCAAAACGGGCAATTGCCTAATCCCTGGAGTGATGATGATGATGATGATGATCGTTCATTTGCTGCAACAACGTCATAAATCAAAAATGGTCGATTTTGAGTTATTGGTACTACATGGAAGACAAAACCCAGTTCTATATTCAGGCAGAACGACATAAGCTATTGTATACAATGAGTTTGTATAACAATTTGATATTTATGACAAATACAGGAAAAGATATATGGATTTCAAACCTTTAAATGCTTCTACTGAAAAACTATGTTTTTAGAGTTATGACGTTGTTGCAGCAAATGAGCGATATCTGTTCTTGCATTAATTTTATTTTAAGATTTGCTGATGACATGGCTTTGCTAGCAGAAGATGCAAATACACTGAGAAACATGCTGATGAAGCTAAATAACAAGTGCGAGTATTATGGGATGAAGATAAATATAAATAAGGCAAAGGCCATGATTATAGGAAGGAAACCAAGGAATATAAAAATGAGGATTAAAGATCAGGCCATTGAGTAAGTGGAGAGCTTCAAATACTTGGGTTAACAAGAAGACAAAGCATTTTTTTGCTGACCTTTGGCAAAATAATTACGGAAGAGACTAGTGAAGTGCTTTGTGTGGAGTGTAGCATTGTACGGTGAAGAGACTTGGACATTACGACGGAATGAGGAAAAGCGACTGGAAGCTTTTGAGATGTGGATATGGCGAAGGATAGAACGTATAAAATGGACAGACAAAATAAAAATAAAGATGTGCTAGACAGAGTGGGTGAAGGAAGAATTGCGTTGGAACTCATAAAGAAGAGAGGAAAAAATAGATTGGCCACTGGCTAAGAAGAAACTGCCTGCTAACAGATGCCCTAGAAGGAATGGTCAACGGAAAGAAAATTAGAGGCAGAAAAAGACATCAGATGATAGACAATACTAAAGTAAAAATGGGTTTGTATGCGGATACAAAAAGGAAAGCTGAGTTAAGGTAAGAGTGGAGAATGCTGAGTTTGTAGTGAAAGCTGCTCTTGGGCAGAACGCTATGTATATATGTATGTCTCAGGTAGAGACAGAGACATAGACACCAAATTGAACAAATTTCAGTCAGTATGTGGGACAATAAAGAGAACTTTCCACAATAAAACTCGAAAAGACACAAGTTTTATAAGACTATTTAACTCATGTCGCAAATGGTAGTCAATGACCAATCACGTTTCAATGAATTATGTTTTACACCAATGACAGTCGTGTTTCACCTCGCTCTTTATCGATTACTCTTTATCAGCTCCTGCTTTTGTGATAAAGAAAGCTCCTCCTTTTTTTAATATTCTGAACAGGTTAGACCATTATTTTTCTCCAACAAATACATTGAATATAGTAATAGTGTGATTCGTCTTAATGTTGTGTTGTCTCGGAGGTGGCCCTGACATTGAGCTGATTAACGGACGCCCTCCATATCCCTGTGTGATCAAAAAGTATGTGCGGTTTTGTGTGTGATCCACAGTTTAAAATCCATATCCGACAGATTGTACCACTTAAAGGTCGTGTGGCACGTAAAAGTACCTATAAGATGAGAGATTAAACTAAATTAATGGAATTGAATATATCCTTATTTAACACAAACATATGTAATTAGAAACAGGTATACAGGTATATATATTTTTTTATTTCGAGTTACTTTTTGCCTCTCTGTTTCCCCTTAAAACGAGAAAAGTTTTGATTCTCTCTCAGCCCATAAAGAATTACCATCAATGTAAGCTCCTTTCTGCTGGGTTAAATAATAACACAGCCTTCTATACTTTTTAATTCTCCGAGCACCACTTACATCGTTAAATCTGTGGGAACAAAAGTGATTCTGTAATTAAATTACTGCCAAACAAGAAGTAAACACACATTTTTTGGAAAATGCAGTTTATGAGAGGCACTTAAAACAATTTGTATAAACAGCCAAAGTTAATTATAACTTATTATGGCTTTAAGGTCGAGTTCATTGTCATTTAAACTTTATATCTGAGCCCAACAAGCACTCTTTTCATCCCGAATTCACTAAAAAATGTTAAACTTTTTCTCCATGTTAATTTAACCTCTCACCTTATACACTTTCTCCATCTTACATTAGAGCTGTATTATACCTCTTCCGAGCTAAATTACTTACTTAATACTTAATACAGGCTTTCCACTTTACAGCAGTTTGCCCTTGATTCTTGCTTTCCAGAGATTCCTGTCTTCCCATTGTCCATCTTCCATACCCCTCTTCATCATGACATCATATATTCCCTCATACCATGCTCTTCTACTTATCCCCCTCCTCCTTCTGCCAGGTACCATCCAATCCAACACCTGTTTAGGCCACTGGTCTTCCGGCATCCGTTGTACATGACCATACCACTGTAGAGCTCTCTTTGTTATCCTATCGATAACAGTTTCTTGTGCATCCATTTCTTGTCTGATATATGTATTTCGAATATGTTGTAGCCTGGATATTCTCATACTTCTCCGTAATCCATCCACTTCTGTCGCCAAGATTCTTTTCTACATCCTTTCATTTATTGTCCAGCTTTCTGATCCATATGTAAGTATACTGTCTATTATTGTCTGTATAATGCCTTTTTTTGTTTTTCTGGTCAAATTTCTATTCCATAAAAGACCATCCAGGGATCTAATCGCCTTCCTTGCACAATTTACTCTGTTAATAATATATTTTTCACAAGTACCAGATTTATCTATTATAGATCCAAGATATTTAAATTCGTCAACACGTTTAATTATCATATTATTTATTTGTAGGTCTTCTGAATTTCCTCCGATTACCATATATTCTGTTTTAATATAATTTATCTACAGTCCACCTACCTCAAATGCATCGACCAACTTTCTGATCATATATTCTATATCTTCTTTATCTTGTCCTATTATAATCTGGTCATCAGCGAATAATAAATTGTGCAGTAAATGGCCATTAATGTCGATTCCCATTCCCCTACATGACTTATTCCATTTCATTAATACATCTTCTAAATATATCTTGAACAATGTTGGTGACATCCCGCATCCTTGTCTTAATCCTTTTGTTATATCAAATTCTGAGGATATTCTATTACCAACCTTAATTCCGAGCTAAATTACAGTTGTAATATAAACAAACCAGACGTATGAGTGCTTTTTCATTGGTTGAATAATGTTTTACCTGTAAGCATGTAAGAAAATGTAGTCTGCTCTCTTACACTCGAAATACTTACTTACTTACTCACTGGCACAATCGAACCCGTAGGTTCATGGCCGCGCGGACATAAGCTCTCCATACATCCCTATCCTGAGCTAATGCTTTCCAATCATTCCCTGTATAATCTACTTCCCTCAAATCATAGTTAATGTTGTTCTCCCACTCTCGAAATAAAGGAAATAATAGTATATTACGATGTGAGGTTGGGAAGTGGTATTTACAGAATCCAGGAAATGTTTAAAATTGAGCGATAGCGTAGTTTTTAATTTCCAAGATTCTGTGTGTTGTACATTATTTTTTGAGCGATGATGTTTTCAAAATAAAAAATAGTAGTAAAATAATAACATATTTTTTGGAAATAATTGCGTTCATTATAAACAATTGACTAACGTTAACAGTGTGGGCGGGGCACGCCGTAGCATAGTGGTTAAGGCACTGCGCTACAAGTCGGAAGGTCGAGGGTTCAAGTCCCGGTGAGGTCAGGATTTTTAAACTGAACAAAACCTTCTGGCGGCACTGTGGCCCTGAGGTCGACTCAGCCTCTAACGGAAATGAGTACCAGACGTTTGTTCTGGGGTAAATGCGGCCGTCACGCAGGGCTGACATGAAGTGCCGTTTGTCTAGAAAAAGTGGGAGCCTTAACCTCCCACTACCGTAAGGGCCTCCCGAGGCCTGTAGTGGAACTACTTTACTTTATTAAAATATATATACAGTCAATATGCCCATTTCACCAATTAATGTTTTAAAATGGTCAACAAGTTTCTACAGCCAGGCTGTCATTCTCAAGACCAGATATTGACTGAAGACAAAATTGATAATGATTATGATTATCAATTTTGTCTTCAGTCAATATCTGGTCTTGAGAATGACAGCTTGGCTGTAGAAACTTGTTGACCATTTTAAAACATTAATTGGTGAAATGGGCATATTGACTGTATATATATTTTAATATTTTATCACCAAGAAGATCACTTGTGTATTAAATACTTTACTTTACTTTAACAGTGTGGGCAATGTTTATTAGTTGAAACAACAGGAGGCCGTAAGACCAATTTAGTAATAAAATGGCGGCAAGTACGTATTTATTGATTTACATTTTTTCAAATAAAGTTCAGTTCATTTAAAATGCAGTGATTTGTTTCATATAATGCATATTAATACTACCTTTTGAATATTTTTGGTACCGGTAAATACATTGCATGTAGTAGTATACATAGAGGGCAGCGGTGTTACTTCCCACACGCGGGTTTGTAATATATATATAGTTATTTTTTTAATACAGTATAGTTATTTAGGTTGGCAATCCCGAAATGTAGGAAGTTGAACTTTGAATCATGGTCGTCATTGCTGTAAGTACGACAAAAACGCACTTTCGCGCAAAAAATATATTATCTGACACATGTCTATATAAGTCATATGTGAGAATTGTAAAACATGTAGTTACAATATTAATAGTTTTAAATAAATAAGCATCGTTTTATTCTTACATAAACACAATGAACAATATGTTGGGATTTTAGTTTTTCAAAATGGCGGCTTCTGTAGAATTTCTTAAAGCATCGCAAAGGAGAGCATTTGAAAAGGGAAGAGACACAAATTAATTTGAATGTTTTCAGTTTAGTGAAACATATCGTACATTAGCTATTGAGGATGTGGTGAGAATAACAACAGAATTCACACGTAAATCAGCATGAAGCATAAGTTCTGCTCGAAATCAAATTGTGAATTTGAAAAGTTTGGGACTCTCCTGGCGCACCATTATCATCATCACCCAGCATATCATCGGGGCAACGTAACCCCGCCTTCCAGGCGCCCCAACCTCAGAAGTGGGTTACAAGTACGCCATGCCAGGAGAGAAACCAGGAATGTCGAAAGATAAACCTAGGGCATTTGAAATATATATATATATATATATATATATATATGAGTTGTTTCCTTTAATTTGTTTCCCTATATATACAAATATATTTATATACGAGTAACGAAGGCATTATGAAAATTAACGACGCAATTAAAAAAATATTCCTGGCCAGGATCGAACGTGGGCCCGCATTATCGGAAGAAATGATTTTACCGACTACTCCACTGAAGCGAATGATACAAACATTGGATAAGGAGAGACTTACGCCAAGTCAGTACGTGTAACAACGTACTGGTGTGAATCGCTCTTCAAAACTCTTTCCATCATCAAGAGTTGCACCATCATTTTTTTCAAAGGCTGTACATGGTCTCAAAGAAGATAAGGATGATTACTCTAAGGAAGGAAAGAAGATTACGAGTATTTAAGAATAAAGTTCTTAGGGAATTTTTTGGACCAAAAAGAAATGAACAGACAGGTGAATGGAGAAAACTTCATAACAGTGAGCTACATGGTATTTATAAAAAACAGATATAATAAGAACAGTTAAGTCTCTTAGACTGGGATGGGCAGGATATGTGACACGAATGGGGAATGAAAGAGGTGCATGGAAACTTCTTGTAGGAAAACCAGAGGGAAAACGCCCAACTGGTAGACCAAAAATGAGGTGGGAGAATAATATTATCCATGATTTGAGGAAAGTAGATTATACACGGATGATTGGAAAGCATCGGCTGAGGATACGATTTCGATGGAGTCAGTGAGTTAGTTATTATTCTAAGCATGTCGCTCCATTGAGGGATAGGGATATATGGAGAGCTTATATCCGCGCGACAATATAGCTATCTCAGGTTAAGATAGTGCAAGTGAGTTAATTTTGACGAACATTTTTGTAGAATTTCTACATAAAAAGTAGGGATTTTTAAAACACAGTACATTCATAACCACTCCAGAGAGAGGTGTGCTAGACAGTGTATATGTGATAACATTGTGATATATGGAGGTGGGCCTTACACTGGCGGAAAGAGTGCCAGCCACTAATTAGGGGGTGGGAATGCAAATGTGGACATATATCCGAGGGACCGACCATATGAGCATGCATATGCTCTACCTGTGCATCACGCTAACTGCCCTCATAAAGTATTTTGACTGAAAAGGGAGGGGACTTTTTTTTTTTTTTACTTTGGAGCTGCTAGGACGTCGGCTGGCGTAATCAGCCAAGGGACTGGACTAATGTGAACATTTAAAACTGCGGACAGATATCATGGATTCTTATTATATAGGGTGATTCAGAATAAGTATTACAGATGTTACGAATACATAGATTATTTTACATAGATATTTTAATTATTTCATTGATTATTTTAATTATTCCATATAAAAACAGTTGATGAAATATAAAACATTTAGACATATTATATTTCAGGATAGAATTTTGATTATGGCAGGAACAAAATATTGCAAGGCTAACTGAAAATCTCTGCATTTAGACTATAGGAATGTTAGTACAGTTAGTTATACCTGTAGGTGCACAAGCTTAGTATATAAACCTTGCAAAATATGGGACTCGTATCTGTTGAAGCAGTGAGCTGATGGGTAAGTCAACATGCCATTTTTCTTAATAAAATTTGCCTAGGACAATTAGAAATGGAGTCATGTATCTTAAGTAGTTTAATACTAGTTTCAAAGTGTGCAAACTATATTTCAAAGTGTAAGAGCTATTAGATAATTATTAGAATGCAAATTAAGGTAGATTCATAACCCCATATCTCCCTCTCTCGAAACTCAGGAAAGTTAGAACGTAGGTTTTCTTAATATAAGCTTAGATTAGTTATTTAGGGTTAGAATACTTAGGGTTATTGTAATCATTTTACGCTAGAAATAAAATAGTTAAATTAAGAATCCATTTATTTATGTTCGAAAACACGTATGCCTTTATAACTAATACATCCACATACTAACGCTCGGCTAGAACCTCATGCTACCATAAATGCATGTCCCGAAGGTCCTTTAAGCCCTAAGAAAGCCAACAATTCGTAACAACAGACTTCTAGGGGTTGTAGAGAGGACTTAGTAGATAAAGTATGGAACCCATGACCTGAAACTTGCCATTTCGATGTAAAATAATGGACATATTTCGTGTGTCTTGTGGTTCAGAATAAGTACAGTAAAACCTGTCTATGAAGTAACATGACGGTTCCATAAATATATTTCCGTCTTGGCAGTTTTCCTTCTTATAAAGGGTTCCCAAATTTCAAGCTTGAATTTTCTCACGCAGTGTAAGGGTTTTACATGCACGCTTTAAATACATAACGTATTGACTGAAATACAGACAAAATAGTGTATGTAACACTGCTCAGTTTGCACGGCAATACAAAACAATTTTATTACAAAAAAGCGAGAAGGAACTCAACTACAGGAAGACTAAAGAGTTTCTCAACTCCCTCGCAGGTAACGTAAGCAGGCAAGAAAAAGCGAGGGATTTCCCGCTGTCACACATAGGCAAGGGTATTCCCGCAATACAATGGCAACACAAGAAGGTAAAACGATATAATGCAGAAAGCGTCATATGCAGAATTTTCAGGTGTGGTCATTAATACTGTAATTAGAACGTGCTTAAGAATAATTTTCCGTCTTACTGAGGTAAAATTAACTATTGGTAGGCCTACTTTAAAAACCATTCCGTTTCCGCGTTATGAAGATTTCCGGCTTATACAGAACGATTTTACATATAAAATCGTACCGTTCTGGAGATTTTTTCCGTCTCTACAGGTTTCCTTCTTATAAAAGTTCCGGCTAAGACAGGTTTTACTGTATTACAGATTTTTAGGAGTTGTACTACAAGTGTGGTTCCACGTGGCGACTCTGTTGTTCGTTGCACAAAGAGTACCTGCGACGCATGTTTTCATAAGCGCGCCCCACAAGACCTAGTACGTGCGTAATAAATTTTCTGCTGCCGCCAGAATTCGTGCAAGAAGATCTTCCTCCGTCCCGAGCAGGCGTAATACAACCCCTAGATGTCTGTAATACTTATTCTGAAACACGAGATAAGCGATATCAGCCCACGGTGTTTCGATCTTCAAAATTATTTTACATCGAAATGGTACGTTTCCGGACATGGGTTCCTTATCAAAACTTTATCTACTAAGTTCCCTCTACAACTCCCAGAAGTCTGTAATACTTATTCTGAATCACTCTGTATTTATTCCGAGCTAAGTTCCAATTGAACTTTAAAAAAACTTGCATAAGGTATTACTCAGCCGACTCCATCAATTGCGGGAACAGTGGTGCTAATTTTACCCGCCATATGACTGAACTGTGACAGAACTGTCATCGATAGAAACATTATTCTTAGGCAACATCATATTTTACGGGAAATAAGACTAAATACAAGGTAAGATGGTACCAATAATCAGGATCTTCCTCCAATTCTTATTTATTTATGACAAAAAAGAAGTTAAAAACTTAGGCTATTCTATACCACCAGTGAATATTCGATCGGAGAACAAGTGGCTTTTATCATCGTGTTGGCCAATGTGGTAATACACGTTCCTGCTAGAGCCAGTTGCCAATCATACATTAGTCAGCAAGTTAGGATGAGAAAATGAGCGAGTTATTGTACAGCAAAATAATTTGCTTTCACTTGTTTGTTAGCGTGTTTTTTATAAGTTGGCTACACTGTCTGAGCAATGACTAATATATATAACTTTATAAATATGGAGATTTTAGGTTACTTTGATCTCAACTTGTGACTTCATTTTAAGGCATTTTTCACATTTTTCAATCAACATGTATATTTCTTTTAGGCAATTATTCACATATTGCAACAATAAATCGTGTTTTACGTTTTTTTTGTTTGAATTTATGTTGGTGGGAAGGTGACATAGAATCGCTCCCCCTCCAAAAAATATTAAGAAATATTTTAATTGTTGTTATACTATTTGTTGCAACAAACAAATTTACATGCATGACATGAAAATATTAATAAACAAAACAAAATCAATCGAAATATACAAGGACCCATGCCGTGTTAAATTAGAAATTCATACCAGCAACAGAATAACAGAGATGAAATCCTCCTTCAAGCAAATAATGGAAACAAAATATTGGAATGTTCAACAATGCTGTTCGGAAGAATTAAAAATTTAAGATTAGAAACAAAAGTAAGAATTTACAAATCTGTTATCAGACCAGTTGTAACATATGTTTGCGATTGCCGAATATAAACTCAAAAATAGAACAATACAAATCAATGAAACAACCGAGATGAAAGTTTTAAGAAAAATTGTAGGAAAATCACTGAGAGAGAAAATTCGCACCTCTGTTGTTAGAGAAGAATGTGAAATTGAACGTATAAACCTCTGGATAAAAGATAGAAGACTAAATTGGAACGATCACATAGATAGAATGGAGAACAGTAGATTAGTGAAGAAAGTACGTGGCTGACCCCTCAGCAGGAAAGACCTTTAGGAAGATCACAACTACGATGGAAGGACGTCACCATAGCCCGGACCTGAAGTGAATGAACACGCGACAAACTGCCAGCTTTCATGCGTAGAGGAAGAAGTACAAATTTATAACAATTATTTAGATTCTTTATAACGTTAAAAACTTGTATTCATTATTTTTAGGAAATACTTACTTACTCATACTCACTGGCACTATCGAACCCGTAGGTTCATGGCCGCACGGACATAAGCTCTCCTTACATCCCTATCCTGAGCTAATGCTTTCCAATCATTCCCTGTATAATCTACTTCCCTCAAATCATAGTTAATGTTATTCTCCCACCTCATTCTTGGTCTACCAACTGGGCGTTTTCCCTCTGGCTTTCCTACAAGAAGCTTCCATGCAAGTCTCCCATTCCCCATACGTGCAACATGTCCTGCCCATCGCAGTCTATGAGACTTAACTGTTCTTATTATATCTGGCTTCCTATAAAGACCATGTAGTTCATTGTTATGTAGTCTTCTCCATTCACCTGTCTGTTCATCTCTCTTTGGTCCAAAATTTTTCCTAAGTAGGCCTACTTTATTCTCAAATACTTGTAATCTTCTTTCCTCTCTTAAAGTAAGAGCCCATGTTTCGCAGCCATATAATATAACTGGTAGAATAATAGTTTTATATATTTTCAGTTTAACGTTTTTTAAAGGAGTTGGGACATCAAGAATCTCTGCAATGCATAATAGCATGCATTTCCAGAATTGAGCCTATGTTTAATTTCTTTGTGCATCTCATTCCTGTTTGTGATTATTGTTCCTAGGTATTTGAATTCAGCCACCTCCTCAAAATTTACCTCATTTGTCATTAGCTGTCCATTTCCATTATTTAATGAATTTCTACGTGTGACCATATATTTAGTTTTATTGATATTTACTTCCAGTCCTAATTTCTTAGTGTTACTCAATAGTTATTTTTAGGAAATAAATTATTTATTTTTAATCTAAGATTTAAATATCTTAAATAACCTGCTTTCCACTGTATACAAGTAGGTTGTCACTAGGGCTAAGATTTTTGTGACTTAAAAATCACCGAAATATGCAAAAAAATATATGCAGCTATGACTTAAAATCTACAAAAAATATGCACTGTAACATAAAAAATAAGACACAATATTATAATTGTATAATTATTTTGAGTTGTAAAACCAATTAGTAAATCTGTTCATGACAATTAACTATTTATTTAAGAATCATCATCATCATCTGCATTCATGGATTAGGTCTGTTGACCCGTTCCGACTTCAGCCTATCTCTTTCTAGGTCTGCCCACATCTCGGCTGCCTTTAGGTTTGTATTTTGTTATTTGTTTTGGATATCTATCTTCATTCATTCTGTCTATGCGCTGCTTCCATTTTTGTCTATATGTATTTATTTTATCAAATATTGCGAATATTTCAAGTTCCTGTCTTATTTCTGTGTTCTTGATTCTGTCTTCCTTAGTGCACCCTTTAACAGATCTCAAAAATTTCATTTCTGCCGCCGTTATCCTACTTAGATCTTGTTTTTTATGTATCCAGGCTTCTGAACCATAGAGCAGTACCGGTACTGCCAACATTTTGTAAAATTTCAATTGGGTCTCTTTATTTAAGAATAAAATGCAAATAAGTAGAAGACTAAAATATGGAATTTGATATTGCTGAATGTTTTTTATTTTAATACAGTAGCTACCAGCTTGTCGCGAGACAATACATCAATATTTGCTCAGGTATGTACACCCTTTGAAATAATTAATGGCGCACAGATAATTTTCAAGTCTCAGAACGAAGCCACTGTGCACGATCAGATATCAACTATTTGGTTCACAAGTATACAACTATTTAAGAAACTAAATCCATTCTATTTCGTCGTGTGTCGTGCAATGGAAAACAATGTCGCGTAAATAAGTGGTGCGGTAAATACTGAAAGTAAAATAAAGCAAAAGAAATGAAACAGAAGAAAGAAAATTAATTGAAATAGGGACGAGAGAGAAAAAAGCATGACAGTAGGATCGAACACGCGACCTCATGCACGGGAAGCAGAAGCTCCCTACACCAGACCACAACCATCTCTCCTAGAAATTGTCTTTAATGAAGCGATGCAGTACTTCAGGACTTATTTGTATAATGAAATTAGATATTAACTTAATTTAAATTAATCAGATGCATTTTGTATTAGTAATGGAAATAAATAATTGTATTATGCCATATGTTTTGTAAACAAAGAAGTAATAAGACGTTACAATCTTTATTCATTATATATATATATATGAGCTGTTCCCTTTAATTTATTTCCATATATTTCATTCCGTCGGCCGCGGTGGACTAGTGGTTATGCTCCTTGCCTCTGGTCTCGAGGGTCGCGGGTTCAAATCCGGCCGTGGTCGATGGATTTTTTAGAACGGAAAAACCAAGGAGCAAGTCCTCCGGGAGGGACTTTAAGCCGTGGGTCCCGAGTCTGAAGATTGTCAGGCTCGTAAAAAATCCTTAAGCCTAAATGAAAAGGCCTCTAAGCAAAATTTACCGAATTTTCCCGTCCTAGTACTACCTTGGTTTCCTAGATGTCAGTATGAGGCGGAACGCTGATCACGGACCACTCAAATGATATCTATACGAAAACAAGTGTAACTAAATTAGTATGGCTGAAATTCTTCCCTGTAGGGGAGAGCGCCCAAATATCTGTAAAGGGAAAACATGGGCTTACAAAAAAAAATATCATTCCATAGTAATTTTGCCCGAGGGGAGGTCTTTCACTGCAATCATAGCATTTTCATGCTATGCTTTTCAGCTTTACTAGGGAACTGTAAGTGTGGTAGCTTCCCGTTTCTTTCCACATCGGTGAAGAGTGATGATAATGATAAGGATGGTGATGCTGGCCGGATGATTTTCGGGGACCGTTGGTCCGTAAGCTTCCTGACATTTATCTTACAGGTGGGGAAAAACCCCGAAAAAATCTCACCCAGGAGCCTGTCCCGACCGGGAATATTTCCATATATATACATTTATATAACAAAGCTTCATAACATGTAGGCATTATGAAAATTAACGACGTTATTAAATAATAATAAATAAATAAATAAATATACTTGACCAGAATCAAAAACGGGCCCGCGTCGTCGGAAAAAGAGTGCGCCACTGAAGCGAACGATACAAATGCTGCATGAAGAGTGACTTACGCCGTCCGCTTTATACTCAAACGAGTCAGAACATGTAACAACGTACTGGTGTGAATCGCTCTTGAAAACTCTTAACTTTCTATTATAAAGAGTTGCGCCATATTTTTTTTCTTTTTTCAAAGGCTGTACATAAGGGAAGAGTCCATAGTGAGAATTGAAACGAAATAGGAGAGGAAGATAGATTTTAAAATAAACAAAATTCTGAGAAATTTAACAACTCAAACATAAAAGAAAGAAATTGCACGATAAAAGTTATTTACATCTTTTAAGAAAATGAAAATATGACTAATATGACCAATAAATTGCTATAATATGTTCTGTCACATATAAATGTCCAAATATGCATAAATATGACTTAACAAAGTACTTTAATTCAATTAGTTTTTGTATAAAAAGCACTTTTGTATATTTAAGAAACGTACCAAAAACATATATGCTATATCATAAAAATTCTAGAACTAGTTATCACCATTTCCAGTAATGTTGGATCTTGGCATGTGTTTGTACTTTTACATTTTCTGCTCCAAACCTAGTTGACAGTATATACATCAGTGAAGGCCAACGTCACAGTGACACACCAACAGTTTTTCATGCTGAGAGCTCTGAGATTAATTGCCTTTTAACAGAAACGTCATCGTTTGGCCACTGTTCAAATTGTGATGTATTGTTTTGTTGGGGTATCAACGCCCTCTCTTGGGTGTTCATTTCATTCAATTGTTGTCCACCATTATCTCGCATTTCTTATCGTTTTCAACTATTTCGGCACAACTAACTTCCAAAATCGATACCATGTTATTTTTTTTCTGCACCTAATTCCTTTTCGTTATCATTGCTCCTAACTAATTAATTCACTGGCACTATCGAACCCGTAGGTTCATGACCGCACAGACATAATCTCTCCACACATCCCTATCCTAAGCTAATGTCTTCCAATCATCCCCTCTATTAACTACTTCCTCAGATCATGGTTAATTTTATTCTCCCATCTCATTCTTTGTTCATCGACTAGCCTCATGGGATATTTCTGACTACAGATCATGAGATCCCGGGATCGATTCCCGGTCAGACCACAGGGGTTTTTTCCTTGAAGGAAATTATTCCTATGGTTGACTATGGTGTGTAATTTAGGTTAGGTATAGGTTAAGAACTCTCCTGGTGCTTCATTATCATTTATCGCCCATGATATTGTTACGTGTCGCATAGCGAGGATTGAATTGCGCGGGTGGGGCGACAATCGCGAGTAAGAGGGGCCGCAAAAACCGGCCGAAATGTCTGGAGTGTGTTTCCACCACTATCTCCTTCCTCCTTTCAGGAAATATCGGTGACCAGAGGCTTCTATGTTTCAAGTATATCGAAGCCAAATCTGGAAATTTCCTTGATCCTATACATAAATAGGGCAGGAGGCCAGTCAATCTCAGTCTTGATTTCACAGCGATGACACTGACTTGTATTGTGTACAAGAAATTGTGGTGAATAAATCCATCACTGTGTGTAGAAATAATTGTAACCGAGATAAACATTTGAAATATGTTCACTTGTGAGTGAAAATTGTAATAAAAGTTTACCGACATTTTTTTTAAATAAATAAATTGTCAAGTGAGAGTTTAAACAAACCCTGTGTGTTCATTTACGTCGGAATATAAATAAATACGAACCCGACTAAACACCTGACAATTTAATCGGGGTAACGTAACTTCGCCCACCAAAAAATTGCTTACAATTCCAGTAATGCCAGGGGAGAAAACTAGAAATGTCATAAAAGACAACCTGCTGGCATTAGAAAAAAATATATATACGTTAATCAGGAGCAGATATATCCGTTTGGGAGATGGAATATGAAACCTTTCTTAAGATTATAAGATCATTCCTTGGTAACTGATGTAACAATTTCAACAAAATGAAAATAATTAAGGTTGCTTCACAATAAAAATTCCATAGTTCAGATTATGTAGAATTTAATGCCTGTTTTTCTCCCCTGTTTCACAGCGCTGTTTCATCCGATGAAATGATGAACTCCCAGTCATTTCGCTCGCTCATAAACCCCCTTAATATGACGTCATGGGGAAAAAGTTAAGCCAATTAGCGATGTTTAGTTGGATTAAGCATTAACTCCCCCACCTAACACAACATTATGTGTAGCTACTCTATGTAACTACATTCATGGATCACTATTTGAGTGACTTCTCGTAAAAGTACGCTGGAGCGGTATTAAAATAGCAAAATCAACAATTTAGTGGGTTGTTCCTCCAGAGCTGGACAAGTTAATGGCGCAATTCTACAAGTAATTTTCATCAGCATTAAAATTGAAACCATATCAAACTCATTGGCACTAACGAACCCGTAGGTTCATGGCCGCGCAAACATAAGCTCTTCATACATCACTACCCTGAGCTAAAGTTCTCCAAAGTCTGTCTTTCTACTTGAATCAGCTCTTCACATAGCCCGGTAGGTATGCAGCTCTGTGATACAGTCTGTCCCTGTTCCCGTTCCTGTTGTGCTGACGGCATTTTTTTGCCGTCCAGTGTGCTGATTCCGGGAATGGTCTTACTCTCTCGACAGCAAAATATCTAATGGAATTTATTGCCTTTTTTTCAGAATAAAGAAAATACATATGCATAAATATTGCGCACGGGCCTGCTTGGCCGTACGTGCATTATTTTTCCATGAATAAAAAATTCTGACATAAAAGTTCCGAAAGTCTAGAAAAAGTGGGAGCCTTAACCTCCTACTACCCCAAGGACCTCCTGAGGCCTGTTGTGGGATCACTTTACTTACTAATCATAATATAAACAAATACCTACAAATACACCTGTATCAAAAACAATAACAGGCTACATATAAGTAAAATCTATGTCTACACTAAATCACAATAATACATATCTACATTCATCCACATTCCGTACATTAATATTAAAAAAAAATGCTAGAAAAAAAATGAGAAAAAAAACACACACATACACCCACACACCCCCACATATATACACACCGCAAGCTCATACCCCCCTCCCCCCGACCCCGCAGGCATCAAATACACTCTATCACTATCGCTCAACCTGCAGACGGAACTGAAACTTTTGTGGGGAAGGGAGAAATATATTGACTCTTTGGATGGGGATGATAGAAGTGCTATTGCATGGTTTCATTTGGGGGGATGGATGACCCATAATTTAACAAATTATGAAGGCATTAAACTATGCCCACTATGCGATGACCATGAAAACTGGCAGCATATTATAGCATTCTGTAGAGAGACAGAACAACTTAGATTACAGATGCTGCCGGAGAGATTTCTCAGGTCGGATCGAGGGAGAGAGTGGCGTGTTGTGGGATCTTTTAGGACGGATCGAGAGTGAATCAAAAACATGCAAATTTTTGGGTACAGTAAGAAAAATTGAGATATAACAAAATTGTAGATTAAGGATATATGTATTAACAATAAGAAGAATCTCAATATGGTCTTTGTTTTCGATCTTTAATTATGTTATATAATAAGTAGGTCCGATAAGTTGAATAGTCTGATAGTGTATTTGATGCCTGCAGTGACGGGAGCGGGGGGGTATGAGCGGGCGGTGTGTATATGTCTGGGGGTGTGTGGGTGTATGTGTGTGTGTTTTTTTTTCTCATTTGTTTTCTAGCATTTTTTTTAATATTAATGTACGGAATGTGGATGAATGTAGATATGTATTATTGTGATTTAGTGTAGACATAGATTTTACATATATGTAGCCTGTTATTGTTTTTTGATACAGGTGTATTTGTAGGCATTTGTTTATATTATTAGTTTTATTTTTTATTCATGGGAAAATAATGCACGTACGGCCAAGCAGGCCCGTGCGCAATGTAAATGCATATGTATTTTCTTTATTCTTTATTCTGAAAAGTGGCTTTCTTAAATGTAACCCTTACCTGAACGGTGTTATTAGGAAGTTGAGAGATATGGGGGGGGGGGGAGTCCCGCGCCGTAGCCGAGCGGTTAAGGTAGGAAGCCTTGGCGCAGAGCTACGGGACTTGCGCTGGTTCGAGTCTCCATGGGGGAAGAAATTTTCTCATGGTATTTCGGCCAGTATGGGACCGGTGCCCACCCAGCATCGTGAGGCAATTGGGTAGCTACAATAAGTAGCGGCTCCAGGTTGAGGAACCAGCTATAACGGCTGGGGGACTCGACATGCTAAGCACATGTCACCCCTACACTGGCTGTTGATCATCTACCTCTGTGATTGACACATGTGGATGTGAAGGGCCAGCAGCCGGCTGGTAAAAGGGCAACCGCTGAAAAGTGGAAAGACCCTCAATCGGAATCGGAGAGATATGGGTACGAAGATGTTGTCATGCGCTGTGGTGTTATTTAGCGACATGTACTTAGTTTACCACTTTTTTAGCCGTCATGGAGGTTGTTCTTCCGAAAATATGTTTTTATGCACTGTACGCCATTGTGGCAATTGTCCTATCGTGCGTACTATTGGGTTGTCATGTTCCAAAATGTTTTGATGCATTTTGGTAACTTGTGCTTTAACAATAGGGTAATTTAGCTGCATCATGTAGCTCCGTTATTCTTGTGTACATAGGTGCCGAGAAAATAATTACCTCCCGCGCGTTTTTGTATAGTCTATACCAGCGGTTCCCAAACTTTTTCGACTCGCGAACCCCTTCCACCCACGAACTGAGTTGGATAAACCACTCACTGACTTTTAAATATACATACTTACATATGACATGTATAACATTTAATTTCAAGCAATAGGTTTAATAACCATAAATGAATTTAACCCTTAACGGTTAAAACCTAAAGTACTCTAGTTACGGCTTAAAAGTTACGCAACGTGTAGGCCTAGTTGCAATATTAAATAAAATGTTTCATTGGAATTACTCGGCTCTTCCTTGGAATTCAGTGAGAAGGTTGTGCCTTTAAGTTCATGGCACAGAACTTTAAAGTCAGGAATCGTAGAAGTTGTTAAATAAAGTCCCAAATCACTTTCAGCACAAAGTCTGTTTCAATATTTATTTTTTAAATAGGCAAATGAAGAAAACGACTTTTCGCATAAATATGTGGATGAAATATAATTTTGTTGTTTTGTTATTATCATTACTGTTATTATTATTATTACTATTATTATTATTATTATTATTATTATTATTATTATTATTATTATTATTATTATTATTATTATTATTATAGCTATAAAAGTTTGGGAATTATTAATCAAGTTATGAAACCATCCCTTGTACAAAAAAAAACACCAGATTACGTTTATATAACACTTTAGCTAGACCAGTGTTGACCTATGGTAGTGAAGCATGGACACTAAAAAGACAACATGAAAGCAGAATAACGGCTTGTGAAATGAGATTCATGCGCAGAACAGCGGGTTACGCCAGATGGGATCGGAAAAGAAACACCGATATCTTAAAAGAATTGAAGACTACGCCAATTTTGGAATATATTAAACAGTGCCAACTAAATTGGAAACATCATTTTGAAAGAATGAGTTCAAATCGGATCCCCAAAGCTGTTTATAAGAGGACGAAGATCACTGGGCCGTCCTATGAAACGCTTGAGGGAAAATTTTCTATAGGATCGTAACAGGCCTTGGCCTAATACTTGAAAGGGAGAAGAATAAGAATTATTAGTAATATTATTATTATTACGATTATTATTATTATTATTATTATTATTACGATTATTATTATTATTAAGACTATTAGGGCCTATTTTTATTATTATTTTCATTATTATTATGAATTATTATTTATTATTATTGTTATTATTATTATTATTATTATTATTATTATTATTATTATTATTATTATTATTATTATTATGTATGGTCATGTCAAACGAATGCCAGAGCAAAGATTGCCAAAAATTGTTATGGAATGGATCCCAATGGAAAGGAGGAAGAGAGGAAGACCGAAGAAAATTTGGATAGAAGGGGTACAAGCAGCTATGATCATCAGAGGAATGGAGGAAGATCAATGGATGGATAGAGAGGAATGGCGTTTGGTTTCCGAAAGACGGCGGCAGCTGCCATGATACCGGATGATGATGATGATGATTATTATTATTATTATTATTATTATTATTATTATTATTATTATTATTATTGTTGTTGTTGTAAGTGGATTGGAAACGCGCATTCCATGTATGTTAGCTGCATTACGTGATTCTAAATAGTATCCACATTCATCCGTTGGCTCTTGCGCACCGTCTGACTTTAGAAAATTTTCTTTGTCACATAACGTAAACTTATAACTAACATGTCCCCCAGGTGAAATAGGGTTCGTTATAAAATTTGCAGAATCAATAATATAAACAATGCGAATGGCAACATACAAAGTCATTACAAATATAATTTTTTGTTTGAAAATTGTAAACAGGAATAATTCAGTTGCAAGTGATGCTAATTACATACCTTTGTTGTCTTCAAGATGGAAATAGAACACATGATAGAAAAAGCACAATTCTTGTTTCTTTATCAAAAATATATAAATACATAACACATGTTAAATATTTAACAAATAATAAAGAAAAGCCAAACAAACAAGAAGTATAAGATAAATTCTAAAGATGATAAACGAATGAGTCCATCACGGATGCGGAGAAAACCGGAACTAAATCTGCAAACAAGGGAAGTTTCCGTATCGATATTCATATCGACCCCAGAACGTGTTCTGTTTTATCATAGCGGGGCGATCGATATTCTACTGACCTTGAAGCCAATAATATGTCAAACCAAAGCCATCTATAACTTAGTAACACTAACAATAAAAATAGCAATGATTAAAAAAATCTTAAACAAAAGACATCTTTAACTTAGAAAAAGTAACACTAAAAATAGACTCATTATAGAAAATCTTAAAAAGAAACCATCTGTTTATCAGTAAAAGTAACAATCAAAATAGCACTGATTAAAACAATTGTTAGAGTTGGATCTAGTAATATTTTTTTATATTCATTTTCGGGAACTTCCGGGTACGTACCCCGGTTCCTACCAAACATTTTTCCTCTTTTCCTTAAATTTTGAAGGCAAATGCTTGCTTCTTATTTCACTCCAAGGATCCATTTAATAAAAATCAGCACTTTTTTAGTATAATCAAATATTAATGTAAGTCCATCGCATAGGGAATGCGTAAACTAAGCGAATTCCTCAGCAAATCAAATTTTTTGTCCAATTTCACTGGTTTACGGAATATATATTTCAGACACTTTTCAAATCCAGAATGGGTTGAAGCAAGAAGATGCACTATCTCCTCTACTATTTAATTTTGTACTAGAGCATGCCATCAAATCTTTAGAGAATGAAGAAGACTTACAACTCATTGGTATTAATAAACTGTTAATTTATGCTGCTGATGTAGTACTATTGGCCGATAGAGAGGAGATACTAAAGTACAACACGCACACACTATTGAGTAATTAGGACTGGAAGTAAATGTCAATAAAACTAAATATATGGCCACACGTAGAAATACATTATACAATGGAAATGGACAGCTAATGACAAATGAGGGAAATTTTGAGGAAGTGGCTGAATTCAAATACCTAAGAACAATAATCACAAGTAGGAATGAGATGAACAAAGCAATTAAACATAGGCTCTATTCTGGAAATGCGTGCTATTATGCATTGCAGAGACTCTTGATGTTCCAGCTCCTTTCAAAAAACGTTAAACTGAAAAAAAAAAATAAAACTATTATTCTACCAGTTATATTATATGGGTGCGAAACATGGACTCTTACTTTAAGGGAGAAAGGAGATTACAAGTATTTGAGAAAGTACTTAGGAAAATTGTTGGACCAAAGAGAGATGAACAGACAGGTGAATGGAGAAGACTACATAACAATGAACTACATGGTCTTTATAGGAAGCCAGATATAATAAGAACAGTTAAGTCTCGTAGACTGCGATGAGCAGGACATGTTGCACGTATGGGGAATGAAAGACTTGCATGGAAGCTTCTTCTAGGAACGCCAGAGGGAAAACGCCCAGTTAGTAGACCAAGAGTGAGGTGGGAGAATAACATTAACTATGATTTGAGGGAAGTAGATTATACAGGAAATGATTGGAAAGTATTAGCTCAGGATAGGGATGTATGGAGAGCTTATGTCCGCGCGGTCATGAACCTACGGGTTCGATAGTGCCAGTGAGTAACTAGGTAAGTAAGTAAGTATATTTCGGGGTTTTATGCCACCATGCTACCTACATGAATTCAAAATAAAAAAACCGAAAGTAACCTCACCTAGGAATTCTGCCCCGACCGGGGATCGAACCAGGGCCTGCTGCGTGACAAGGCATCACGCTACCTCGAGTCCACAGCTATGGACTGTGTTTGTAATTATTTTCCTAGGTATTTGAATTCATTCACTTCTTCATAATTTGACTCATTTGTCATTAATTGTCCATTTCCATTATACAGAATCTTTCAGAATAAGTATTACAGGCTTCTAGGTGTTGTAGAGGGGACTTAGTATATAAAGTTTTGATAAAGACCCATGTCCGGAAACATACCATTTCGATTGAAAACACGTTTGAAGATCGAAACAGAATCGGCTAATATTGTGTATTTTGTGTTTCAGAATAACTATTACGGACTTCTAGGAATTATTCTGCAAGTGTGATTCCACGTGCGACTCTGTTGTTTGTTGCACAAAGTGTACCTGCGACGCATGTTGTCATACACACCCCACAAGACCTGATGTGTGCTCAATAATTTGTCCTGCCACCAGAATTCGTGCAAGAAGATCTTCCTACAACTTGACAGGTGTAGTACAACCCCTAGAAGTCTGTACTTATTCTGAAACACAAGACACACGATATCAGCCCATTGTGTTTCGATCTTCAAACTAATTGTACGTCGAAATGGTACGTTTTCGGACATGGGTTACTTATCAAAACTTTATCTACTAAGTCCCCTCTAGAACCCTTAGAAGTCTGTAATACTTATTCTGAAACACTCAGTATAATGTATTTCTACGTGTGAACATATATTTATGTTTACTTCCATTCCCAATTTCTTGAGGGAAATAGATTATACAGGGGATAATTGGAAAACATTAGCTCAAGATAAATTATCTGTACTATAAATTGTAAAGTTTACAAAAAGAGAATTGAGAGTGAAAGTGATTCTCTCGAGTCTCGACATGATGGTAGCGTGTGGACAAGTTGGTCGGGCCGATGTTGACACAATCAGCCGACAAGACAGCGACAGTTGCCCAGAATGTCTGAACAGCAAAACCACAAAATTGGATTACCACCGCACAGGCTGTCTCTGCCACGCTTGTTATACTACACCGACCTCAAATTGTATTCCTGTCACTCATTCGGACGTGCTGCAGCTCATTCAAAAACACAACTTCTAAATCATTTCTTCACCATTTGGAATGAGACCAAGCAATAATAGCATTTCCTTATGAAGAAACGTTTATAGACATCTACAGTGTGTGCCACGGTTTAATAGCACTGGTATACAAAAATTAACTTTATTTCTCTCAGAAGAATAAAAATAATAGATTCCACAAGCATTTTTCACGCTGAATTGAAATATCGGCTAACCTTTACAACTTGTGACGCAACTATTTTAATTCCTTCATAATAATAATAATAATAATAATAATAATAATAATAATAATAATAATAATAATAATCTTGCATCTTGTAAGCCCATGTTTCCCTCAAGAGAGATTTAGGCGCTCTCCCACTCCAGGGAAGAATTTGAACCATACTAATTTAGTTACACTTTTTTCGTGTAGATGCCATTTGAGTGGTCCGTGGTCAGCGTTCCGCCTCATACTGACATCGAGGAAACCAAGGTAGTATTAGGACGGGAAAATTCGGTAAATTTTGCTTAGAGCCTTTTCATTCAGGCTTAAGGATCTTTTACGAGCCTGAAAATCTTCAGACTCAGGACCCACGGCCTAAAGTTCCTCCCGGAGGACTTGCTGTTCCTTAGATTTTTCCAACCTAAAAAATCCATGGACCCCGGTCGGGTTTGGATCCGCGACCCTCGGGATCAAAGGCAAGGAGCATAACCACTGGTCCACCGCGGCCGATAATAATAATAATAATAATAATAATAATAATAATAATAATAATAATAGATTTTAGAGAATATTCTTCCAGTGCAGCCAACATAGAATATGCACTAATTAACTGTACACATATACTTCAGAATTTCAGAATTTACTATTTATTTTTGGGCGTTGCATACTTTCACAGGTTAGAGTGCTTAAATTGCGTTAAGTTAGCTTTTACGTTGGTCTTTCACAGGATAGAATACATAAATTGTGTTAGGTTAGCTTTTATGTTCGTTAAATTTCGTGTATATGTTGGCTGCATTCCGTGGTTCCATAGGGCAAACCCCTTTGCGTTTGTTGGCTCATGCGCGTGGTGTATGAAAGATATTGTGACGCGTTGTAGTAGCGTCTTTCAAACTGCGCGGGCCGGTGAGAGAAACCTCGCATTGGTGGATGGGATTGGTGAGTAGCCAATCACGAGTCCGGGTCCACCGATATTTCTAGGCTAATGAGCCAGAGAATTCTACCAACATATGTTCCCCCATTCGAGAAACATCGGAAGACTAGAGGGTTCTATGTCAAAACATCTCGTCCATGGACCTAGAAATTTCCGTCTAATAATAATAATAATAATAATAATAATAATAATAATAATAATAATAATAATAATAATAATAATAATAATAATAATAATAATAATAATAATAATAATAATAATAATAATAATAATAATAATAATAATAATAATAATAATAATAATAATGATAATAATAATAATAATAATAATAATAATAATAATAATAATAATAGCTTTATTTTACCTGGCAGAGTTAAGGCCTTAAGGCCTTGTCTACCACTCAACCAGGTTTAAAAAAATACAAACAAAAAAAAATAGTCTTAAATCTAAATTACAATATATACATAAACGATTACAAGTTATGAATACAATACAATTAATATTTATAATGTATTTTGATTTACTCTAAATTTAACGAATTAAATATATAATATGTACAAGATATATAAAAAAACGAGGAAAAGATTAATGACATAGTATAAAATTAAATAAATAGAGAAAAAAATTAATTATTAGACAACAGGTAACTGTATAAGCGTGACTTAAAGGTACCAAGTGTGCGGCAACCCCTGATATCTTGAGGAAGGAGATTCCAGGAGCGGGCGGAGGCTACTGTGAAGGAAGTAGAATAGGAGGAAGTGCTATGAAGAGGAATTGTTAGCAGACTGTTATCTTGTGACCTAGTGTCAATATTGTGGTAAGAGGATAACTTCTCAAATCTGGACGCCAGGAAAGTAGGGATGTAGGAATTCAGAAGCTTGAAAAGTAGTGAAAGAGAGTGCAATTTACGTCTGTCAGGTCTACTCCTCTATAAATATGTGGTGAGAACAGAACGACATCCCAGTCCCGTATCGGATGGCGAGAAGTTGAATTGGAAGCTAGACTGTAAGGAAGGATTGTGTCTGCAACTGTGGTATAAGTGATAATCTTGTAAAAATTAAAATAAGAATAGTTGTTAAATCAAATTATGTTTGAAGATTTAGTGATAATTGCGGAGAAGGAAATAAAGTGAAAAGGAAAATTTTACATACAACTGTGTATTTATTTAACAAATAAGTTAAAGGAAAACCCCGTGCCATCTAGACAATATTATTATTATTATTATTTTATTATTGTTATTATTAATATTATTATTGTTGTTATTTTATTAATAGTGTTATTATTATTATTATTATTATTATTATATTATTATTATTATTATTATTATTATTATTATTATTATTATTGTTATTATTATTATTAGTAGTAGTAGTAGTATTATTACAATTATTCAAAGAGAGAGAAAATTAGAAATTAAGTTACAAAAGAGAAAATGAATGTACAAAATTTAATTTTAGAATTTATCCAAGAAAAGCAACTAAAATGGTACGGGCATATTAGGCGAATGGAGGGTGAAAGATTACCGAAGAAAATAATGAAATGGACACCATCAGGAACAAGAATGTAAGGACGACCAAATCTCACGTGAATCCAAGGGATTAGAGAGACTTTGAAGGAAATAGTGGAAGAAATTTGTTATAATAGAGACGAATGGGGGACAATTATAGAGCTAAATTGAAGACAACTCATTGGTGCCGGAAAAATGTGTAACATTGTTAAAACCGGAAATATTACAATTATTGTTTTATTGTGAAGAAGTAATTGTCTTCATGCCCGATGTTGTAGTAACATTTTGAAGAAGGATTTGTGCCCCAAAAAGAATTACTGATTCAGGTGGGTTTAATTTTCGGTAGAGCCGGATTCTCTTCTCAAGGTCGGAAGTTGGTACACTGTATAGGAACACACTTCAAAATCATAAAAAATGTTTCTAGTAGAAATAATTGCAAATTTATTCACTTCTTAAGTTCCCAGCAGATTAAGTGAATGTAGCTGGTATTACTCTTCACCGTCAATTAAAAATAAATTATTTTCCTTTCTCAAATCAATTATTCTTTTTGTATTAAATATTACATTTTATCAAGAGATCTCTTCTTGCTTCTATCTTTGTTGAAAGTTGTATATATAGAATGACTACTGTAATTCTTTTATAATTTTAAGACCATTATTACATCACATGATGTTATTTTTAGATTCTATTGGTTAATAGTTCTTTAGGTATAAGGTTTAATTTGATTTGTTAAATAAGAAAGTTAATTGTTTTAATATCCAATCAGAGTTTAGTTTACTTTCATTTAAGAATATGAAGTTATGCAGGTGTTCTTATTGCAGTTATAACAGAAGGCTTTATAATTTTGACAACAATGACTTAAAACAATTTTTAAAAGCATTATTTACGAAAACCTATGTAGTACAATTTCTTTAATTGTTACTGAGACATTTGTCTTCAACAAAACTAACAATGAATTATTTAGATAAAGTAAGTAAAGTAATCCCACTACAGGCCTCGGGAGGCCCTTGGGGTAGTAGGAGGTTAAGGCTCCCACTTTTTCTAAACAATCGGCACTTGAATTGCATTCTGTTATCATCCTTGAATATAGAACTATAGTAGAAGAGAAAAATTATACGCTCAGACCGGGACTTGAACCCGGGACCCTTGGTTCTCTAGACCAAGTGCTCTACCAACTGAGCTACCTGAGCAAGTACCGATCTAAACGCAAATCTTTCTCTATATACATTGTAATTCCCATCCACCAAATGCTGTGAAGCCATGCTTCTATCTTGCAAATGGCGGCTCCTTTATTAAGAAGACATATTTGGGAATTATACATTACAGCCAGTACGGCTTTTTCCAAGTTTTTATTATTGATTTCGTACATCTCAATGATGGATAAATCATATTTGAAGAGAAAAATTATACGCTCAGACCGGGACTTGAACCCGGGACCCTTGGTTCTCTAGACCAAGTGCTCTACCAACTGAGCTACCTGAGCAAGTACCGATCTAAACGCAAATCTTTCTCTATATACATTGTAATTCCCATCCACCAAATGCTGTGAAGCCATGCTTCTATCTTGCAAATGGCGGCTCCTTTATTAAGAAGACATATTTGGGAATTATACATTACAGCCAGTACGGCTTTTTCCAAGTTTTTATTATTGATTTCGTACATCTCAATGATGGATAAATCATATTTGAAGAGAAAAATTATACGCTCAGACCGGGACTTGAACCCGGGAACGTGGCGTCTCTAGAACACAGTGCTCTACAAACTGAGCTACCTAGCAAAGAGTAAGTACCGATCTAAACGGCCAAAGATTCTTTCATTATATTACATTGTTAATTCCCATCCACCAAATGCTGTGAAAGCCATTGCTTTTCTATATTGCAAATGGCGGCTCCTTTATTAAGAAGACATATTTGGGAATTATACATTACAGCCAGTACGGCTTTTTCCAAGTTTTTTATTATTGATTTCGTACATCTCAATGATGGATAAATCATATTTGAAGAGAAAAATTATACGCTCAGACCGGGACTTGAACCCGGGACCCTTGGTTATCTAGACCAAGTGCTCTACCAACTGAGCGCTACCTGAGCAAGTACAGATTCTTAAACGCAAATCTTCCGCGCTATATACATTGTAATTCCCATCCACCAAATGCTGTGAAGCCATGCTTCTATCTTGCAAATGGCGGCTCCTTTATTAAGAAGACATATTTGGGAATTATACATTACAGCCAGTACGGCTTTTTCCAGTTTTTATTATTGATTTCGTACATCTCAATGATGGATAAATCATATTTGAAGAGAAAAATTATACGCTCAGACCGGGACTTGAACCCGGGACCCTTGGTTCTCTAGACCAAGTGCTCTACCAACTGAGCTACCTGAGCAAGTACCGATCTAAACGCAAATCTTTCTCTATATACATTGTAATTCCCATCCACCAAATGCTGTGAAGCCATGCTTCTATCTTGCAAATGGCGGCTCCTTTATTAAGAAGACATATTTGGGAATTATACATTACAGCCAGTACGGCTTTTTCCAAGTTTTTATTATTGATTTCGTACATCTCAATGATGGATAAATCATATTTGAAGAGAAAAATTATACGCTCAGACCGGGACTTGAACCCGGGACCCTTGGTTCTCTAGACCAAGTGCTCTACCACTGAGCTACCTGAGCAAGTACCGATCTAAACGCAAATCTTTCTCTATATACATTGTAATTCCCATCCACCAAATGCTGTGAAGCCATGCTTCTATCTTGCAAATGGCGGCTCCTTTATTAAGAAGACATATTTGGGAATTATACATTACAGCCAGTACGGCTTTTTCCAAGTTTTTATTATTGATTTCGTACATCTCAATGATGGATAAATCATATTTGAAGAGAAAAATTATACGCTCAGACCGGGACTTGAACCCGGGACCCTTGGTTCTCTAGACCAAGTGCTCTACCAACTGAGCTACCTGAGCAAGTACCGATCTAAACGCAAATCTTTCTCTATATACATTGTAATTCCCATCCACCAAATGCTGTGAAGCCATGCTTCTATCTTGCAAATGGCGGCTCCTTTATTAAGAAGACATATTTGGGAATTATACATTACAGCCAGTACGGCTTTTTCCAAGTTTTTATTATTGATTTCGTACATCTCAATGATGGATAAATCATATTTGAAGAGAAAACTTGGAAAAAGCCGTACTGGCTGTAATGTATAATTCCCAAATATGTCTTCTTAATAAAGGAGCCGCCATTTGCAAGATAGAAGCATGGCTTCACAGCATTTGGTGGATGGGAATTACAATGTATATAGAGAAAGATTTGCGTTTAGATCGGTACTTGCTCAGGTAGCTCAGTTGGTAGAGCACTTGGTCTAGAGAACCAAGGGTCCCGGGTTCAAGTCCCGGTCTGAGCGTATAATTTTTCTCTTCAAATATGATTTATCCATCATTGAGATGTACGAAATCAATAATAAAAACTTGGAAAAAGCCGTACTGGCTGTAATGTATAATTCCCAAATATGTCTTCTTAATAAAGGAGCCGCCATTTGCAAGATAGAAGCATGGCTTCACAGCATTTGGTGGATGGGAATTACAATGTATATAGAGAAAGATTTGCGTTTAGATCGGTACTTGCTCAGGTAGCTCAGTTGGTAGAGCACTTGGTCTAGAGAACCAAGGGTCCCGGGTTCAAGTCCCGGTCTGAGCGTATAATTTTTCTCTTCAAATATGATTTATCCATCATTGAGATGTACGAAATCAATAATAAAAACTTGGAAAAAGCCGTACTGGCTGTAATGTATAATTCCCAAATATGTCTTCTTAATAAAGGAGCCGCCATTTGCAAGATAGAAGCATGGCTTCACAGCATTTGGTGGATGGGAATTACAATGTATATAGAGAAAGATTTGCGTTTAGATCGGTACTTGCTCAGGTAGCTCAGTTGGTAGAGCACTTGGTCTAGAGAACCAAGGGTCCCGGGTTCAAGTCCCGGTCTGAGCGTATAATTTTTCTCTTCAAATATGATTTATCCATCATTGAGATGTACGAAATCAATAATAAAAACTTGGAAAAAGCCGTACTGGCTGTAATGTATAATTCCCAAATATGTCTTCTTAATAAAGGAGCCGCCATTTGCAAGATAGAAGCATGGCTTCACAGCATTTGGTGGATGGGAATTACAATGTATATAGAGAAAGATTTGCGTTTAGATCGGTACTTGCTCAGGTAGCTCAGTTGGTAGAGCACTTGGTCTAGAGAACCAAGGGTCCCGGGTTCAAGTCCCGGTCTGAGCGTATAATTTTTCTCTTCAAATATGATTTATCCATCATTGAGATGTACGAAATCAATAATAAAAACTTGGAAAAAGCCGTACTGGCTGTAATGTATAATTCCAAATATGTCTTCTTAATAAAGGAGCCGCCATTTGCAAGATAGAAGCATGGCTTCACAGCATTTGGTGGATGGGAATTACAATGTATATAGAGAAAGATTTGCGTTTAGATCGGTACTTGCTCAGGTAGCTCAGTTGGTAGAGCACTTGGTCTAGAGAACCAAGGGTCCCGGGTTCAAGTCCCGGTCTGAGCGTATAATTTTTCTCTTCAAATATGATTTATCCATCATTGAGATGTACGAAATCAATAATAAAAACTTGGAAAAGCCGTACTGGCTGTAATGTATATTCCCAAATATGTCTTCTTAATAAAGGAGCCGCCATTTGCAAGATAGAAGCATGGCTTCACAGCATTTGGTGGATGGGAATTACAATGTATATAGAGAAAGATTTGCGTTTAGATCGGTACTTGCTCAGGTAGCTCAGTTGGTAGAGCACTTGGTCTAGAGAACCAAGGGTCCCGGGTTCAAGTCCCGGTCTGAGCGTATAATTTTTCTCTTCAAATATGATTTATCCATCATTGAGATGTACGAAATCAATAATAAAAACTTGGAAAAAGCCGTACTGGCTGTAATGTATAATTCCCAAATATGTCTTCTTAATAAAGGAGCCGCCATTTGCAAGATAGAAGCATGGCTTCACAGCATTTGGTGGATGGGAATTACAATGTATATAGAGAAAGATTTGCGTTTAGATCGGTACTTGCTCAGGTAGCTCAGTTGGTAGAGCACTTGGTCTAGAGAACCAAGGGTCCCGGGTTCAAGTCCCGGTCTGAGCGTATAATTTTTCTCTTCAAATATGATTTATCCATCATTGAGATGTACGAAATCAATAATAAAAAATATAGTAGAAGAGTCTACCTCCTTAAAAGATTTACAATCTTTCACCTGATCTCAGCCATTCTACTACTTGAAACGATGACTATTTTCAACTAATCATAAAGATATTGGAACCCTGTATTTCATCTTCGGAGCCTGAGTCAGCCGGGTTGTCAGCCCTGCGTGACGGCCGCCTTTACCCCCAGAACAAGCGTCTGGTACTCATTTCCGTTAGAGGCTGAGTCGACCCCAGGGCAATAGTGCCGCCAGAAGGTTTTGGTCAGTTTAAAAATCCTGACCTCACCTGGACTTTAACCCTCGACCTTCCGACTTGTAGCGCAGTGCCTTAACCACTACGCTACGGCGTGGAATTATTTAGAAGATTTTATTTATTTAAGTTATATTTAAATATTAAAATAATTTTAAAATACAAACTATTAACTTTAACTTTCATTTATATTATAATATTAAAATCCTGCTATAATTGTAAATGTTATTGTTAATAATATAAACATATTGTTATTATTATTGTTATTGCTATTCTTTAGATGGTTGATATTGTATTATTATCATTATCATTACTACTGATATTATTATTAAAAATGGTTTATTTAAATTTAGACCTGATTCTTTTCCCTTGTAAGAGCAAGCAAGATATGTTACACAGAACAGAACATAAAGTGGAGAGAGAATTAACTTCAACTCTGGTTACAATGTTATCGAGGTTGCTCATCACCAGGGCAGCCAACATAAATCTACCTGCTGCTGCTTGTCACTCTGTCCCAAGATTTATTGCAGAATCAAACAATCTTAAACCTCACCATTTAATGACTCACAAATGTTTCATTCGCTACGTTTTAAGACTTACGTCTGTTCTCTCAACATCTACCTACGGATTTCAACTGCTACAGTATAATTTATGTTGTTTTAAACGCTCTTATGCTAAATTCAAATACCTAGGAACAATAACTACAAACAAGAATGAGCTGCACAAAGTAATAAAACATGGGCCCAATGTTGGAAATGAATTTTATTATTTAGGCTATTACAGGACTCTTATCCCAACTTATCTCAATAAACGTTAGACTGAAAAATATATCTTCTTCTTCTTCTTCTTCTTCCTTCCAAGTATTAGGCCAAGGCCTGTTACGATCCTATAGAAAATTTTCCCTCCAGCTTCTTCCGGAAAATTCTCGTATAAGACTTGAAAGCATAATAATAGTCCCTTCGATTGGTTGCTGGCCAAAGGAAGGCAAGACCAGTGCTGGGCCTGCCATCTTATAGCCTCTGGTCAGGCTTTTCTGGAGAAGAAAAGAAAATAATGGAAAGAAGAAATGGAAGAAAGGAAAGACTCCCTAGCCCTCGGATGCCCTAATAGCGTCGGGGTCGAAAAAACAAGAGTTAACCAAGAGAGGTTAGATAGTAAAGTTAAAAGAGTGCAAAACACAAGTAAGTGGAGAAATGTTTTGCTCGGCTTGGGCACCTTGTGGTCGCCATCCACATATCCCCTAGATGAGGACCCCTGAGGGGACTGAAAATATATAAAACTGTTATTCTCCCAGTTATATGGATGCGAAACATGGACTCTTACTTTAGGGGAAGATAAAAAATTACGAGTATTTGAGAATAAGGTAAAGTAAAGTAAAGTGATCCCACAACAGGTCTCAGGAGGCCCTTGGGGTAGTAGGAGGTTAAGGCTCCCACTTTTTCTAGACAATCGGCACTTTATGTCAGCCGGGTTGTCAGCCCTGCGTGACGGCCGCCTTTAGTTTCTTACGAAAATGTTTGGACCAAAGAGAGATGAACAGACAGGCGAATGGAGAAGACTATATACTATTGAGCTACATGATCTTTATAGAAAACCAGATATACTAAGAATATATTACTCTCACAGACTGCGATGGACAGGAGACATGGCACGAATGGAGAATGAAGGAGGGGAATGGAAGCTTCATCATCATCATAGTACATTCACGAATTTAGATAATTTGTTGACCTGTTTCGCCCTCAAGAGAAACACCATTCAGAAGTCTTTTGAGTGGACGTCCTGGTCTTCTTCTTCCTGCAGGTTGATATCTTAACATTTGTTTGGGTATCCGGTGATCTTCCATTCGATGAACATGTTGCATCCATCTTGACTTATAATCAGAAATTTTGTTTTCTAAAGGTTCCATGTGTAATTCTTCTAAGATGTCTTCATTTTTTTGTGATCTAGTAGTGTGTATCCTGCAGTCCTCCGAAGGTATCTCATTTCAGCAGATCTAAGTCTCTGTATATCCTTCTGTTTCAACGTTCATACTTCGCTACCATACAAAAGAGTTGGAAGAGCCAGCAGTCCTTCGAAGGTATCTCATTTCAGCAGATCTAAGTCTTTGTATATCCTTCTGTTTCAACGTCCATACTTCACTACCATACAAAAGAGTTGGAAGAGCCAGCAGTCCTCCGAAGGTATCTCATTTCAGCAGATCTAAGTCTCTGTATATCCTTCTGTTTCAACGCCCATACTTCGCTACCAAACAAAAGAGTTGGAAGAGCCAGTGTTTTATACACTTTTAGTCTTGAATGTTTTTGGACTAACTGTGGCTGGCTTGTGGAATGAAAGCTTCTTCTAGGAAAACCAAAGGGAAAGATCACAGTCGGTAGACCAAGAATGAGTTGGAAGAAACATTAATCATTATTTGAGGGAAGTAAATTATATAAAATATACGAGTCAGCATGAAGCATAAATTCTGCTCGTAAGAAATTGTAAATAAAGGATATCTATCGACATCATGGAAAAAGTGTAAATGTCTGATTAGGTAGACACATGTTTTTTGTCATAAATAAATAAGAAATGAAAGTTCCTAGTTATTGGCACCATATTTCCTTGTATTCAGTCTTATTTCCCCTAAAATACGATGTTGCCTAAAAACAATGTTTCTATCGATGACAGTTCATCTATATGGTGGATAAAAATAGCAGCACGATTTCCACAATAAATGGAGCCGACAGAGTGGTACCTTATGCAAGTTTGTTTAGAGTACAACTTGTTTTTTTATAATGAAACACTAAATACTTAATTCTGTGTTTATGTTGTTTGTTTATAAACAAACGTTCTATTTTTTTTTTTGTTTTCGTTTATACTTCTTCTTCTTAAACTTAATTTGTAGGATTTTCATCCTGTTTATTTCCAGAATCACTCCTCGGAGGAAGACACATTGGATGTGCATTCACTGTCTATCCATCTCTTGGCTGGTCTTCCCTCTTGTTCTTCTCCCTACCATTGGTCTATCTTCTTTAGCTCTTTTTGCAAGCCGGTTTTCTTCAATTCTTTCTATATGACCCTTCCAATATGTTCGTCTATCTATAATAAATTTGGTTATGTCTTGAATATGGCATTTGTCCCTAATTTCTGTGTTGTGTATTTTATCAAATAATGTTTTCCCCTGAATAGTTCTTAAGATTTTCATTTCGCATGTGCTTATTACTTGTTTATACTGTTTTTCCTTATTGTTTTACCTTTTTCCCTTCCTTTTTGTTTTACCTGTTTTGTCAACTTTCTTTTATCCTCACATAGACACAAGGACAGGACACACACACTCAGACCCAGGGCGGAGATTTAAAATCCCCTACCCCGCCAGGAATCGAACCCGGGTCACTGGAGTGGAAGGTAGGGACTCTACCGACTACGCCACGGCGACGGACATTAACTGAAACTTGGCTCGGAATTAGTAAAGTGGTTTTTGTTATGCATACATTTTGCTCATGTGAAGTATGGCTTGTGGCTTTATTATATGAAACCAAGTTATTCTGGACGTTTATTTGTGTCTAAACGAGACTGAAGCTAGCGCTGTGTTATAAGTAATTTAAATCTAACCGTTTTTATCCCACTCATTATTCATATTCCTGCACAAAACAAACCTTCAAATATTAACACTAAACCTAGTTTTAAATTAATCAACTGATAACTAATGTATTTTATATAACAGAGAATTTCCAAGTCACTTCATCAAATGTTCATGATTTATCTATTTACTAGCTAATAACCGGTCTGCGCTGCTGCGCCTAAATAAATTATATATTAAAGGTTAATTAAATTACCGGTACGTGGTACTAGCCAATTACCCTACATAGCATCAGGAACTTGGATTGGACAAACCTCTGCCAAATTTTGAAAGACAGATATTTAGAGCTATTTTTGGGTCTATGAAAGAAGGTGATAATTGAAGTAGAAGAAGAAGGAGAAATTGTGAATTGTATGAATTATACAGGGTTATTCAGAAAGAGTCCACCGCTGTGGTCTCGAGGTAGCGTGCTGCCTTGTCACGCAGCGGGCGCGGGTTCGATCCCCGGTCGGGACAGTTTTTCTGGGTGAGGTTTTTATCGGGGGTTTTCCTCACCTGTAAGACAAATGTCAGGAAAACATTAAGGCCCAAACGGTCCCCGAAATCATATGGCCATCATCATAATCCTTATCAACATCATCATCATCATTCACCTGTGTGGAAAGCAACGGGAAGCTACCACACCTACAATTCCCTAGTAAAGCTGCTAGCATAGCATAAAAATGCCATGATTGCAGTGAAGGACCTGCCTTCGGGCAGAATTACTATGGATGGATTCAGAAAGAAAGAGCAGACTTCAAACATTTATTACTTCCAAACCACAACAAATAGAAACACAATTCCAACGTTCCTCGAAAGAGAAAATTTTGAAGTTCTGATCACGGCCGCATTAGCGCTGTTGCTTGTCATGTTGATTGCATTAAAATGGCGACACAATAGGACTTTGGGTTGGAAAAGGAGGTGTTGAAGATCAACGTCATTACCGGTGGCCTCCCAGGTAACCCGATCTAACCCGTGTGATTTTTATCTGTGGGGTTACGTAAAAGACAGTGTTTTCAACCCCCATATGCCTGACACTCTTGAAAATCTGCAATATCGAATTGTTGAAGTCTGTGAATTCGATAACTAGAGACCGGCTGATTCGTGTGTGGCAAGAAATGAGCCACCGTTTTGATATTTGTCGCGTAACTCATGGTGCTGATATTGAATGCATAAAATAGTGAAATTTAACTTTTCTTTTTCCAGGAACGTTGGAATTGTGATTATATGTTTTGTAGTTTGGAAGAAAGAAACAAATGTTTGAAGTCTGTTCCTTCTTTCTGAATAACCCTGTATAAGGAACCCGATTTAGTGAAGTATATAAAAATTAATAGATTGGCCTGGGGTGGAAATTTGATACGTATCGATAACAATAAAACTGCTAAAAATCTATATGGTACAACCATTACTAACCAGAAAAGTTGGAAGACCAAAATTAAGATGGAAGAATAATGTATTGCAGGATATTAGAATTAGTCATCATCATCTTCATTCATGGATTAGGTCTGTTGACCCGTTCCGACTTCAGCCCATCTCTTTCTAGGTCTGCCCACATCTCGGGTGCCTTTAGGTTTGTATTTTGTTATTTGTTTTGGATATCTATCTTCATTCATTCTGTCTATGTGTTGCTTCCACCTTTGTCTATATGTATCCATTTTATCAGTTATTGCAAATATTTCAAGTTCCTGTCTTATTTCTGTGTTCTTGATTCTGTCTTCCTTAGTGCACCCTTTAACAGATCTCAAAAATTTCATTTCTGCCGCCGTTATCCTACTTAGGTCTTGTTTTTTTATGTATCCAGGCTTCTGAACCATAGAGCAGTACCGGTACTGCCAACATTTTATAAAATTTCAGTTGGCTCTCTCTTGTTGTTTTGTTATTTAGTGTTCGTTTTATCGTACCACATATTCCCTGGAATTTTGCTATTTTATTATTTATATCATTATCATAATTACATGAAATGTCACATCCTAGATAATTGAGATGGTTCACCTGTTCTATGATTTTGTTATTAGAATTAGTAAAATTAGAAATTGGAATAATTTAGCAGCAAGTAGAGAAGTGTGGAAGGACATTCCGAGGAAGGCTAGGGCCCAAAATGGGCTGTCATGCTATTTATGATGATGATGATGATGTTGATGATGATGAGCTGATTACGCGGCGTTGCCCGGGAATCTACTTAACCCGAAGTTACTAATTAATTTTTATATGCCAAGTTTGATTTCGATAAAACAAAAAATTGCGGCCGACAGAGCGTTAACGAACTTTGGCATTGCGAACGATGTCCCGCTGTCTCTTACGATAGAGAATCCGGAGTTGTTTGGGAATCTACTTAACCTGATCTTGAATCAATGAGCTGAAAGACAAAGCTGATTATTGTGAGTTATAGGTCTAAGTAAAAGATAGACATATGCTGTGGCGGATTTTTTTGTAGCTGTCCTATCTTATCTAAAAAATCGTTAAACTGAAAATATATAAAATTGCCATTGTCCAGTGATGGTGTGAAACATGGACTCTTACTTTAAATGAAGTGAAAAGATTATGTGTATTTGAGAACAAAGTTTTTAAGGAACATTTTTGTACCAAAGGGAGATGAACAATCAGGCAATTGGGAAGACTACATAACAGTAAGCTAAATTCTCTTTATAGGAAACCAGATATATGTAAGAACAGTTAGGTCTCGTTAACTATGTTGTGCAGGACACGTGGCACGAATTGGGTATAAGAGTGGGGTACGGAAGCTTGTAGGGAAACCAGAGGGAAAACTCCCAGTTGATAGACCAAGAATGGATGGGAGAATAATATTAACCACGATTTGAGGGAAGTAGATTTTACAGGTGATGATTGGAAAATATCAGCTCAGGACAGAGAAGTAAGGAGAGCATATAATCGCTCGGCCTTGAACCTATGGGTTCGATAGTGCCAGTGATTTAGTTAACCACCACAAATACATCTCCTGAATCACCAGGAAGTACGATTGTTCAAGATCTGTAAAAAAATAAAAAAAATATTTCTCTTGGATTCAACTTCAATAGCTTCCTTTGTTATATCGAAAATTTCTAATATTATGGTCATAAGTTCCCATCTTCAACAACCTCACGGTAATTACGTAGACCTACAGAGAGGCAATTCGCGTTAAAGAAAAGAGCATAAGAGAATATACAAGTCGAGAAACAAATGAAAAAAAAAGTGAATCAAAGTTATTACTACTTTCTTTGATAAAGTCGTCAATTGTCCGGAGCTTAGGAAATGTTCTTCAAAGAAGTGAATTAAATTAAAATCAATAGACCAATAAAAGCATGGTTGAGCCCATAAGTGGACTAAGTTCAAAAACTGTGCGAGGCATATTGCATAGAAATAAGTCTGGCACGCAGAAACTGCGTACGTTAAACGAATTTCTCTTCAAAACGAATTTATATGTACAGAACACACTTTTTTATTTACTCTTAAATCGAAGAATCTCAAATTCTTTTACAAGCATAATTAAAAGTGTCGGAATGCAATGAAAATAAATCATTCATAACCTTAAGTAATTATATTTATATATTGCTGTATAATTTGATACAAATTTACATAAATTATATCAGTTCATTCTTTGGACAGTTTTATTGAAAATATTACATAAATTCAGCTAATAAGCTCATATATTATAGTGTAAGTAAACATTTATAGAACTAAATATGTGTTCACACATAGAAATGTATTATATAATGGAAATGGGCAGTTAATAATAAATGAGGGAAATTTTGAAGAAGTGGCTGAATTTAAATACCTAGGAAAAAGAATTGTAAACAGGAATGAGAGGCATAAAGAAATTAAACATAGGCTCAATTCTAGAAACGCATGCTATTATATATTACATGGACTCTTGTCGTCCCAACTCCTTTCAAAAATCTTTAAACTGAAAATATATAAATCTGTTGTCTTCCAGTTATATTATAGGGAATTGAAACATGGACTCTTACTTTAAGGGAAGAGAAAATATTACGAGTATTTCACAATAGTACTTAGGAAAATTTTTAGACCAAAGAGAGATGAACAGACAGGCGAATGGAGAAGACTACATATCATTGAGCTACATGATCTTTATGGGAAGCCAGATATAATAAGAACAGTTAAGTCTCGTAGACTGCGATGGGCAGGACATGTTGCGCGTATGAGGAATGAAAGACGTGCATGGAAGCTTCTTGTAGGAAAGCCAGAGGTAAAACGCCCAGTTGGTAGACCAAGAATGAGGTGGGAAAATAACATTAACTATGATTTGAGGGAAGTAGATTATACATGGAATGATTGGAAAGCATTAGCTCAGGATAGGGATGTATGGAGAGCTTATGTGCGTGCGGACATGAACCTACGGGTTCGATAGTGCCAGTGAGTAAGTAAGTAAGTAAAACTATCTTCTCAATAATACACTCATTAAATCGTATAAGAAATAGTTTACCGTTTGCTCTAAGGAAAAATGTTAGTAGAAACACTTGCAATACGATTATTGTGATACTCTTTTTATTGACCTAAATACTGTTCGAACCCAAAGACTTCAACGTGTTCATAATTCTTGCATACGTTTTATTTGTGGTATACGCACATTTGATCACGTTACACCATCCCTGGAACAATTGTCATGGCTTCGTCTACAAGATCGTAGAACTATCCATTCCCTATGCCTTCTCTATAAAATATTACACACATCACTACCTTATTATTTATCACACCGCTTCACTTGACTCTCTGATAACATAAATCAGATACCCGATCCCTTGAGCACAGTGTCCTTTATATCCCTCCTCATCATACTACCTATTATTCGAAATCTTTTACAATTATCTTGCTAGAACATGGAATTCCCTTCCACCCTATGTCAGAGACTGCCAAACTTTACCATCTTTCAGAAACAAATTGAAAATAAAATTACTAACAGAAATATCTCACTAATATTACTTTTTAAATATTACTAATTTGTTTTTTTCATTATTTAATAGAAATAGTTTTAAGATTTGTTAATATATTTACTTGTATAATAAGCGATAGATTAATTCATTGTAGTTTATTACTTTCTTTGTATTTTTTTCTTTCTTTTCTTTTTATGTATAGTAGATTCGAGCTGTTATTCCTTTCTGTATTCATTCTATCATTAATTTAATTTTAATTGTATTTAATTTTATTGTATTATTAGATATTATGTTTATTATTATTCAATTTGACAGATAATTAATCGTTTAGTATGACTATTATTGTAATTTTTTTTGTATTTATATGTAACATATGTTTGTCCTTGTGAGTGGAAGAGAAGGCCACATGGCCTTAACTCCACCGGGTTAAATAAATATATTCTAAATCTATTCTAGTAGGTCAAGAATGAGGTGTGAAAGTATAATATGAACCATTATTTATGGAAAGTAGATTATACAGGGGATGATTGGAAAATATTAGATGAGAATAGGAAAGTATGGAGAGCTTATGTCCATGAACCTATGGGTTCGATAATACCAGACACACATACACAAACATATATATATATATGGTATGATAAGAAAAATAAATGCCTGGACGGGATTGGAACCCGGATCTCTGAGTCTGTACCTCAGTGTGATATCCATTACACTACCAGGCGAATCCAATTCAAACGTTTATTTTTCTTATATATGTATTATATTCTCCATTATTACTAGATGTATATATATATATATATATTATATATATATATATATATATATATATATATATAACAACTTCAAAATTTTAATTCTTTCGGAAATCGCAAACATGACTTGATCCACTTATGCTCTCAATCATCAAAATGAAAGCCTTTCAGCTGTAAGACTTCAGTTATTAACATTTCTTCTGCTTCATTAAGGAATAATTCTACTTTTAAGACTTTATCCCACAAGATTCAATTAGAAGCTCAAATAAAATCCTACTTGGAAAAAGGCGGATCCACAACTTAAAGCAAGTTTAAAAAGATAAGATCTAATGAGATAGAAGTTTCTTTAACTTCATCAAGAGAAGAAAAAAGCAATACGTAGGAACTGCGTAAACTAAGTAAATCCCACAGCAACTCGAATTCAAGGTCCGATTTTAGATCATTCCGAGGGAAAGAAGCCATTGACATTGTTATCATGAACATATCTTTGAAAAAAATACAAATTATCAACGGATATTGTGATGCGTAGGCAAAGGCTTTGGTCGAAATAGATTTGCGAGTCGCTGATTCGCGATTCAAAAGGCCCGCGCAAGCCGGCGAAGTGTCGGGATCACATTCCAGATATTTCTACACACCTCTACTTTCTCTTTCGGGAAGGATCGATGGCATGAGGTTTTCATGTGGATGTGTCTAGACATTGGGCCTAGAAGTTTTCCTTCCCTGTCTTACACGTGTGTTCCGAAACTATTCGTTCAAATTAGTACAGGAGGTAGAAAACAGCAAAACAAATATATTTCGATAAGGAACATATGGTTTCTGATATCAACTCGTTGTGTTAGGCACGATATACACAGAAGATAGTTTTTGTTTATTATATCCAATATGCTTAGAGGCCTTTTCATTCAGACTTAAGAATCTTTTACGAGACTGAAAATCTTCAGACTCGGTACCCATGGCTTAAAATCCCTCCCGGAGGACTTGCTCCTTGGAATCTTCCCGTCCTAGTACTACCTTGGTTTCTTAGATGTCAGTACGAGGCGGAACGCTGACCAGGGACCACTCAAGTGACATCTATACGAAAACAAGTGTAACTAAATTAGTATGGTTCAAATTCTTCCCTGTAGGGAGAGCGCCTAAATCTCTGTAAAGGGAAACATGGGCTTACAAGACAAGAAGATATCCAATATGTCTACCGCTGTGTTCTCAAAGTAGCGTGCTCCTTGTCACGCAGCGGGTCCGGGTACAATTCCCGGTCGGAACAGGCTCCTGGGTGAGATTTTGTTCGGGGTTTTTCCTCACCTGTAAGACAAGTGTCAGGAAGCTTAGGGCCCAACGGTCCCCGAAAATCATCCGGCCATCATCATCATCATCATTATCACCATCATCCTTCACCGGTGTGGAAAGCAACGGAAAGCTACCACACCTATAATTCCCTAGTAAAGCTGCAAAGCATAGCATGAAAATGATATGGTTGCAGTGAAAGATCTGCCCTCGTGCAGAATTACTATGGATGGATGGATATCCAGTACAGGAAACCCGTTTTACCTTACGGTATATCCATCCATAGTAATTCTGCCCGAAGGCAGGTCCTTCACTGCAATCATAGCATTTTCATGCTATCCTTGCAGCTTTAGTAGGGAATTGTAGGTGTGGTAACTTCCCGTTGCTTTCCACACCGGTGATGGATGATGATAATGATAAGGATGATGATGGCAATATGATTTCGGGGACCGTTTGGGCCTTAAAGTTTTCCTGACATTTGTCTTACAGGTGAGGAAAACCCCCCGATAAAAACCTCACCCAGAAAAACTGCCCCTACCGGGGATCGAACCCGGGCCCGCTGCGTGACAAGGCAACACGCTACCTCGAGACCACAGTGGTGGGTTACGGTATGCAAGGGTTATAATTATTTAACATTATGAAGTAATTTAACATAAAACAGTAGAACACAATACAATTACATAACAATATTATAACAAAGAGGAACAGAGTAAAATTGAATTATACTTCAGAACAAAGACTATTTACAAAAGAAAATAAGTAATTATATAATTTTGTTGTTAAGAATATGATAAAGAAGACTGGAATAATATTTTTCATTAAAATTCAAATATGTTTCAAGTTTGTAAGATTCAAACCACAACACTGGACAATTGAAAAGAACATGTTTGACTATTTGAATATCTTCTCCACATTTACAAGTTGCATTTAATGATATTTCAAATTTATATAAATATCAACTTTTATAAGATTCATGATGTGTTCCGTTGAGGTTTATTCAAAATTAATATAAAATTAATATAAAATTATAGAATATTCACCTGAAAGGTAAGTTGAGGAGACGGACCTTTCAGGTGAATATTCTATAATTTTATATTAATTTATATAAATATGCCTGAAATTTTCCATGTCCGGTTAAAAATTGAGTTAATATAAAACTTGGAACTATATTTGGGCATTTAATTCTGTCATAAACTGTTGAGAAAAATAATTCTCTAGTTGTCATGCCATTGCTAGTATGTTAGTTTAATAAGCTAATTAGAGCAATAGCATTCACAAGAATTGCTCTAATACAAGCCCATTGGTCTGTATGCACGCAGTATCACTGCCCATTGATTGTAGTGTTTGTTCGAAGATTCCTGGTATCACTGCCTATTGATTGTAATGTTTGTTCGAAGATTCCTGGTATGTTTGCAACGGTCCCAGCAGCGACGGCAATTCTAGCGACAAGGTTTTGTTGTTTCCATAACGGTTTGATACACCAGCTGCTTCATAATGCCCCCAGAGGAAGATATCCTGACAAGTCAGGTCAGGTGATTCAGGTGGCCAGGCCATAGGACCGCTTCGGCCAACAGAAAAGCTTACTTCATTAACAAAATATTTTCTAATATTAAAAATTGACTTCTGAGATCATATATTCCTTATCCAAATATATTTGATATGATGATGGGACAAGTCCCGAAAGCGCTACGGTTAAATAACTAATTAAGTTGAGGAGACGGACCTTTCAGATGAATATTCCATAATTTTATATTTTAATTTTGAATAATACCTCAACGGAACACATCATGAATCTTATAAAAGTTGATAATGATGTTCTCTACCTCCTGTAATAATTTGAACGAATAGTTTTGGAACACTCTGTATATCTGTGGCGAGGGCAGGAAGAGTCAGTTGTGAATTAGCAGCGAGATAGTGAACAACAAGAGGACAAATAGTATTGAGTGAACTCATATGTGACTGAAAAATGTTATTGTGAAACAGATAAAATTTGAATCAAGATAAATTGTTATTGGGAAGTGTGAACAAATTATTACCGACATTTTGTAGAAGTAAATAAAGTGATTTGTGAGATTTTACTCGAAATCTGTGTGACTTATGTGAATACGAACCCGGCCTCGTCTGCAACAATACAGGGTGTGGCATAAGTCAATTAACCACTGCACATGGTTGCAAGGGAAAAAATCAGATTGATTGAAACTGGGGTTTGAATACGAAACCTTCAGAATTTAATCTCAAACGCTAGTGCTTGACGTAATTTGCTAACTAGGGAATACATCTTGTCCCCATCGCACTATGGATTTAACGTCCGTGCATTTTTGGACGACGATTTTGAATAGTGGATTGGAAGGCGTGGAAAAATTCATTGGCCACCTAGATCACCAGACCTTATGTCATGTGACTTTTCAATGTGAGGGATTTTGAAAGACAAAGTTTTCAGGACAAAATCACTAAACCTGCATCATTTACGGGATTTGATTGAAAAGGAATTGGAAAAACATTTGGTCATAATGGGAAATTGTGTGATAACATCTGCAAATCAGAGTTAAAATGATGTCATAAATGCTTAAACAGCAATGAAGGTCACGCCCAGCCTCATGGGCTAGTGTTCCGGGTTTCGGACTACAGTTCCTGAGGTCCCGGGTTCGATTCTCGGTCTGACCATAGGAATATTTATTTAAAGGGAATCATTCCTGTGGTTGCCAATGGTCTGGAATTTAGGTTAAGGTTAGGTTAAGAACTCTTCTGCCGATTCAATATAATTTATCACACATCATATCATCCGTCTTCTAGGCGCCCCAACTTCAGAAGTGGGGTACAATTAAGCCAATGCCAGGAGAAAACACCAGAAATGCCCAAATGGTAAAATGGGGCATTACACAAAAAATGGATGTAGCTTTGAACAATTTCGGTTGCCGTCTTTTGTATAGATATTGTAAGCTACAGAAAAAATATATTTATATTTTGGGTTAACTGACTTACGCTGCAACTGTATGAGTATATATGGGTGGTTCTTATTTTGGTGTTTTTGTATTTCATTCCGCACACCCTTTATTATTTTTTTCCTTTGTTTATGAGGAAGTAATTAAAATGCATTTTGTCGAAATTAAAATTAGGAACTCGTGCTGCATTGAGCTAGAACTTGTTATGTAATTTATGATGTTAACATTAAAACAGATGCATTTGAAGATATTTATTGATTTATTTCTCTTGTTTAGAAATGTTTTGCACATGATACAGTATTAATTTCTGACAGAGAGGACAGGCTATAAAATGCAGCCTATCAGCTAAACAATATATGTAAGAAATATAATATAATGATTTCAAAATAAAAAAAACTAAAGTAATGGCGTTCCGGAAAGTACCCAGTAAGAACAAAAATAGTAATAAAAGATAAAGTGTTGGAACAGGTTTCACACTTCCAGTATTTGGGCTGAGTTATAACTTATGAAGCCGAACAAGATATTAATAAGAAAATGAAGAAATTTGAACATATTTGTGGAACAGTCAGACGAACACTGTGGAACAAATTAAGAAAGGTTACGCAGCTAAGATTTTATTCAACGATGACACTAAGTGTGGCAATGTATGGAAGTGAGGCCTGGGTCCTGAAGGAAAAATAAAAAAGTAAAATTCAGCAGCGGAAATGAGATTCCTACAGGCTGTGAAAGGTTGTACAAGAGAAGAACATATTAGAAATGAGAATACTAGAGAGGAACTAAAGGTACAATCACTTCTTCAACAAATAGAAGAACACAGGAAGCATTGGATCGAACATTTGCAAAGAATGGCAGAGGATAGGATACCACTGATGTATAATCCTGGAGGACGAAGATCGATAGGAAGACCAAGAAAGCTCTCGGCTGAACAGATGTGAGATCGGAACAGGCAAAGACCTAATTCGTGAAGTTGATGATGATGATGATGACGACATTGTTTAAGACATACACTCCTGATAGAAGTAACTTTTTTGAATATTTATAAATTTAGGTCCAGTGCGGCAAGAGTTAGTATTAATTTATTGTAATGAAATTTGATACACTATAAACTTGGGCCAAAAGGACAAAAAGTATTGGGCGTGGGTAGAAATTATATCAACTTTTAATTCCATCCTTCTATGTAAAGGCCACACTATAGTGTATCAAGGGGTTCAATGAAAGTTGCAAATTATAAAAAAAATATTTTCGGCTATTCTATGCCACCTATGAATATTTGATCGGAATACAAGTGATGCTAAGGTATTGATGACCAATGTGATAACACAAGTACCCGCTAGAGCCAATTGCCAACATTTGTACTCATATTATCCCAAGAGTCCACCTACATTAATGGGCAAGTTAGGGAGAGAAAATGGACAAGTTCTCTTATTTTGAGCAAGTTAATGTAAGTTTGGACAAGTTAGAGTTAGTTTGGGCAAGATAGGGTGAGAAAATTGGATAGGTAGTGTTAGTTTAGGCAAGTTAGTGTTAGTTTGGACAATGTGACAATGTAGTGTTAGTTTGGACAAGTTAGGGTGAGAAAATGGGCAAGATAGTGTTAGTTTAGGCAACTTAGGGTGAGAAAATTGGAAAGATAGTGTTAGTTTTGACAAGTTAGTATTAGTTTGGGCAAATTAGAGTAAGAAATGGGCAAGATTGTGTTAGTTTGGGTAAGTTAGACTGAAAAATAGGCGAGTTAGTACATCATATAATTTTTATGTTCACTTGTTTGATAGCGTATTTTTGTGATAACTTGGCTACACTGTCTGAGCAATGACTAATATATATATATATATATATATATATATATATATACACACATTGTAAATATGGTGATTTTAGATTACTTTCAGTTCAACTTCTCACTTCATTCTAAGGCATTTCTCACATTTTTGGGGACAAAAATCAACATATATATTTCTCTCATGCAATTATTCACATCCTGCAACAATGAATTGTGTGTCTTCCGTTTTTTAACTGAATTTATGTTAGTTGCACAATGGCATACAATTCGCATATTTTTTTCATAAGAGAAACCTAAACAGTAGGCCTACTCTACATTGGTTCGGATTTCATTATTCTTCTTCTTCGACTTTCCCCCACTTATAAGTTTGCCGTCTTCAGTTTCCATTTATCTCTATCATTCCAATCTCTCTCTTCCAAATTCCCATCATCCATTATAGTTCTGACGTAGGTTTTCCATTTCCATCTTGGTCTGCCACGTTTATTTCTTCCAGGGGGCGACCACTATATATATATTTTGGCCATCTTTCAATTTCCATTGTTTGTACATGGCTATACCATTTAAGCGTTTGATTTTCAATCCTCTTAACAACAGATGTGGTGACATTCATTTCTCTCCAAAGGAATTCATTTCTTATTTTATCTTGTCTTGTTTTTGGAGGCCTCTCCTAAAATAATCAAATTCAAACTGTTCTAATTTTATTCTTTCGTAATTCCGTCAAAGATCAAGTTTCACTTCCATATGACAAAATATTCTGCATTATGCTCTTATAAATTTTCATTTTAGTTTCCTTTGTAATATTCATTATCGGAATTCATTAAAAAGTTAAAATATAGTGGGACAATAGTTTAACATGTCCTGGCAGAGAAAACGTGGCACTGACGCTGTCTGTTGAGCGACGCAAAGATAATAACTTGAATTTTTACAAAGTTCTAGCAAACACGTGGATTACAATCATTTCTCTGTGAAGTGGAATAAGAGCCTTACACTTCCTCCAACAAGTTTGATCGCTGGAAATGAAGCTACTTTGAACGGGAGGGAAGCAGCGCTACTGCAGCGATAAAAATATCCATTCTCACTAAGATACTTTCACAATGTTGCTTTTCCCTAAAACTGCCTCATTCTCAATAAAACTACGGTAAAAGAACTACATTATGAACTCGTGATAGCACATACCAGTGTACGCTCAAGAACATTAAAACTCAGTCACGCAGGAACTGCGTAAACTAACTGAATTCCTCACCAAGTCGGATTGCGTTCACTTAAAAAATAAATATTGGCTATTCTATGTCAAGGTACTACCTGTCAATATTCGATCGGAGAACAAGTGACTCCTTGAGTCATGTTGGTCAAGGTGATAATGATAACACACGTTCCCGCTAGAGACAATTGCCAATATGTTTTCTCACATATAAGGGGATTGTATCCCACGAGTGCACATACATTAGTGGGTAAGTTATTCTTCTTCTTCACTTCACGGGGTAGGCAAAAATTGCTTGTTCCGCCTCTTTGTCCATCTTTTCACTGGCCTTCCTACATCCCTTGAACTTCTTGGCTTGTAGTTGAATGCTGCTCTTGGTAATCTTGTTACATTCATTCTTTGCACATATGTAAACTATTTCTCTCTACATTCTCTGATTTTCTCATTCAATGGATATATATTTAACTGTGTTCTTATATCTTCATTCTTTATCCGACCCAATCTTGTGCAGCCCTTTGTTCTTCTAAGGAAGTTCATTTCTGCGCTTTGTGTTCTACTTTGCAATTTTTTGGTCATTGCCAAAGTTTCACTCCCATAAAGTAATGCAGGAACTGCCAATGTTTTATAAAACTTCAATCTAGTATCTCTTCTTGTTATATTCTTTAATGTTTTATGTATAGTTCCGCATATCATTTGAAATTTCGACAGTTTTTGTGTTTATAGTAAAATTACAAGTGGACAAGTTAGGATGAGAAAATGGGTGAGTTAGTTTAGTTTGGGCAAGTTAGGGCGAGAAAATGGGCAAGTTTGTGTTAGTTTGGGCAAGTTAGGATGCGAAAATGGGCGAGATAGTGTACACCAGACCACTTTAGCGTTCACTTCTATGTTAGCGTGTAATTCTGATAAGTTGGCTACACTGTCTGAGAAATGACTAATACATATTTTACATTGTAAATATGGTGATTTTAGGTAAGTTTGAGCTAAATTTCTCACTTCATTTTAAGACATTTTTCAAATGTTTTTGGAAAAAAATCAACATATATATTTCCCTCAGGTAATTATCCGCATACTGAATAATATTTTTTGTTTAGTTTTTCGTTAATTTATGTAGATGTTACAGTGTCATAGACTCCTCAATATATATTTCACGAGTCGTAAGTCCCGCGCACATCATGCATACGTCTAGACCTCCGTTCCAGAAATTTATTTAAACCTCTACTTCCCCTTTCGGGAAGGATCGATGCCAGAAACTTCCGTACTGAAAAGGTATCGATCGGAAGCCTAGAAATTTTCTTCCCCGCCCTATATAGTCCGCTACTGGGATTAGGAACGAGTCAGTTGTGAATTGACATCTAAACAGTGACTGCGGCAAGTGGATATATTCGAGACTGGAAAATAATTGTGTGATAGATAAACTTTAAAACAAGATTAATTGGACGAAGTTATGCATCAATCAGTTAAGCGCCATTTTTAAAAAATGAGATTTTGATGTCATCCGTTGTACTGGCTCATGAAGTAAATGTATGTAAACGTTTAACGCCAAATCTTTAAATATAGTCTTAGTCTTATTATTAAAGAAAAATGTAAACGCCACCAGTCCTATCAGATGTTCTAAGTATTGCAACAAACGGCTTTAAAACCAGATCTTCATAAATGCTAGTTTAATTTTGCATCATGTAGCTAAACGCCAAATGTTTCCGCTCTTAGAATGTTGATGTTTAATTGTCAAACAAGGAAAATAACTTGCAACATGCAGTATTGTTAGCTTGGTGCAACAATTAATATAAAATGTATTGTCTTAGGCTTTCATGGTCGGAGTTTCTATGATGATCTTGAAGAAGATTTCCGGGCTGTATGCCGTGGTCTTGAGGCTTTAAGTTCCTCGACGTTTGTCTTGAGATAACCCTTGAGGATGCCAGACGCAGTCCCTGGCGAAACGTCGGTGAACTTCAAGCCTCAAGACCACGGCATACAGCCCGGAAATCTTTTTCAAGATCATCAATTAATATAAAAGTTTGACTTTAAACGTATTTTTATCTAAATTTACATGATGACATATAGCCGATTGATTCATAACGCCTTCCGATTGTTATTTCTTCTTACTAATCTTAAATTACATTTTTTCTGTATTTTTTTGTTGTTTTTATAAAAAAATAGATTTGTTTGTTTATAACTAACTGACTGGCACTATCCAACCCTTAGGTTTATGGCCCCGCGGACATAAGCTCTCCATACATCCCCAACAGTTACAGCTGGTTTTCTCTACCTGGAGCCGGTACTTTTTGTAGCTACCCAAATTCCTCACGATACTGGGTGGGCACCTGTCCCATACTGGTCGAAATTCCATTAGAAAATTCTTCCAGCACACTGTTCCTAACATCTAATTTGTGATCATTCTAATGTGGTTACTAACGAACAACATTAGGATCTGGAATTTTATATGTTGTGACCACAGAAACACCAGTAGCTTCAGAACATTCTAAATAACACGTGAAATGTCAAGAAGAGTTTATAAAATTAAATAAAGTTATTGTGGAGTTTTCGACATCATTTGTGTTGTTTTATTACGATAAAAGACATGAAAACCAATCCTACGGCCAACTAGTATGTATTCAGTCAAGTTGCGAAAAAAAGAAACATGGCTATCATTATAGTTATTTCTTTATTTCGTATATCAATCTTATATACTCAATCTAGGATTTAAAGAGAGATCAGGGCTTGCTTGGTTTAGGTTAGGGGCATGGAAATTTTAAAAAATTAGCGACGATCACGATATGAGAATATGTCCAATGTGCGGGAGCTTTGAAGACGATATATATATATATATATTAGGAAAATGTAACGATTTTGAATATTGGAGGTGTCAGTTATTACCGGAAAGATTTCTAAATTCAAATCGTGGAAGATTGGCATGCTACGAGTTATTGGTAAGCCCAGAAAACTAGATAAACTTGGCTAGATTTCTGGACAAAACGCGGAAAATAAGAACAACACTCATTCATGAATAAATAAATATGTTGACAAATTACAATACCATTACTTACTTACTTACTTACTCACTGGCACTATCGAACCCGTAGGTTCATGGCCGTGCGGACATAAGCTCTCCATACAACCCTATCCTGGGCTAATGCTTTCCAATCATTCCCTGTATAATCTACTTCCCTCAAATCATAGTTAATGTTATTCTCCCACCTCATTCTTGGTCTACCAATTGGGCGTTTTCCCTCTGGCTTTCCTACAAGAAGCTTCCATGCAAGTCTTTCATTCCCCATACGTGCAACATGTCCTGCCCATCGCAGTTACGAGACTTGACTGTTCTTAATATATCTGGCTTCCTATAAAGACCATGTAGTTCATTGTTATGTAGTCTTCTCCATTCACCTGTCTGTTCATCTCTCTTTGGTCCAAAAATTGTCCTAAGTACTTTATTCTCAAATACTTGTAATCTCCTTTCCTCCCTTAAAGTAAGAGTCCATGTTTCGCACCCATATAATACAACTGGTAGAATAATAGTTTTATATATTTTCAGTTTAACATTTTTTGAAAGGAGTTGGGACATCAAGAGTCTCTGCAATGCATAATAGCACGCATTTCCAGAATTGAGCCTATGTTTAATGTCTTTGTGCATCTCATTCCTATTTGTGATTACTGTTCCTAGGTATTTGAATACCATTACTTCTTAATAATTTTAATTAACTAAGTAAATGTATAGTGTAATTGTATTGTTATCTAATTGTAATATTATTGTGTTTTCTTTTTTGTTTTAAGTATATTTCGTATATCAAGTAAACCCCCGTAATGGTAGGATTTCACTGTAGTTTTGTATAACGCCTTATTAAGGAAGTAATTTGTTTATGATGCCATTACTAATGAAGATAGTGGAAGTTAGGTTAATTTTATTCAGAGAATGTACCGTACATTCTTTTGTAGGTGGAATACACAAAGTGAAGTATATAGCACTTCCATCTGTCATGCCACGCGACGCCGCGCCGGCTGGTATTGTCACCTCCCTGTATCGACCTCCTCCACTGTACTTGACTCGCAGAATATTTGACTGCACTTCATGCACATCTCCAGAGCGAGGACGTACATCCGCCGAAGAATATATCAAATTACGTGCGATGTGCCTATAGGGTTTTTAAGAGAATTGGGACAAGAGTCCCTGTATACATAATAGGCGGTAACATGCATTTCCAGAATTCAGCATATGTTTATTTTATTTTTTTTGCATCTCATTCCTGTTTGCAATTATTGTTTATAGGTATTTAAATTCAGGGCTTTTCATGTCTAGAAAGTAGCATTTCTCTTATGGGAGCGCTGTTGCCACTTGACGCCGCAGACTGAGTGACAGAGATGCAAATATATCTCCCTCTTCTTCTTCTACTAGTATAACTACAGCACCAACATAAGTGTATACGGTATAATTATCTTCACTGAAACAGAACTTGAAAGCCCTTGGTCTACCATCCAGCTGCTGGCCTCACACCCACATGTGTTAATCACAGAGATAGACGATCATCCTGGTAATGTAGGAGTGACATGTGGTCAGAATGTGAGGTCCCCCAACAGTTACAGCTTTTTTTTTTTCTACCTGGAGCCGGTACTTTTTGTAGCTATCCAAATTCCTTACGATACTGGGTGGGCACCGGCCCCATACTGGTCGAAATTCCATTAGAAAATTACTTCCAGCACACAGATACTAAAATCTGAATTGTGATCATTCTAATGTGGTTACTAACGAACAACATTAGCATCTGGAATTTTATATGTTGTGACCTCAGAAACGCCAGTAGCTTTAGAATATTCTAAACAACACATGATATATTAGTTACGTACTCTACTTTGACCACGACTGTACGTGGCAAAACAGGCTTCCTTGAGAGAGGATCGTTCAGTGGCATCCCATCTAGCCGGTTCTGGTAATTGAGTTCACCCTCTAACTTTATTATGTAAGTGTGTTATAGTTATGCGTTCCATAATGGTATTTTTCATAAATCCGGCACCCACTTTCTTGGCAAAGTTATAAGAGAAAATGAAATAACTTAATAATTTATATAAGAGTATCTAATACCGGTGTCCATCGCTGTGGTCTCGAGGTAGCGTGCTGCCATGTCACGCAGCGGGCCCGGTTTTGATCCCCGGTCGGGGCAGTTTTTCTGGGTGAGGTTTTTATCGGGGTTTTTCCTCACCTGTAAGACAAATGTCAGGAAAACGTTAAGGCCCAAACGGTCCCCGAAATCATAAGGCCATCATCGTCATCCTTATCAGTATCATCATCATCATCATCCTTCACCGGTGTGGAAAGCAACGGGAAGCTACCACACCTACAATTCCCTAGTAAAGCTGCAAGCAAAGCATGAAAATGCTATGATTGCAGTGAAGGGCCTGCCTTCGGGCAGAATTACTATGGATGGATCTAATACCGACGTGTTCTGTTACGACTAAATACATGTAATGTTCTTTTTTATGTTTAGTTGAATAAGTACAAAGAAAAATAATTACAAATGCATATCGTAAGATATCACGTGTTGATTAGCAGGCGTTACCCGGGAATCTACTTATCCCGATTTTCCTGGCATCAATGAGCTGAAAGACAAAAATGGTTATTGTGAGTTATCGTAAAAGATAGACATATGCTGTCGCGGACTTTTTTTTTGTGGAACGTTTTGAGATATTCAATTATGTGTATGTACATTAATTTGGTGTATTTGTTATGGTTTAGGCAGCGTAAGCCATTTAAGCGTCCAAAATGCGACATTTTTCGTGCACCGATGACCTTTATTTGTTTTTAGCTTCGACCCTATTGTACATGCGGAAATATGTTATATACGTAAATTGTCCTACACAAATTGTGTGTATGATGGTAAAAAAACACCATTGAAATTGGTCAAGTAGTTTTTGTTTCCATAAAGGTCAGACAGACTCTCACTAATGTTTATATATTAAGATTAAATCTAATGTAGATCCTATCTCTTTATTAAAACCTAGTCTAATGTATCTGAAAACGTAAATTTTATTCCTTGGGCACTTATCTCTTAATGAGCATTAATTATGCTCACTTCAAAATGCTTTCAGCAACGAGATTAACATGGAGTCGAGTACATATGAGCACTTTGTAAATCATGCTTAATTGCTTTCAAATTCTTTAAGGGGAGGGGGTTTTACAGAGAGGTAAACAGACTCTCGTAATTAAAAAAAAAATCATATCTCTGATTCCAATTACGTCACATTATTACAATTTGTTGTGTTGATTAAGTATACATTTAGCGTTATTTATTTATTTTTAAACAGGTTTACAATATAATAAAATATCTTTCCGAGTCCAAAGCTTTTTAAATGTGTACCTTCTTTCTCCAATCTTCTCTATCTTCCCATTCCAATTCTTCCATACCTATCTCCCTCATACCTCTTCTTACCGTATACCATCCATCTATTTAATATAGGTCGACCTCTCTTTCCTTTCCCAGGTGGATAATACCATTGTCTCTGGCATTCCACGTATATGACATACCATTCTAGTTGTCTGTATATTACAAAATCTAATATTGAATTTTAGACTATCATTTGTTGTTGATGATTGCATTTCTGATTTTTTTTTCAATTTATAATGTGTAGTTAAACGTTTAAAACAATCCATTTCAATAGACATAAGTTTTAAGCTCAAATGTTTATTCAACTGCCAAGTTTCTGCACCGTATGTTTTATATATATATAAGCAGTTTAACCTCTCATCGTTTCCTCAATGGTATTTTTATCTTAGATGGTGGAGTGGTTTGCATGCTTGAATGACTCCGATAGCTATGCCGCCAGTAGCATTGCTGCCGAAAGTGTTAACCATGCCGGACATTTCGAAGGCGATAAGCCAGACGAAAAATATACCTTGGTTAAGGGTAACGATCTTTCACCGTAAAAATATAACCGTCAAGAAACGCGGACATGGGCTCTATTGAGGTAAAATTTTTCGGAGCTAAAAAAAAGAAAAAGTCCTCCATTCGGTTCTCCGGATGGGGACTACTTTAGAGAATAAATTATAAAAACTCAAACACAAAGGACATCTTCCTAGGAACATGGAATGTTAGGACTTTATATAATAGCGTGGTACTAGAGATATTTAATAAGATCTGCTCAATAATATTCCAATTAAAACATATTAATATATTCTTTTCTGAATAACTCACTGGTACTATTCGAACGCGTAGGTATAGGCTATGCCTGCACGAATATAACCTCTCCATAATCCCTATCCTGTATTGGGTCAATTTTGACAGGGGTTAGTTTTATTTTTTAGAACTTATTTATAGGTTATCCTGAAATAATGTTTTTCTAATCATCCCTTGTATAATATACTTACCTCAAAACATGGTTAACGTTATTCTTGGTCTACGAACTGAGTTTTTCGTCTGGTTTTCCGACAGGAAGTTTCCATGCACCTATTTCGTTCTCCATTCGTACCACATGTCCCGCCCATCTCAATTTGTGAGACGTAACTGTTCTTATTACATTTGGTTTGCTATAAAGATCATGTAGCTCACTCTTATGTAGTCTTCTCCATTTACCTATCTGTTCATCTCTCTTTGGTCCAATAATTTTCCTAAGAACTTTATTCTCAAATATTCCCAAACTTTTCTCCTTCCTTAAAGTAAGAGTCCATGTTTCACAATCATATAATATATCTGGGAGAATAGCAGTCTTATATTTGCTCAGTTTAAGGATTTTGAGAGAAGTTGGGATGACAAGAGTCCCTGTAATATATAACAACATGAATTTACAGAATTGAGCCTATATTTAATTTTCTTGAGCATCTCATTCCTGTTTGTAGTTATGTTAATCATGGGCTACAGACGGTTTGTCTCATCATCATCATCATATTTGGTGCTACAGCCCATTGCACGCCTTCGCCGCCCCAACTATGTGCCTTCATCCATTTCAATCTTCTGCCTTCCTTCTCCATCCCTGGCCTCCCATAACCTTCAGACCCTGTTGCATGCTGTCTAAGCCATCAGGTAACAGGTTTTCCAACTTTTCTTCTTCTTCTTCTTCCTTTCAAGTATTAGGCCAAGGCCTGTTACGATCCTATAGAACATTTTCCCTCCAGCGTTTCATAGGACGGCCCAGTGGGTTTTCATCTAGGGGTTATGCGGATGGCGACTAGAAGGTGCCCATTTCTTCCACTTACTTGTGTTTTGCACTCTTTTAACTTTACTATCTAACCTCTCTTGGTTAACTCTTGTTTTTTCGACCCCGACGCTATTAGGGCATCCGAGGGCTAGGGAGTCTTTCCTTTCTTCCATTGCTTCTTTCCTTTATTTTATTTTCTTCTCCAGAAAAGCCTGACCAGAGGCTATAAGATGGCAGCCCCATCACTGGTCTTGCCTTCCTTTGGCCAGCAACCAATCGAAGGGATTATTATTATGCTTTCAAGTCTTATACGAGAATTTCCAACTTTTCTTCTTCCCTCTGTTTTAGAGAATTTGACTCTACGGGCAATGTCCGTTTCTTCCAGTCGATGTAAATGGCCCAACAATCTCAACCTTGAAGACGGCATGACTGCGAAAGTTAATTTCCTTATAGAGAGATAGTTGGTTAGTTACGAAGCAATTACTTGAGTACTAGTATTCATCCATTGATTGTGAAGGTTTGAAAGAGTATCTTTAGAAATATGGTAGTGCGTTGATATCTTAGAAATCATTCTTGATATTGCAGCAGGCAATATACGTGAAAGCTTCTTTTGTGCTCGTTTAAAGAAATGCAGTCTATGCTCGACTGCTATATGAAAAATATGAAATATAGCACCAGTTCATGTTTTTTTTTTACAATATTGAATGCTTGACTAAAATTTAACACCCCAGTATTATTAGGTGATAGCGAGGAGATACACACACATTCACTCTATTGAAAAAATTGGGACTGGAAGTAAACATCATTAAAACTAAATATATGTTCACACATAGAAATACATTATATAATAGAAATGGACAGTTAACAATATGAATTGACGATATCTACAGAGAAAACAACAATTATGACATTTCAAGGTGTAGATCCTGTCAAAAGTAAAATTGTACTTAACAACATTTTGGAGCAGGTGAATAATTTTACATATCTAGGATGCAATATCTCACATGAAGAAGAAAAGGATGTAAATGCAAAAAATATCTACATTTTTAAGAATTTTAGGGTTAATAAATTCTATCTTCAAGCCACAGTTAGTCTAAAAACATTCAAGACTAAAAGTGTATAAAACACTGGCTCTTCCAACTCTTTTGTATGGTAGCGAAGTATGGATGTTGAAACAGAAGGATATACAGAGACTTAGATCTGCTGAAATGAGATACTTTCGGAGGACTGCAGGATACATACTACTAGATCACAAAAAAATACATCTTAGAAGAATTACACATGGAACCTTTAGAAAACAAAATTTCTGATTATAAGTCAAGATGGATGCAACATGTTCATCGAATGGAAGATCACAGGATACCCAAACAAATGTTAAGATATCAACCTGCAGGAAGAAGAAGACCAGGACGTCCACTCAAAAGACTTCTGGATGGTGTTTCTCTTGAGGCCGAAACAGGTCAACAAATGGCCTAAATTCATGAATGTACTATGATGATTATGAAATGGACAGTTAATGACAAATGAGGAAAATTATGAAGAAGTGGCTGAATTCAAATAGGAACAATAATTACATATAGGAGTGAGATGCACAAAGGAATTAAACATAGGCTCAATTCTGGAAATGCATTCTATTATGTATTACAGGGACTCTTGTCCTAAATTCTCTAAAAATATTAAACTGAAAAGATGTAAAACTGCTCTTCTCCCAGTTATATTATATGGATGCGAAATATGGTCAAGTAATTGAGAATAAAGTTCTTAGGAAAATGTTTGGACCAAAAAATAAAAACAGAGAGGCGAATGGAGAAGACTACATAACAGTGAGATATGAGAAACCAGATATAATAAGAATAGTTAAGTATGATAGACTGGCGATGGGAATAAAATGTACCACGAATGGGGAATGGAAGTTTCTTATAGAAAAACCAGAGGGAAAATGCCAAGTTCGTAGACCAATAATGAGGTGGGAGAATAACATTAGGGGTCTTCAACGGATCGTGCTCCAATTCTTGTTAGTACAATTACTGTATTTAGCGATGATTTGAAGGAAGTAGATTATATAGAGGATGATTGGAAAGCATTAGCTCAGGATATGGATGTATGGAGAGCGTATGTCCACGCGGCCATGAAGCTACTGGTTCGATAGTGCCAGAGAGTTAGTTATAGTTTAGGTAATTGATTTCAACCTTCTTCTAAATTTCCCTCATTTGTCATCGACTGTCCACTTCCATTGTACTGTATAATGTATTTCTGTGTGTTACCATATATTTAGTTTTATCGATGTTTACTTCCAGCCCCAATTTCTTAGTGTTATTCAATAGAGTGTGTGTGTTGGCACTTATTATCTCCTCGCTATCACGAAATAAAACTACTACATCAGCATAAACTAACAGCTTATTGATACCATTGAGTTGTGGGCCTTCTCCAACTTTAAAGATTTGATAGCATGCTCTAGTGTAATTACAATCCCTTCTTTATTAGGGATAGTTTTCTTACAACCCATTGTAAATTTTACTCCTCCATACATCCCTATTCTCTGCATCATACTCTTTTAAACTACTCGATACCATACTCCTATGTACTCCTGCACTTCTTTCGGTCTCCCCTTTGTTCTCTTGCCCTCCGCTTCAAAATTTAATATCATCTTAGATATCCTGTCATATGACATCCTCTTTACGTGGCCAAACCATATCAGTCTTCTTTCTTCAATAACTTGTAGAACTTCTTTTTGAACATCTGTTATTTCTCTGATTTTAGTCCTCTTCTTCTGCTTCTTCTTCTTCGTCACGGATTAGGTTTTTTGCTAGCCTGTGCCGGCTCCAAATTGCTGAACTTTCCATTTTTTCTTTGATTTTCCCAAACTTCTTCTTCCTCTTGGTGAATAGTTGTATGCTGCTTTTCTTAGTCATCCTTGCTAAGTGTTCTTTCCAGTTTATTCTATATTTCACTATTGTTGGGTTCAATTTCTCTACTTTAATTGTTGTCTTACTTCTGTGTTGTGTTTTTGACTGTTCTTTGATGTGCTTCTTTTTTTTTTCTGATTTCAGTATTTATAATTTTGTCTCTTGTTGACTTTCAAGAAGCCCTCCTCCAGAAGTCCATCTCTGTCGCCAGTAGTTTATATGCTTGCTTTCTGATTATGTCCACGTTTCCGCACCATACAATAGTCCCTATACTCTCCACCAATGAACTATAAATAACTTTTTACTTTTGTCCAGAATGTTTCTTCTCCACAGCATCGAATTTAACATTCCAATTGTTTTGTTTCATTGACTTACTGTATTGTGTATCTCTGAATTGCCTGTTCCTTCTGACTCTAATATTGATATAAAAAATTCTATAATAATAATTAATAATAATAATAATCATAACCATAATCATAATAATAACAATAACAACAATAACAATAAAATAATAATATAATAATAATGATAATAATGAAGATGATAATAATAATGATAATAATAATGATAATATTAAAGATAATGAACTACATGGTCTTTATAGGAAGCCAGATATAATAAGAACAGTTAAGTCTCGTATACTGCGATGGGCAGGACATGTTGCACGTATGGGGAATGAAAGACTTGCATGGAAGCTTCTTGTAGGAAAGCCAGAGGGAAAACGCCCAGTTGGTAGACCAAGAATGAGTTGGGGGAATAACATTAACTATGATTTGAGGGACGTAGATTATACAGGTAATGATTGGAAAGCATTAGCTCAGGATAGGGATATATGGAGAGCTTATTTCCGCGTGGCCATGAACCTACGGGTTCGATAGTGCCAGTGAGTGAGTAAGTAAGTAAGTAAGTAAGTAAATAAGTAATAATAATGATAATAATAAAGATAATAATAATGATGATAATAATAAAGATAATAATGATAATAATAAAGACAATAATAATGATAATAATAATAACGATAATAATAATGATAATAATAAAGATAATAATAATGATAACAATAAAGATAATAATAATAACAATAATAATAAACAACGACGACGAAAACGACAACAATAACAACAGCAATAACAACAATAATGTTAATAATGTGGATATGCCCTTAAATATCATAATCATCATAGTACATTCACGAATTTAGGTCATTTGTTGGCCTGTTTCGGCCTCAAGAGAAACACCATCCAAAAGTCTTTTGAGAGGACGTCCTAGTCTTCTTCTTCCTGCAGCGTGATAGCTTAACATTTCGCCCCCACCTTAAATATTAATATGCTAAATGCTTCATTGCTATTCACCTGTTAGTTACAGGTTTCTATTTTTTATATTTTTAAAGACCTAATAACTTACATGATAAGTTAGGACCATCGAAGTTAATCTGTGATGTTGTAAAGAAGAGCACTGCATGTCCGACTGGAATTAAAATAAACTCTATTAAAACAGATTTGTAAGGGCGGGAAGTCGCACGTTTTTATTTGTGAATACAGCTGGTGTTTCTCCCATCACGAGTGTTAAAATCTCACCTTTTTAAATAAAAAAAACTCATTCTCTTTTGTTGAAAATCTCCTCTTTTTTTCTCCTAATAGAACGCACACTTTAGTTAAAAGCCCTCCTACCAGCTTTATTCCTCCATACGTTTAGAAATGACCAGATAAAATTCAATAGGAGATCAACTGCTTTTACAGAGCGTTGGCAAAGACCATGAGAGTGTGTTTGTGAAGGATTCATTCCGCCTGCACTCTCTGTTCCAAAAACATCAGTTCATTTTGCTTTGTAGAAAGAGTAGAACTTATTTTTTTGCTTTATTTGTTCAGGTAAATAAAATTACCATCTTTGTGCACAGTCCAGCGAACATGTATAGAGATTTCATACATTTCTATGTTTCTTGCTTTCAAAACAAATTTTATTTTCCTTTTAGTTCTGATTTCTGTTTATAAACTTTTACTGTTTCGACGCATGTTAATCGCTTTGGTCGCAAGGTAGCGTGCCTTATCGCCCAGCAGACACGGGTTCAAATCCTAGTCGGGACAAGTTTCCTGGGCCAGGTTTTTTTTTTTCAGAGTTGTTCCTCACCTGTAAGACAAATGTCAGAAAATATTGAATATATTTTTTATAAATATGATTCCCTGAGAGTAGTTAATAATAATAATAATAATAATAATAATAATAATAATAATAATAATAATAATAATAATACAAGCTGCTGAAATGAGATTCCTCAGACCAATAGCAGGATATCAAAGAACAGACAAAAACATAACACAGAAATAAGACAACTAAAAATAGAGTAATTAAACTCAACAATAGAGAAATACAGAACAAACTGGAAAGAACACTTGGCAAGGATGACTGAGAATAGAATACCAAAATAAGCATACAACTATTCACCACGAGGAAGAAGAAGTTTGGGAATACCAAGGAAAAGATGGAAAGAAGAGCAATTTGGAGCCGGAACAGGCTGGTAAATAAGCCTAAACCGTGAATAATAATAATAATAATAATAATAATAATAATAATAATAATAATAATAATAATAATAATAATAATAATAATTTTTGTGTTGTAAGCCCATGTTTTCCCTTTACAGAGATTTAGGCGATCTCCACCTACAGGGAAGAATTTGAACCATACTAATTTAGTTACACTTGTTTTCATATAGATGTCATTTGAATAGTCCGTGGTCAGCGTTCCGCCTCATACTGACATCTACGAAACCAAAGTAGTACTAGGAAGGGAAAATTCGGTAAATTTTGCTTAGAGGCCTTTTCATTCAGGCTTAAGGATTTTTTACGAGCCTGAAAATCTTCAGACTCGGGACCCACGGCATAAAGTCCCTCCCGCAGGACTTGCTCCTTGGATTTTTCCGTCCTAAAAAAATCCATCGACCCCGGCCGGGTTTGAACCCGCGACCCTCGGGACCAGAGGCAAGGAGCATAACCACTAGTCAACCGCGGCCGATTAATAATAATAATAATAATAATAATAATAATAATAATAATAATAATAATAATAATAATAATAATAATAATAATAATAATAATAAATAATAGTAATAATTCTTCTTCTTCTTCTTCTTCTTCCTCTACGCATGAAAGCTGGCAGCTTGTTGCGTGTTCATTCACTTCAGGTCCGGGGTATGGTGACGTCCTTCCATCGTAGTTGTGGTCTTCCTAATGGCTTTTTCTGCTGAGGTGTCCAGTCACGCACGTTCTTCACTATTCTACTGTTCTCTCTTCCATCTATGTGATCGTTCCAGTTTGTTTTCTATCATTTATCCAGAGGTTTATAGGTTCAATTTCACATTCTTCTCTAACAACAGAGCTGCAAATTTTCTCTCTCAGTGATTTTCTTACGATTTTCCTTAAAACTTTCATTTCGGTTTGTTTCATCGATTTGATTTGTTTTTTGAGTTTCTGTTCGGCATTCACAACCATATGTTAGAACTGGTCTTATGACAGGTTTGTAAATTTTTACTTTTGTATCTATTCTTAAATTTTTATTTTTGCAAACAGTATTGTTTAAACATCCCGATATTTTGTTTGCAATAATAATAATAATAATAATAATAATAATAATAATAATAATAATAATAATAATAATAATAATAATAATAATAATAATAATAATAATAATAATAATAATAATAATAATAATAATAATAATAATAATAATTAGTAATAATAATTAATTCGTTACCTAAATCAAATATTCAATTTATTCAAGTCGACGTTAAAATATGTTTGTTCATAAATTTGAATTTTGATTTCGTTAATATAAATTTGTTTAAAAACGCATAATTGTCTTGGTAATGGTATCTATTAAGTATAAACAACCATAAAAATGGATAACTGGAAATTTCAAGTGTCTTGAGAATGATCTCACACAAGGAGATTGAAACGTCGACTTGAATAAATTGAATATTTGACTGAGGCAATGAAAAATGTCAGGAAACTCTATGACCCAAACGGACCCCAAATATCATCTGGCCTTTATTATTATTATTATTATTATTATTATTATTATTATTATTATTATTATTATTATTATTATTATTATTATTATTATTATTATTATTATTATTATTATTATTATTATTATTATTATTATTATTATTATTATTATTATTATTATCAACATGTTCACTTAATTCGATTTAATTAGATTAAGTTTAGTATTAAGGTCTCTCCTGTCCCATCATTACCATCATCATCACCTATCACATCATTTTGGCAACGTAATAGGCCTACCGCCTTCCAGGCTCCCCAATCTCAGAAGTGCGTTACCATACACCGATTTCAGGAGAAAGCACCAGAAATGTCGAAATAACAAAACTGGTGGCATTACATAAATAGTATATTACGATGAAAATTTGGGAGGAAAATGTTTAAAAACCGAGGTTTTTAGTTTCCGAGATTCTGTAAAACACTTCACAAACGTTCGTTGTACATTATTTTTTGCGCGATGGCGTTTCCAAAATAATAAATAGTTATAAAATCATAACATCGTTATTGAAAATATCCATCCATAGTAATTCTACCCGAAGGAAGGTCCTTCACTGCAGTCATAGCATGTTCATGCTATGCTTGCAGCTTTACTAGGGAATTGTAGGTGTGGTAGCTTCCCGTTGATTTCCACACCGATGAAGGATGATGATGATTATGATAATGATAAGGATAGCGATGATGGCCATATGATTTCGGGGACCGTTTGGGCCTTAAAATTTCCTGGCATTTGTCTTACAGGTGACGAAAAATCCCGATAAAAACCTCACCGAGAAAAACTGCCCCGACAGGGGATCGAACCCGGGCCCGCTGCATGATAAGGCAGCACGCTACCTCGAGACCACAGCGGTGGACATTGGAAATATGTGTGTTCATTATAAACAATTGAGTAACGTTAACAGTGTGGGCAATGTTTATTAGTTGAAAGTACAGGAGGCCGTGAGACCATTATTATTGATAAAATGGCCGCAAGTACATACATATATATATATATATATATATATATATATATATTGTTTTATATTGTTCCGAATAAAGTTCAGTTCATTTAAAATGCAGTGATTTGTTTGGTATAATGCATAATAACACTACTTTTGGATATTTTTTGTATATACATTGTATGTAGTATACATAGAGGGTAGTGGTTTTACTTCCCGCACGTGGGTGTAAATTTAATATTACAGTATAGTTATTTAGCTTGGCAATCCCGAAATGTAGGAAGTTGAACTTTCAATCATGGTCGCCATTGCTGGTAAGTGCGACGAAACGCACTATTGTGCAAAAAATAATTTTTTTCGATGTAAAGATAATTACGATGTAATGGAAATACATGTCAAAGGGAACTCTCCAATCCATTAAGCAATTTATTATCTTAATTATATTATTTTTAGTCTGGACATCTTACCTCAATATTAATGTTGATTTGTTCTTGTACATGTTTCAGTGTCTGGGAAAGCTGACGATAAAACAGAATTGTTTTGAAACATGTCCAAGAACAAATCAACATTAATATTGAGGTAAGATGTCCAGACTAAAAATAATATAATTAAAATAACCTCAAAATATAACTTCCTAAAATTAAATATTATTATCTTACCTCATATGTACTTTTATTTGCCACACGATACCCATTTCAGTAGTAGGACAAACTCGGTACAATCGGGACACAGTGTGAATTTTAAATTTTGTTCTCTACACTCAAATCTAGACTCCCACCGAAAGTGCTGGCATCTGTCGACTAACCTCTGCACTTCATGTATCTTCTTACATTAAATATTTATGTTTTTTTTATATGCGTGTTTCTTACTAACTAACGAATTAAGTTTAGCTAAATTATGAGGTATCTAACCCCAAAGAGATATGCATAATTGCCGTCTTTGTCGACAATGGTTTAAGTGTTGCCAACCTATCAAAATTGAAACACTAAGTTTCGGGTGAATAGGAACAATAATTTTCGGCTGAATAGGGACAGCGTATTTCACTCATCTATTTGTAACTCTTGCATTGTATCATCCAGCAGAATTATTTGAGGTACCTCATTCGTGTCTTCACAGACACCGTAAGAGTGGGATTGACAATCCGCTGAAAAAATCAGTTGGTAGCCTGCACCGAATTCCTCCATTCTCTCAATGTCTGTTTGAAATAGATTTCAACAATGTAATAAAGACAGATTTTTGCTTCACGGAGAAAAAATAAAAATAAGCACAATTTTATCATCGCTTTGTCAGAATATCAAGAAGTAAAAAATAATGATGATACTGGAGCTCTGGAAAAGAATAACACTATGTGTGGGTTTTGTTTATAAAATAGTGTAATGATAAAGGACGTGAATGGTATCATGAAATGTGTGTTGGAGCTGAGGGGAGAAAAAAATAAATGTTTTTAGGCCTATAATCTAATATATAAAAATGAATGTTTGTTTGTTTGTTCGTACTTTATGCGCGGCCATACCGTTGATGCGATTGTGATGGGGCTTTTTCAAAATGTTCAGGAGATTCCCGAGATGAACATAGGCTATAAGAGAGTTGTGATACTAAACTACTACACCCTTAAAAATCGCCCTTTGTAGAGGAAAACGTGAGAAAAGTAGCTCTTTAAACGCTTAAATGGCTTACGCTGCCTAAACCGTAAAAAAATGCAAAATTAATATACACAGAATTTAATATCTCAAAAAGCTCTACAACAAAGTCCGCGACTGCATATGTTTATCTCTTACGGATAACTCACAATAACCATTTTTGTCTTTCATTGATGCCAAGAAGATCGAAACAAGTACGTAGATTACTGTGCAAGCATAGCAGCACATGGCGGGCATTCTTTTACGGATAACTCACAATAACGAATTTTGTCTTTTAGCTGATTTATGTCAAGAAGATCGAGATAAGTAGACTCCCGGGCAATAGCGGGTAATCAGCACGGGGAATCTTAAAATAATTACGATATACATTTATAATAATTATATTTCATTTTACTTATTCTACTAATCATAAGAAGTACATTAATTTTCTTCTTTCAGCTCATTTATGCCAAGAAGATCGGGATGAGTAGATTTCCGGTCAACGCCGAGTAAATAGCACAGGGTATCTAAAAATAATTACGATGTCAATTTTTCCTGTCCCTTATTTAACTAAACATAAAACACATTAATTTTCGTATTTCAGCGCATTTAGGTCAAGAAGATCGGAATAAGTAGATTCCCGGGCAACGCCGGGTAATCAGCACGGGGTACCTAAAAAATATAAATTTGTAATTATTTTTCGTTTTGCTTATTCAACTAAACATAAAAGCATAAATTTTCACATATTTAGGTGTAGCAGCGCACGCCGGGTATTAGCTAGTAAAGAAATAAATATGATTCTATGTTAGTTTAGATATAATATTATATTATATAATTTTGTTTAAAATGTCTGACAAATGAATATTTTACCGAAATAAGTCATTTGAAACTATCCCAATTCACCCAAAAGGCTGTCCCTATTCGCACTAACAAATTATGATGAAGGCACTGGACTATAAATGTTAATAATTCCTCATGCATTCGATTGGTGTAACTGCTACAAAATATTGATGAAATATTATATTAAATAATTTAGTACATAACTAATTTGCCTTACCAATAATGAAACCGATATTACAGATTTTCCTATTTTTGTCCCGATTCACCCTAGATTACCCTACGCACATGTACATGTTTTTTTAATTATATTGAGTCACATGTTTTTGTAGCTAGAATGAAGCATGTTAGCTGGCGAAATTAATGTTGAGACATTTATTAATGGTCTCGGAAACAAACATCAGTAAATTAATTACTTTTTGCGAAACTCAGTTCACGTGGAGGGGGAGCCAATGCTATCTCTATATGAAGCCTGTGCATCTATACCCTGTTACTGCAAAGTTGATCACAATCACACCATATTTCAATATTTTAGCAAATTCAGAAAGAATCAATCTATCTGTACATATTTTCCTCGAAGAAAATTATTACATACCAAAAATGCAATGACAAAATTAATATATAATATATATATATATATATATATATGTGTGTGTGTGTGTGTGTGTGTGTGTGTGTGTGTGTGTGTGTGTTAAAATTAAATGTTTGACATTGAGCAATGCAAGCTTAATATGACATGATGAGAAAAATAAATGCCTGAACGGGATTCGAACCCAGATACCAACCCAGAGATCCGGGTTCGAATCCCGTTCAGGCATTTATTTTTCTTATCATGTAATATATATATATATCACCAGAGGGAAAACGCCCGGTTGGTAGATCAAAAATGTGGTGGGAAAATGACATTAACTTATGATTTGAAGGATGTAGATTATACAGGGAATGATTGGAAAGCATTCGATCAGGATAGGGATGTATGGAGAGCTTATGACCGTGCGGTCATGAACCTACGGGTTTGATAGTGCCAGTGAGTAAGTAAGTAGTATATATTTATGGTATGATAAGAAAAATAAATGCCTGGACGGGATTCGAACCCGGATATCTGAGTCTGTACCTCAGCGTGATATCCATTACACTACCAGGCGAATCCAATTCAAACACTCATTTTTCTTATATATGTATTATATTCTCCATTATTACTAGATGTCGCGAGAACTCGGTCTTCACTGCCATCTAGTAGCTGACTATAACAAGTAAGCAAATTAAAGAGAATATAATGCATATATAAGAAAAATAAGTGTTTGAATTGGATTCGACTGGTAGTGTAATGGATATCACGCTGAGGTACAGACTCAGAGATCCGGGTTCGAATCCCGTCCAGGCATTTATTTTCCTTATCATACCATATTAAGCTTGCATTGCTCAATGTTAAACATTTAAGTATAACATCTATAAAGCGTCACTGCTATAAGGTAAAAATATTATCTTTAATATGCTTACTTGTTATAGTCAGCTACTAGATGGCAGTGAAGACCGAGTTCTCGCGACATCTAGTAATAATGGAGAATATAATACATATATAAGAAAAATGAGTGTTTGAATTGGATTCGCCTGATAGTGTAATGGATATCACTCTGAGGTACAGACTCAGAGATCCGGGTTCGAATCCCGTCCAGGCATTTATTTTTCTTATCATACCATATTAAGCTTGCATTGCTCAATGTTAAACATTTAATTATAACATCTATAAAGCGTCACTGCTATAAGGTAAAAATATTCTCTTTAATTTGCTTACTTGTTATAGTCAGCTACTAGATGGCAGTGAAGACCGAGTTCTCGCGACATCTAGTAATAATGGAGAATATAATACATATATAAGAAAAATAAGTGTTTGAATTGGATTCGCCTGGTAGTGTAATGAATATCACGCTGAGGTACAGACTCAGATGTCCGGGTTCGAATCCCGTACAGGCATTTATTTTTCTTATCATACCATATTAAGCTTGCATTGCTCAATGTTAAACATTTAATTATAACATATATATATATATATATATATATATATACACACACATACACACACATACAGAGAGTTTCAAAATAAGTATTACAGACTTCTAGGGGTTGTACAGGTGACTTAGAACATAAAGTTTTGATAAAGAACCCTTGTCCGGAAACGTACCATTTCGATGTAAAACAAGTTTGAAGATCGAAACACATGGGCTGATATCGTGTCTTAAATGCTTCAGAATATGTATTACAGACTTCTAGGGGTTGTACCACACCTGTCGAGTTGCAGGAAGATCTTGCATGAATTCTGGCGGCAGCAGTAATTATTGAGCACACACCAGGTTTTGTGGGGCGTGTGTATAAAAAAATGCGTCGCAGGTACACTTTGTGCAACGAACAACAGGGTCACCACATGGAACACAAAACATACTTCAGCAGCCCATTGTGTTTCGATCTTCAAACATATTTTAAATCAAGATTATATGTTTCCGGAAATGAGTCCCTTATAAAAATGGTATGAACTAAACCCCCCCCCCAGCAGTCTGTAGTACTAATTATGAAACAACCCATATATATATATATATATATATATATATATATATATATATATATATACACTTATCCCTATACTAGACAATTTGGACTGGAAGTAAAACCAGAGGGAAAACTCCCATTACGTACGCAAAAAATGAGGTGGTAGAATAACATTATCGATGATTTGAGAGAGATAAATTGGACGCTGTTTTGCATCAACCGGCTAAGAGCTATTTAAAAAGTTATATTTTGATGTCATCTGTTGTACTAACTCATGAAGTAGGGCCTAAGTGTATGCTCACCTTTAGTGCCAACTCTTTTGATATAGACTTATTCAAAGAAAAATATAAACGCCATCAGTCCTATTAGAGATTCTATTTTTTTTTGCAACAAACAGCTAAAAACTAGATCTTCATAAACGATAATCTAAATTTTTCATCACTCAGCTAAGCGTCAAATGTTCCCGCTATTAGACTGTTGATGCATAACTGAGTATATTATCATGTACGTGATTATCAAGACAGAAATAATTAAATAGATTTTGCTAGAGCTAAAAAAACTAACTTTTTTCTTAATATCACCACACTGCAATTTTTCGACATTCTGGTATGCTCTCCTGGCATGGCTTATGTAACCCACTTCTGAGGTTAGGGCGCCTGGAAGGCTGAGTTACGTTGCCCCGATGACATATGATAGATGATGATAATGGTAATGATGTGCCAGGAGAGGCCTAAATTCTAAACTTAATGAATATGTTAATGATGACCAGATGATGTTCGGGGACCGTTTGGGTCTTAAAGTTTCCTGACATTTGTCTTACAGGTGAGGAAAGAAACCATCACCCAGAAAACCTGTCCCGACCGGCCCGTTGCGTGACAAGGCATTTTTCTCGAGACTGACACAATGGCGCATATCCGGTTGATGCATAACGCCTTCCAAATAAAACGTATGAATATCGGCTTTCAGTTAACAGATTATACTGGCGAAAGGAGCAGGATTTTATGAGTTATGACTACGGTATTACGCATCTAATTCAGTGCGTAGCGCACGCATAAGATGTAATTAAGTAGCGGGACAAGAGCAATCGCTCGGGTAATGAAGAAATCCATAGGAGTTATCACATCTCGGCACAGCAGCGCTATGTTCTCCGTCCAATTAATATAACTTCATTCTTATCCTTAACAAGGGAACTGTTAGCCATTGCGTGCCGAATTAATTTTCAATAAATTTTATTCACAAATAAATGTTGAAATTTTGAAGAAGTGGCTGAATTCAAATACTTAGGAACAATAATTACAAATAGGAATGAGATGCACAAAGAAATTAAATATACACTCAATTCTGGAAATGCGTGCTAGTATGCATTACAGGGACTCTTGACGTCCCAACTCCTTTCAAAAAACGTTAAACTTAAAATATATAAAACAGTTATTCTCCCAGTTATATTACATCGATGCGAAGCATGGACTCTTACTTTAAGGGAGGAAAGAAGATTACAGGTATTTGAGAATAAAGATCTTAGGAAAATGTTTGGGCCAAAGAGAGATGGACAGACAGGTGAATAGAGAAAACTTTACAATAGTGAGCTACATGATATGTATAAAAAGCCAGATATAATATTAAGAGTTAAGTCTCATAGTCTGCGATGGACAGGACATGTGGCACGTATGGGGGATGAAAAAAGTTGCATGGAAACTTCTTGTAGGAAAACGAGAGGGAAAACGTCCAGTTGGTAGACCAATAATGAGGTGGAAGAATAACATTATTCACGATTTTAGGGAAGTAGATTATACAGGAGATGCTTGAAAAACACTAGCTCAGGATAGGGATGTATGGAGAAATTATGTCCGCGCGGCCATGAACCTACGGGTTCGATAAAACCAGTGAGTAATTTATTTAATAAATGTTGTACACGGCAATGAGAAATGCTGGTGCTCGGGTGCAGTTCCAGTTTCAGAAATAATATAATTATATAATATATACATTGCAAAATTTGGAAATACTTTACATGTGAAGCGAAACAAATTTCTAACTTCCAATCATAGGCCTATACCATGCGCATGCGCCAACAAACGCGAAGCTATTTACACTATGGATCACGGGATGCAGCCAACATATAAAAGACATTTAACGAATCTAAAAGCAAACCTAACGCACCTTAAGTACTCTAACCTGTCAAAGACCAATATAAAAGCTAACCTAACGCAATTTAAGCACTCTAATCCGATGAAAGAATGAAACGCCCAAAAATAAATAGTATATTTTTAAATGCTGAAGTAGGCCCTATATGTGTGCAGTTAATTAGTTCATACTCTATGTTGGCTGCACTAGAACACGTCTTTATTGTTACATAGAATATTCGTTAAAATCAATATGGCTGTCACGTCTTCATGCTACGTATTAGTTAAATATCACAGGAAAATACTGAAATAATCATAAGAAAAAATGTAAAAATCATTGTAAATGGTGGGAAATAATTTGAAAAATGAAACCCTAATAATAAAATTTGACACGAGTTTATGAAGAAATTAAAAAAAAGTCGCGTCATAGGTTGTAAAGTTTAGCCCAAAGTTTTATTTAAAGGGAGAAGGAAAACTAATTAAATTTAGGAGCCAGTATCAAGACATAAAATAAATTCTGGCACATAAAAAAAAAATAATAATTCAAGGGAAAATAAAATAAGCGGAACAGTATATATTAATACCAGACTGAACAAAGTAATTAAAGACATCAGGAAATATTATAAAAACAAAATGAACTTAAGAGAAAGTTTCAAAATATAAAACTCACTCTGACACAAAGAATTAACGTAAAGGAGAAAGATATAAACAAATAATTTTATAAAATCAATACCAAACTGAAGAAGGTAGGCCTAATTAAATGCATTAGGAAATCTTCTTCTTCTTCTTCTTCGTCACGGTTTAGGTATTTTGCTAGCCTATTCCAGCTCCAAGTTGCTGCTCTTTCCATCTTTTCTTTGGTCTTCCCAAACTTCTTTTTCCTCTTAATGAATAGTTGAATGCTGCTTTTGTTATTCTGTTCTCAGTGATCCTTGCTAAGTGTTCTTTCCAGTTTGTTCTGTATTTCTGTATTGTTGTGTTTAATTCCTCTACTTTTAGTTGTGTTATTTCTTTGTTGTGTTTTTTGTCTGTTCTTTGATATTCTGTTATTGATCTGAGGAATTTCATTTCAGCAACTTGTATTCTGGCAGATTGTTGTGTTGTCACTGTCCATGTTTCGGATCCGTAAGTAACAATAGGAACTGTCATAGTCTTGTATAAATTCATTATTAGAGTCTTTTCTGACTTTATTTTTAGAAGTTCCTTTTAGTGCTCCTATTATATAATTAAACTTATTTAATTTATTTATATCTGTTTCCGCTGTGTATGATATTTCTCAACCTAGGAAGTTATATTTTGTCACTTGTTCTGTTGATTTATGTTCTAATATTATCTTTGTCCGAACTGGTTAAGCGCCCTTGAAAGTCACTGTATTTTATTTTCCTGGTGATATTTCCATATTATATTTTTATGATTTTTCGTTCAGTATATATAGCATTCTTTGTAATCCGTCTTCTCATTTTGCTATTAAAATCTGGTCATCTGCAAAAGCTACTGTTTTTATTACTTTTCGGTTAGTTAATACCCCCAGTTGTTGTTTCAGTGGTCTTATCCAGTCAAAATAAATGTAAAGAAAGAGTGGCTGATTGTGGATAACATTATGTAACTCCTCCTGTTATATGTATTGGTTCCCTTTGAATTATTTTTGTTTATTCATATATTTCTTTAATTACTGCTATCAAGTGTAGTGTAATTCCTTTTTTAATTAGTATGTTCCATAATTTTGTTCTATATACTTTATTAAAACTTTCTTATAATCTATAAAGAGGATGTACGTTTCTAAGTTGAATTCTCTTCGCATCTCTATTATTTGTTTTAAAGTCAATACCTTGTCTGTGCAGCTTCTTCCTTTCCTAAAACCTGCCTGCTCTTCTGATATTATTGCGTCTACTACAGTTGTTAATTTTTGGTATATCATTTTGGCATATATTATGTATGCTGCACCTAGTAATATTTATTCCTCTGTAGTTTTCTGGCTTTGTTTTATCGCCTTTATTAAAAACTGATATTATGTTTCCAAGTTTCCATTCTTCTGGTATTGTATTTTGTTTCCAGCACATTATGAAATAATAACATAAATCGAAATATGTTATTGCTTATTTATTATTTTAAAACATTTAAATAATTAATTTGATTGCTTTCTTAAATCTGTGTTTAGTTTGCTTAGCTCTGGATTGAATCTAATTAATTCATTGTATAATTTGGTCCTAGATATCTACGTGTTGTCTAGAATTAGGGAATATGTAGCAGAGAAGTGGTGTCTTGCTTGGTCCTGTAAAAACTTGGATTGTACTCTTTTAATTCGTTGTTATTTTAATGCAAGTAAATAAGCAATATATGCTTAAAGTTTGTTCAATATTTGGCTCGCCGAATTCAAGGGAAATTAGTTGTTTAGGGAAATCTAAATGTTTGAAATTACTTCTATACAAACGTTGTAATGTATCAAGGCCATATCAAAAAAAATCTGCCGCTTTAAACTAAAAAGGACTAAATACCAGCATCAAATCTCTTATTCAAACTATAGGGAAGTAATAAAACTCCTGAGTTGGTGGATTGGATAACCTTCACAAGCTTTTATCCGCCGCGTCCAGCCTCACCCCACTCTACTCATGCAGGGAGAATATCTGCTTCCAACAGTGGGTTCCTATTACTCGATTATAGTTTGGATTTCTGTGTCTTGTAGTTAAAAGCGGCAGATAATTTGAATTCTGGAAATGTATGATATTATGCATTACACGGACTCTTGTCGTCCCAACTTCTCTCAAGAAGCATTAAACAGGAAACAGTTATATTATATGGATGCGAAACATGGACTCTTACTTTAAGAGAGGAGAAATTATTACGAGTATTTGAGAATAAAGTTCTTAGGATTTTTTTAAGTCGGCCGCGGTGGACTACGTAGTGGTTATGCTCCTTGCCTCTGGTCCCGAGGGTCACGGGTTCAATCCCGGCCGGGGTCAATGGGTTTTTTTAGAATATAAAAATCCAAGGAGCAAGTCCTCCGGGAAGGACTTAAAGCCGTGGGTCCCGAGTCTGAAGATTTCAGGCTCGTAAAAGAACCTTAAGCCTGAATGAAAAGGCCTCTAAGCAAAATTTACCGAATTTTCCCGTCCTAGTACTACCTTGGTTTCCTAGATGTCAATATGAGACGGAAGGCTGACCACGGACCACTCAAAATGACATCTATACGAAAACAAGTGCAACTAAATTAGTATGGTTCAAATTCTTCCCTGTAGGGGAAGAGCGCCTAAATCTCTGTGAAGGGAAAAACATGGGCTTACAAGAAGAAGAAGAAGAAGGATTTTTTAGACCAAAGAGAGGAGATGTGCAAACAAGTGAATGGAAAATATCACTTAACAGTGACTTACATTATCTTTATAGGAAATCAGATGTATTAAATCAGTTAAGTATCCTAGACTGATGGGCAGGACATGTGGCACGAATTGGGAATGAAAGAGGTGCATCGAAACTGCTTATAGGGAAACTTATTATTAGCTGAGAATGAGGTGGGAGAATAACATTACCACGAATCGAGGACGTTAAATTATACATGGAACGATTGAAAATATTAGCTCAGGATAGGAATGCACGGAGAGCTTACATCCGCGCAGCCACGATCCTCCGGTTTCGATAATGCCAGTATTAGGTAAGTCTTTTTTTTGATTATTTGTCTCTACTTCTACGTCAGCTTTGTATTTAAAAATGGCTACCACTGACTTTGAAAATGATCAGGATACAAGGAAAAACACTTGAAATAGAAGAATGTGAACGCTGGGAAGCTGACAGCTCGGTGCGTGACAATAATGCGTAACTGAGATTAAAACCCCTGACATGATATTTGTTATGAAAAGGAACGTGTTCATTATCCGGATACTTGGTGGGCAGCTACTGTCTAACTTTTTTTTTTCCTCGAAACTACAATAAATTATAGCAGAGATTTATCCTGCTGTGTTCTATTGTTGTCATTCCCCCTTTGTCCACTCTTTTTGTATCCCACCGCGGACACCAGTTTTATCTGACTGTCCAGATACATGCTTTACAATATCATCAAAAGTTAGGGACAGCTATATACTTCTAAAGCACGTGACAAAATTCACTTCAGATATGAGTCTAACCATTTTCTCGTGATCAGGATATTCTAATGGTATTTTTTAGCAAATTCCGAAAAAAAAAATTATTTGAGGCAATTATCAAGAAAATATTTTTAAAACTATTTATGTATTTTTAACGCTCCTAGATAGCAGACATGGCCAAGTTTTGAGAGGTCAAAGAAGTATGTATATAATCAAATGTTTAAAATATTTTCTCCTGACAGCTTGTCTCATTGTTAGGTACGCGTGGCGTGAGACACGTAAAATATATAAAAGGTGAAGTTAAACTAAAAATTTCACGTGGATCCAAGGAATTAGAAATTTTGAAGGACTGGGAAATAGAGGAAGAAATGTGCTATAATAGAGACGAATGGAGGAAAATTATAAAGCGAAATTGAAGACAAATCATTGGTGCCGGAAAAATGTATAACATTGTTACTTACTTACTCACTGGCACTATCGAACCCGTAGGTTCATGGCCGCGCGGACATAAGCTCTCCATACATACCTATCCTGAGCAAATGCTTTCCAATCATTTCCTGTATAATCTACTTCCCTCAAATCATAGTTAATGTTATTCTCCCACCTCATTCTTGGTCTACCAACTGGTCGTTTTCCCTCTGGCTTTCCTACAAGAAGCTTCCATGCAAGTCTTTCATTCCCCATACGTGCAACATGTCCTGCCCATCGCAGTCTACGAGACTTAACTGTTCTTATTATATCTGGCTTCCTATAAAGACCATGTAGTTCATTGTTATGTAGTCTTCTCCAAAAACTGGATATATATATATAAACTAAAAATTAAGAACTAGTATAATTATGATGCCCAAACGGTCCCCGAAATCAATATGGCCATCATCACCATCCTTATCATTATCATCATCATCATCATTATCATCCTTCACCGGTGTGGAAAGCAACGGGAAGCTACCAAACCTACAATTCCCTAGTAAAGCTGCAAGCATAGCATGAAAATTCTATGATTTCAGTGAAGGACCCACCTTCGGGCAGAATTACTATGGATGGATCGATAATTATGACGATGGTGAGATTATTATTACTATTATTATTATTATTATTTATTAATATTAACTTACTCACTAGCACTATGGAACCAATTAATCCATGGCCTCGCGGACACAAAATATCCATATGTCTCTATCCTGTGCTAATGTTTTCGAATGATCCCCTGTATCATATACGTCCCTCAAATCAAGGTTAATGTTATTTCCCATCTCTTTTTCTGGTCTACCAACTGGGCGTTTTCCTTCTGGTTTTCCTGCAAGAAGTTTCCATTCCCCTCTTTCATTCCCCATTCATTCCAAACGTTCTGCCCATCGCAGTCTATGATACTTAACTGTTCTTATTGTATCTCGCTTCATATAAAGATCCTTTAGCTCACTGTTATGTAGTCATTTGCACTGTTTGTTCATTTTTCTTTGATCCAAAACATTTCTAACAACTTTATTCTCAAATACCGAAGTGAAGTCCCACGAACACGAACAGTTATATAATAAATTATTCTTAATATCAAATAAAAAATGAAGAAGACATATCACACCAAGAAAATTAACACAAAATAATTTGCTTATAAAAAAGATTCCTTATACTCAGCCAAAATAATAATAATAATAATAATAATAATAATAATAATAATAATAATAATAATAATAATAATAATAATAATAATAATAATGCAAATCCTCCTCTTCTGTATTACACATTACAGCCAGACACCAATTCCAATTCAACTCGTAAATTTTTCTCCCACCTTAAAGTAAGAGTCCATGCTTCACATCCACACAATATGACTGGAAGAATAACAGTTTTACATGTTTCCAGTTTAACCTTCTTCGAGAAGTTGGGACAACTCTCTGTGATGCTTAATAGTATGCATTCCCAGAATTGAGCCTATGTTTGATTTCTTTCAGTATCTGATTCCTGCTTGTAATATTATTGTTCCTAACTAACTAACTGGCACTATCGAAACCGTAGGTTCATGGCCGCGCTCTCCATACATCCCTATCCTGAGCTAATGTTTTCCAATCATCCCCTGTATAATCTATTTCCTTCAAATCATAGTTAATGTTATTCTCCCACTTCATTCTTGGTCGACCAACTGGGCGTTTTCCCTCTGGTTTTCCTACAAGAAGCTTCCATGCACATATTTCATTCACCATTTGTGCCACATGTCTTGTCCGATTTGTATTTTTTATTTCTTCTTTAGTTATTTTTATAGAGATGATTATATACATGGAGATTTAAATATTAATCGATTTATTTTTCTCGTTCTTTTGTTTGTTATATCTATAATGTTTTTCATTATTAGTCCAAATTTGATTCATCGCAGTCTACGAGACTTGACTGTTCTCATTATATCTGGTTTCCTATAAAGATCATGTTGTTCACTGTTATGTAGTCTTCTCCATTCACCTGTCTGTTCATCTCTCTTTGGTCCAAATTTTTTTCTAAGAAATTTATTCTCCCTTAAAGTAAGAGTCCATGTTTCGCATCCATATAATAGGATAACTGGTAGAATAATAGTTTTATACATTTTCAGTTTAACGTTTTTTTGAAAGGAGTTGGGACATCAAGAGTCTCTGTAAGGCAAATAGCACGCATTTCCAGAATTGAGCCTATGTTTGATTTCCTTGTGCATCTCATTCCTGTTTGTCATTATTGTTCCTAGGTATTTGAATTTAGCCACTTTCCAAAATTTCCCTCATTTACCATTAATATGATGTCAGGAATGGTATTGAAAGAGCGTGTGTGTTCGCTAAGATTTGAAACTTCGGTTTCCTTAATGAGGAGATATCAGGTGGTGAATGTCGATAAAAAAAAGACTCGCGCAGGGAGCGAAATAGAGGAATCTGACAAGTTGTGGGAATGATTACAGAGCTGAGCTCGTTAATAAGCCAATAATCCGCGCCATCACATCCAGATGTGACGTGTTCCTCAAGTAAGAAAATTATTCAACTCGCTAATGTGTTTCCAACCGCTGAAATATTCCTTTGGTATAGCGAGTAAGTCTATAAAATATATAGCGGACTCGTACGTCAGCCAGCTACTCAGTAATTCTACAACTTACGTCATTGTTTCGAAAAATGAAATACATATATTTCAAAGAAATATTGCACCAGGGGCTATTTGACCGTTCGTGCCTGTTTCTGTTCTGCGAATAAATAATTATATATATATATATATATATATATAGTCCACCGCTGTGGACTCGAGGTAGCGTGTTACCTTGTCACGCAGCGGGCCCGGCTTCGATTCCCGGTCGGGACAGGCTCCTGAGTGAGGTTTTTTCGGAGTTTTTCACCTGTAAGACAAATGTTAGAAGCTTAGGGCCCAACGATCCTCGAAAATCATCCGGCCATCATCCTTATCATTATAATCATCATCCTTCACGGGTGTGGAAAGCAACGGGAAGCTACCACACCTATAATTCCGTAGTAAAGCTGCAAAGCATATCATGAAAATGCTATGATTGTAGTGAAAGACTTGTCCTCGGCCAGAATTACTATGATGGATATGTATATATATATATATATATATATATATATATATATATATATATGGTATGATAAGAAAAATAAATGCCTGGACGGGATTTATTTTTCTTATCATACCATATTAAGCTTGCATTGCTCAATGTTAAAGATTTAATTATAACATATATATATATATATATATATATATCAGATTAATTCTACTATTCAATTTTGTACCAAAACATGCCTTCAAATATTTATAGCAGGGACGCTCAAACTACTGCCCGCGTACCAGATACGGCCCTCCTTCATTTTCTATACACCCTTATAGGCGTATAGCATTCCAAATAAATTAAAATGTGTTAAGCTAGGCCTATAATATTAAGTAATTGTTTGAATTGGCGTTTAATTGACGAAAATCCATAATTTATTTAATTAAATAAAAATAAAACTGAAAGTTTTATGTGAATTTCATATTTATTAAATATAAATTAGTTACAGCTGTTTCGGTGCTTTGTACCTTCTTCAGACATGATAACAAGTTAATGAATTTTGTTATTATAGTACATAACAAATGTAACTATGCAACATTTTTTTACAGTCTCTATTACAAATTTTAAAGAGGCGATTCATCCAAATCTAGTTGGGAATTTAACAGTTTATTACCACTTTTCAATTTATTTATCTCTACAACTTCTAAAAGGTCCAACTTATTTCCTTTGTCACAAACATGTGAAATTTTAAAATTTGGACCAAAACAATGATCATATTGGAGTAGGTGTTTAGCATACTTTGAATTATCTAAATTTCTGTTAAATGCTCTCATATGTTCCTTTATAATATTAGACTACCACTAATTGAACAAAATATGCTCTAACGACATAACAAGATAAGTAGCAAGTCAACACACGTTAATAATAATAATAATAATAATAATAATAATAATAATAATAATAATAATAATAATAATAATAATAATAATAATAATCCTGAACATCTATAATAGGGTTAATGGCCCCCGCCACCTTGATGATTCTTCCATTTGGCTCACGATACAAATAAGTATGGACGGCTCTGATTAAGAGGATAAAGAAACCCTACAACTCAATAGTATTAATAAGCTGTTAATTTATGCTGATATGTAGGATTATTATTCGATATCGAGGAGAAACTAAGGTCCAACACGCACACACGATTATGAATTACTAAGAAATTGGAACTGAAAATAAACATCAATAAAACTGAATATATGTTCTTCTTCTTCACTTCCTGGTTTAGGCAAGAGTTGCCTGTTCCGCTGAATATATGTTCACACATAGAAATACATTATACAGTGTGATCAGTATAGCATTGGACAGCAGACGCGGGGTTTGTGCTGTGCGATGAAGAAGGCTTACACGTGCAGGTACGGGACTTGAAATGTGCGCAGACTCAGCTGTGTGCAAGCACATCCCACGCGTTCACAATCGCAGTCAGATCGTTTGCTTCTTGTGGATAAGGTGCTCGCTCGCTTTTCCTTGTGTACAGAATGGCATGCGTATAAAGTTATTTCAGTTTTAAAATGTGTATCTTATAAAACAGGCGTGTATAAGTGTAAACTGAATCACGTGTGTATAAGTATAAACTGTATAATGGCTAATAATGTTTCTACTGGACAACATGTATTTATTTACGATCAATAGTTGTTAACTCAGTCTGCCAGCCAAGTACGAATACTTTTTGAAACACGATTCCCGGCTGTAAAAATGTCCCCCACGTTCAACAGTCCAAAATCTGTACAACAAATTGTATAAGGAAGTGCCAAAATGTACGGAAAACGAAGGTGATTAGTTCCAACACCTGCTTCAATAAAGTTGGTAAGTACGACAATTTGTAAAATAGTTACAAAAATGTGTGTGGTTGTATCACCGCAATCCTACCCTGTCCGTTCCCCGCCGCGAGTAGGTCAGCAGTGCATAGTGAAATCCCCGCGTCTGCTGTCCAGTGCTATACTGATCGCACTGTACAATGGGAATTGACAGATAATGACAAATGAGGGAAATATTGAAGAAGTGGCTGAATTCAAATAGCTAGGAATAATAATTAAAAACAGGTATGAGATGCACAAAGAAATTAAACATGGGCTCAATTCTGGAAATGCATGTTATTAAGCATTACAGGGACTCATGTCGTTCCATATAATACAGGCTAACTGTTATTCTCCCAGTTATATTGCATGGAAGTGAAACGTGAACTCTTAATTTAAGGGTGAAAACGAATACAAATATTCGAAAATAAAGTTCTTAGGACAATTTTTGGACCAAAGAGAAATGAACAGACTAGTGAATGGGCAAGATTACATAAACGTGAGATACGTGATTTTTTTTATTGGAAAACACATATAATAAGAAGAGTTAAGCCTCGTAGACAGCGATGGGCAGGACACGTGCATGGAAGCTTCTAGTAAGAAATTCAGAGGGAAAACGCCCAGGTGGTAGACCAACAATGAGATGGGAGAATAACATTAACAATGATTTGAGGGACGTAGATTATACAGGAAATGATCGGAAAGCATTAGTTCAGGATAGGAATGTCACTCACTCACTCACTGGCACTATCGAACCCGTAGGTTCATGGCCGCGCAGACATGGGTATGAACTCATTAGCTTGATTTAGCTTACGTTTCCTCTATAATTACGTTTTAGTGTATGATGCACGGTAATTTTTTTTATATTCTTGGGGATAGTTTAAATCTATTAAACGTAAACTGGCTCCATACATCCCTATCTTGAGCCAATGTTTTCCAATCATTCCTTGTATAATCTACTTCCCTCAAATCATAGCTAATTTTATTCTCCTACCTCATTCTTGGTCTACCAACTGGGCGTTTTCCCTTTGGTTTTCCTACAAGAGGCTTCCAAGCACGTCTTTCATTCCCCATTCGTGCCACATGTCCTGCCCATCGCAATCTACGACATTTAACTGTTCGTATTATATCTGGCTTCCTATAATTCACTGTTATGCAGTCTTGTCCATTCACCTGTCTGTTCATCTCTCTTTGGTACAAAAATGTTCCTTCTTCTTCGGCTTTCCCCCACTTATAGGTTTGCCATCTTCAGTTTCCATTTATCTCTATCATTCCAATCTCCCTCTTCCAAATTCCTATCATCCATTATGGTTCTGACGTAGGTTTTCCAGCTTCATGTAGGTCTGCCACGTTTATTTCTTCCAGGGGGTGACTATTGGTATATAATTTTTGGCCATCTTTCATTTTCCATTCTTTGTGCATGGCCCATACCATTAAGCGTTTTCCCTAAGATCTTTATTCTCAAATACTCGTAATCTCTTTCCTCCCTTAAAGTAAGAGTCCATGTTTCGCATCCAAATAATATAACTGATAGAATTATAATTTTATATGTATGAAAGCTTATGCCCGCGCGGACATGGACTTTCGGGTTCGATAGATCCAGTAAGTTAGTTAGTTAGTCCTGTCATCTGCCTGAACTTTCATTAAATATTCGCGCATATGTAAAAGTATCATAAGAATGTTGTATAGAAAAGCGTAAGGTAAGTTATTCGAAAGTTGAGCCAGTACGTTCTATAGCTGCTAATTCCAAAGAACGTAGGCTGTAAAGAAGATTTAACACACGTTCACAGAATATAATCGAAACTGACAAGCTCAGCAGAAGGGAGGTGGTTAGAGGAAACGAAAATAATTGCATCCTACTGGGTTTTGGACTTGGTCCAGGTACAGAAGACACCAATTACTTGAAGGTGGCAAATTCCACACATTTTCCCCCATTTAATTGTCCAGTTTCACAATCTGTGTCAAGAATAAAATACTCTTTTTTTCTTTATTTCGATTCCGTACATGTGTGCAGTTTAAGAAAACCACACACAAAATCTGAGCTAAATTTTCTGCAGTGTATTTAAAATAATTCTCTACACTTCAAAGAAACATAATATATTAATTTCATTTGTTTACTCCTATATTAATAATGGCCTAATTATCTTTTGTTTTTTCCGATTGAGGGTCTTTCCACTTTTCAGCGGTTGCCCTTTTACCAGCCGGCTGCTAGCCCTTCACATCCACATGTGTCAATCACAGAGGTAGATGATCAACAGCCAGTGTAGAGGTGACATGTGGTTAGCATGTCGAGTCCCCCAGCCGTTATAGCTGGTTCCTCAACCTGGAGCCGCTACTTATTGTAGCTACCCAATTGCCTCACGATGCTGGGTGGGCACCGGTCCCATACTGGCCGAAATACCATGAGAAAATTTCTTCCCCCATGGAGACTCGAACCAGCGCAAGTCCCGTAGCTCTGCGCCAAGGCTTCCTACCTTAACCGCTCGGCTACTTTTAAAGAAAGTAAATTGAATTTACCAGAGGGGCCTTGGTATCCATTGGCAACGAAATGTAATTACTCAACTTACTTCCCTAGAGACGAATTTTTTTTTTCTTCTGCACTTCCTGGATTAGGCATTAGTTGCCTGTTCCGTCTTCACTAACAGATCTAAGACATCTCTTCCGAGGACGTCCGACATCTCTTCTTCCTCTCGGAAAATAATGTAAGAAGAAAAGATATTTGAGTTAATTAACAATGTAAAAATGTTACCATAAACCAATAGAACAAGTGGCAAAATATAACTTCCTAGTTTGAATACGATGCATGACTGCAACTGTACTCTCGTTATCAGTCAAACGTCTCTTTCTTCCGCACCGACCTTTCAACACATCTTGCACCGTTCCATCGTCTTCAAACTTGTCTCGGATTCTTGTTATTGTTACCCTTGTTGGTGGTGGTGTCCCAAATTCAACCATCCAACGTCGTTGCACTTCAACAACATTCTCCACTTTCCAATAACACTTCAGTATCCGCTTACGTTCATCGAATGGTAATCTCGCCGCCATTGTTGTTTATAAAGACGTGAAAATCGATGAACGTGTTGCTATGCTTTTTCAGTGCCTTGTGGATCATACTTACTTACTTACTCACTGGCACTATCGAACCCATAGGTTCATGGCCGCGCGGACATAAGTTCTTCATACATCCCTATCCTGAGCTAATGCTTTCCAATCATTCCCTGTATAATCTACTTCCCTCAAATCATAGTTAATGTTATTCTCCCACCTCATTTTAGTCTATCAACTGAGCGCTTTCCTTCTGCCCTGTCTTTGAGCCTTTGGCATGGGTTCCCTGATGTAGTCCCCGCCCGGAGAACCGAATGGGGGACTATTTGACCTTCGGAAAATTTTACCCCAGTTGAACCCATGTCCGCGTTTCTTGACGGTTGTATTTTTACGATGAAAGATCGTCACTATTTCGACCAAGGTACTTTTTTAGTCTGGCTTATCACCTTCGACCAGACTGGGATGGGTAACCCTATCGGCAGCAATGCTACCGCCGCCTTGTGGATCATACACAACAAAAATTTTATTTCTGTCCCATTTCGTTGCTGAGAAATAACGATTCAAAGAGTGTATACATCAATTTGGGACACTCTGTATACGTACAATGTATAAAACAAAAATATAACCATAAGGTATTGTTAATACACATTATACGAAACAAACGCTGCATTTTAAATGAACTGAACTTTATTTAAAACAATATAAAACAATAAATTCGTGCTTGCCACGATTTTATGTCTGATTAGTTTCAAGTAAATTGTTTTCGGCATTTGCCGTATATAGATTGGCCAGATTGTTAACGTTAGTCAGTTGTTTATATTTTGTATTGTATTGTAAGCCTATGTTTTCCCTTTACAGAGATTTAGGCGCTCTCCCCTTACAGGAAAGAATTTGAACCATACTAATTTAGTTACACTTGTTTTCGTATAGATGTCATTTTGAGTGGTCCGTGGTCAGCGTTCCGCCTCATACTGACATCTAGGAAAACAAGGTAATACTAGGACGGGAAAATTCGGTAAATTTTGCTTAGAGGCCTTTTCATTCAGGCTTAAGGATTTTTTACGAGCGTGAAAATCTTCAGACTCGGGACCCACGGCATAAAGTCCCTCCCGGAGGACTTGCTCCTTGGATTTTCCGTTCTAAAAAATCCATCGACCCCGGCCGGGTTTGAACCCGCGACCCTCGGGACCAGATGCAAGGAGCATAACCACTAGTCCACCGCGGCCGACCAGTTGTTTATAATGAACGCAAATATTTCCAACAAAGGTGTTATTATTTTACTATTATTTATTATTTTGAAAACACCATCGTGCAAAAAATAATATACAATACATGTTTGTGATATGTTTTACAGAATCTTGGAAATTAAAAACCTCGCTATCGCTCGGTTTTTAATTATTTCCTCCTTTCTGTAAAAACCACTTCCCAACCTCGCATTCTAATGTACTATTACAGTAGAACTGAATCTTAGCTGGGAATGAGTATACTATGATTTGATCTGACATCCAGGATGTACACTCTCTTTCGTAATCTGCGCATCAGAAAATTTTAAATCTCCTCTGGGATTCCACGGCTCGTAATGTGTGTTTTTTTCTCCTTATTTAAAAGTAGTACATTTGAGACGGGTGTTCCCTTTAGGCTCGTTATTTTTAGTTACGCCAGTAAGGGTAAGAGAAAGGACCTTATAATGGAGTCTCCCTTGTATGTAGGCAGCCTCTCACTAAATACACCTTCATTATTTTTCTAGCTTTTTAAAGACCCAGTATACTTTCCTTGCAGTTTAGTGATTCGTATTTTCTCATGCGAAAGATTCAAGTCGCTGGCGAGTTTCAAGCCCTCATTTCTGTCATATTCTCTGTAAAAAATCTGCTAACATATTTTACTTCTTTGTATTTGTAATGTGCAAGCCTCTTACAGTAACAAGCTCGGTCTAACACCAACACAAACCATACACTGACAAGGAAATTGTCAATGATTGCATGCCGGAACCTACCTAGAAATTTCTGCCACAAAGTGTGATATACCAAGGCCGTGGCCAAAAAATTATCTGCATGAAACTTCATGTTCCATTGCGATGACGATTATTATTATCATTATTATTACTATTTATTATCATTATTATTTTATTGTAATTATATTATTATTATTATTATTATTATTATTATTATTATCGTAAGTATTATTATTGTTATTATCGTATAAAATGTTTGTACATAAAATTTACATTGCTACATTTAATGTATCTTTAACTGTTTATAATTAGTATAGTGTATATCTATATTTGTCAAATATTTATTTGTATTTGTGCTGGTTGAGTGGAAGAGAAGGCCTTATGGCCTGAACTCTGCCAGAATAAATAAAACATTATTATTATTATTATTATTATTATTATTATTATTATTATTATTATTATTATTATATATAATTTTTTTTGCAAATGCCGCAGGTTGTCTTTCGACATTCCTGGTGCTCTCTCCTGGCATGGCGTACTTGTAACCCAGTTCTGAGGTTGGGGCTCCTGGAAGGCGGGGTTACGTTGCCCCGTTGATATGATGGCTGATGATGATAGTGGTGCGCCAGGAGAGTCCCTAATCCTAAGCTTAATCTAAGATGGATATGAATGATGATGATTGCGATGGCCATATGATTTCGGGGACCGTTTGGGCCTTAAAATTTTCTTGACATTTGTCTTACAAGCGAGGAAAAACCCCGATAAAAACCTCACTCAGAAAAACTGTCCCGATCGCGGATCGAATCCGGGCCTGTTGCGTGACAAGGCAGCACGCTACCTCGAGACCACTGCGGTGGACTGTATAAATCTTATTATCATTACTATTATTTTTACTATCACTATTATTGTTATTACTATTATTTTTAGTATTATCATTAATATATCATTACTTTTATTATTATTTATTATTACTCTTATCATTATCATCATTATTATTATTAGTAGTAGTAGTAGTAGTAGAAGTAGTAGTAGTAATAGTACTATTATTATTGTTATTATTATTATTATCTTATTACTAACGTCATTATTATTTTTATTATCATTATCGCTTTTATTATTATAATTATTATTATTATTATTTTATTACCATTATTATTATTATTTTTTGTTATCATTATTATTATTACTATTATTGTTATCATTAATATTATTATTGCCATTATTCCTACCAATAATTTTACTTTTATTATTATTATTATTATTATTATTATTATTATTATTATTATTATTATTATTATTATCTAGCTCTATCTATAGTCGGGTTTTTACAGCTGCTGCCGTCTTCCCGTGCCAAACCTCCAAAGCCTATTATTATTATTATTATTATTATTATTATTATTATTATTATTATTATTATTATTATTATTATTATTACTAGGATAATAATTATTTTTATTTTCACAATGCATGTCGTTTCTCGCTTTGTAGGTAGTAATATTTATTTCAAAGGAAAAACAATTGCCACTGATGTTGAGAAGCTTGGATATTAACGAGTATATATTTTCATATAAAACACAGTGTTTCTTTGAAATCACAAATTAACCCAGTTTATATGCGAGTACAGCTCATAATACGGATCTGGTGGAAATATAATAGCAAGAAGTGCAGGGCCATGTTAATCACCAGGTCTCATAGACAAGTTAGTTAATTGATTGGCCGGCAGGTCTGCTCGCTAGGAACTGTCCAAACACACACAACATTTCAACAATCGAACATTCAACTACTTTTTAAATCGAATTTGTTAGCTTACTTGGATGGAATATTGAAGTTCTCAAAAATATTAAATATTCATTATCCCAACTACATCATCATCAATCGTCACGAATTAGGCAATTTTAGACCTTTTTCGGCCCTATCTAGCAATCGCCCTGTCCGTCGATGTCTTTGGGTTTATATTATATCATCATTTTTGGGATTTTTTAATTATTCATTCTATCTACATCGTCTAGCCAGCATAATTTATATCTGTTGTTTTTTTCTTCTACTGATTCTACTTCTAATTGTTCTAAAAGTCTTCATTCGTTTTTCGGTCTAAAAGAGTGTATCCCGCCGACCTTCTAGAAATTTAATTTCCGTTGCTTTGATTCTGCTCCTGTCTCTTTTTCTTAGGATCAGTTTCACCAACGGAGGCAACTGCATTACGCCAGTTTTCCTCATATATCCATCCATAGTAATTCTGCCCGAAGGCAGGTCCTTCACTGCAATCATAGCATTTTCATGCTATGCTTGCAGCTTTACTAGGGAATTGTAGGTGTGGTAGCTTCCCGTTGCTTTCCACACCGGTGAAGGATGATGATGATGAAGATGATAATGATAAGGGTGATGATGATAATGATGGTCATATGATTTCGGGGACCGTTTGGGCCTTAAAGTTTTCCTGACATTTGTCTTACAGGTGAGGAAAAAGCCCGATAAAAACCTCACCCAGAAAAAACTGCCCCGACCGGGGATCGATCCCAGGCCCGCTGCGTGACAAGGCAGCACGCTACCTCGAGACCACAGCGGTGGACATTCCTCATATATAATACATAGCTTAAACTGGCGTAATGCAGTTACCTCTGTTGGTGAAACCGACCCTTAATGTTAAAAACTCACTTTCGTATAGAAGCGTTTCTGGACATATAAAATGACAGACAAATATATTAAATATAATACTTACTTACTTACTTACTCACTGGCACTATCAAACCCGTAGGTTCATGGCCGCACGGACATAAGCTCTCCATACATCCCTATCCTGAGCTAATGCTTTCCAATCATTCCCTGTATAATCTACTTCCCTCAAATCATAGTTAATGTTATTCTCCCACCTCATTCTTGGTCTACCAACTGGGCGTTTTCCCTCTGGCTTTCCTACAAGAAGCTTCCATGCAAGTCTTTCATTCCCCATACGTGCAACATGTCCTGCCCATCGCAGTCTACGAGACTTAACTGTTCTTATTATGTCTGGCTTCCTGTAAAGACCATGTAGTTCATTGTTATGTAGTCTTCTCCATTCACCTGTCTGTTCATCTCTCTTTGGTCCAAAAATTTTCCTAAGTACTTTATTCTCAAATACTTGTAATCTCCTTTCCTCTCTTAAAGTAAGAGTCCATGTTTCGCGCCATATAATATAACTGGTAGAATAATTGTTTTATATATTTCAGTTTAACGTTTTTTGAAAGGAGTTGGGACATCAAGAGTCTCTGCAATGCATAATAGCACGCATTTCCAGAATTGAGCCTATGTTTAATTTCTTTGTGCATCTCATTCCTATTTGTGATTATTGTTCCTAGGTATTGAATTCAGGCACTTCCTCAAAATTTCCCTCATTTGTCATTAGCTGTCCATTTCCATTATTTAATGGATTTCTATGTGTGACCATATATTTAGTTAAATATAATATATTAATAAATAGATAATCTTGGTGATATTAAAAATAAAACTCAAATCACCAAACTAAAATGTTAAAATAGTCAAAGCGTTTCGATAGCGATATATAGATAATAACTAACAATCAATAACTAGTCTTGACAATGAAATCCTCGCTATCGAAACGCAGAGACTATTTTACCACTTTACTTTGGTTATTTGGGTTTTATTGATAATGAATAATGTTATTATATATATACAGGCTGTTTCAGAATAAGTATTACAGATTTCTAGGGGTTGTAGAAAGGACTTAGTAGATAAAGTTTTGATAAGGAACCCATGTCCGGAAAAGTACAATTTCTATGTAAAATAAGATTTAAGATCGAAACACAATGTGCTGATATCGAATGTCTTGTGTTTCAGAATAAGTATTATAGACTTCTAGGGTTGGTACTACACCTATCAGTCGGAGGAGGATATTCCTGCACGGATTCTAGCGGCAGCAGAAATTATTGAGCACACACCAGGTCTTGTGGGGCGTGTGTATGAAAACATGGGTAGCAGGTACACTTTGTGCAACGAACAACAGGGTCACCAAGTGGAACCATACTTGTAGTACAAAATCTTAACTGTTCTTGTTATATCTGGTTTCCTATAAAAATCATGAGGCGTACTGTTATGTATAGTCTTCTCCATTCACCTATCTGTTCGTCTCTCATTGATCCTAAAATTTTCCTAACACATTTATTCTCAAATACTCGTAATCTTTTCTCCTACCTTAAAGTAAGAGTCCATGTTTCACATCCATATAATATAACTAGGGGAATATCAGTTTTTATATGTTTATTTTCAAGTTTTTTTAGACAAGTTGGGACGCAAGAGTCCATGTAATGCATAATAACATGCATTTCCAGAATTAAGCCTATCTTGGGAAAAGATCAACACTGGAGTAAGACAGGGATGTGGACTTTCACCGGTGTTTTTCATTATATACATGAATAAATTAATAAATGAATGGAGGAAAACACAACGAGGATATATACCCATCAATAGGAACCTCAAACTCGATGCTATTCTTTTTGCAGACGATTTAGCTCTTCTGGCACTTTCCGAAAATGATTTGCAACGATCAATTTATAATTTACAAAAAAATAGATGCCAAATTTAATATGGAAATATCAATTAACAAAACTAAAATTATGGCATTTCATGGGAAGGACCCCATACAAAGTAAAATCTGTCTCCAGAATAAAATTTTAGAGAGATCTAATCAATTTAAATATCTTGGATATTATCTCTCTATCTGGGATGAAAAGGATATCCCTGAAAAGTTACTAGTTATAATAAAAGTTTAGGAATTATTAATCAAGTTATGAAACCATCCCTTGTACAAAAAAACACCAGATTACGTTTATATAACACTTTGGCTAGACCAGTGTTGACCTATGGTAGTGAAGCATGGACACTAAAAAAAACAACATGAAAGCAGAATAACGGCTTGTGAAATGAGATTCATGCGCAGAACAGCGGGTTACACCACATGGGATCGGAAAAGGAACACCGATATCTTAAAAGAATTAAAGACTACGCCAATTTTGGAATATATTAAACAGTACCAACTAAATTGGAAACACCATCTTGAAAGATGAGTTCAAATCGGATCCCCAAAGCTGTTTATAATTATATACCAAGAGGACGAAGATCACTGGGCCGTCCTATGAAACGCTGGAGGGAAAATTTTCTATAGGATCGTAACAGGCCTTGGCCTAATACTTGGAAGGAAGAAGAAGTAGAAGAAGCCTATGCTTAATTTCTTTTTGCACCTCATTCCTATTTGTAATTACTGTTTCTAGGTATTTGAATTCAGTCACTTCTTTATAAATTTCATTTGTCATTAACTGTCCATTTCCATTATATAATGTATTTCTATGTGCGACCACATATTTAGTTTTATTGATTTAGAATTCCTCAATAGAGTGTGCGTGTTGGCCATTAGCATCTCATTACTAACACCTAATAATACTACACCATCAGTAAAACTAACAGTTTATTAATACTATTGATTTATAGGCCTTCTTCATCCTCTAAAAAATTTGATGGCATGTTCTACTACAAAATTGAATGATAGAGGAGATAGTGCATCTCTTTACTTTAACCCATTGTGAATTTCAAAAGTATCCGAAAACTGTTTGCCTACACGCAACCTACTCTTTGTGCCATTTGGTTACATTCAAGAATGTCCAACTAGCTCTTCAATAATTCCGAACTCCAGCAGGATACTACACAACTTTTCCTTAATAATTGCATCGTATGCCATCTTCAAATCTACATATAGTTACGCACTGTGACATTAGATTCCTATTTATTTTCAAAAATCAGTATTATACTAAAAATCTGATCTGTTGTAGACCTGTTTCTTCTAAACCCATATTGAAGATCTCCTAGAATGTCATCAATACAGGGAGTAAGTCTGCCTTACTAATATATTTGTTAGAATTTTGCACGAAGTTGAAAAGCACGCCGAGTAATAACAATATTTTGTTTTAACTAGCAGGATTAAGGCCATAAAGTCTTCTCTTGCACTCAACCAGCGAATAGTAAAATTATATAAGAATTTCATACTTATTACAATTTTAAAAATATTAATAAAATATAGACTAAACAAAAGACAATGGGGATGTGATCTAATACAAGCTAATACTAACAAAAAATGGAATAAAATAAAATAAAATAATATGAAATAAAATGAAGTAAGTAAAGCTTCCTAGATGAATATTTATAGGTATATACAAAATGCTGAATATATTTGTTATGCAGTTAATGTAGTATTAAATAAATGAAGCTAATTTAATCATCCGCCGGTGCGCCTTGTGTAAGTTAGGACAAACCCTAGAAGCGAGACACGGCTGATATTAGGAAACATAAAGCAGTGAAGTTAAACATATCTCTAATTTGCTGGGAGTCAGCTAGAATAGGTCTGGCATTCACAATGGAAACCATAAACCTCGAGTTGACATCCGGATGTGTTTTCAACAAACTTTGTGATATAATGCGCTCTCTAACACGTCTTCTTATTCTCTCAATTAAATCTAACCAAACATACAGAAATAAATACTACACTTTCCTCACCTAAAACAGACAAACTGCTAGCTTTTATCCTCTTTTAATTAAATGTCGAGATACTATCATACATTTTAGGAGAAAAACTGATAAGAATCCACGATCATGTGTGAGAAAACTATGCAATTAGTAAAGTAAAGTAAAGGTATCCCACTACAGACCTCGGGAGGCCCTTGGGGTAGTAGGGGGTTAAGGTTCCCACTTTTTCTAGACAATCGGCACTTGATGTCAGTCGGGTTGTCAGCCCTGCGTGACGGCCGCCTTTACCCCCAGAACAAGCACCTGGTACTCATTTACGTTGGCTGAGTCGACCCCAGGGCCATAGTGCCGCCAGAAGGTTTTGGTCAGTTTAAAAATCCTGACCCCACCGGGACTTGAACCTTCGACCTTCCGACTTGTAGCGCAGTGCCTTAACCATTACGCTACGGCGTGCTTATCTGAAACCCGAAATAAAAATAACGCTGTAGCAGCCGTTGTGTTTTTCCTCTGCTGTGGTCTCGTACGTAGCAGGCCCTAGTTCGATCCTCAAAAAATCACGAAACGGTCCCCGTACATCATCTAGCGATGGAGAGCTTATGTCAGCGCAGCCATGAACTTACGGGTTCAATAGTGCCAAACAGTGAATTGCACAATCGCAGTCAACCTTGGCCTCGGTTTTCAATGTTTTATGTTTCCATTATAACTACTAGGGCATTTGATAAACAATGGAAAAACTGCTGTAACACCATAAACATTATTTATGTTGATCTTGCAGAAGATTTTCGGGCTGTTGGCCGTGGTCTTGAGGCTTGTAGTTCCCCAACGTTTCACCAGAGACTGCGTCCAGCATCCTCAAGGGTTGTCTTGAGACTGGCAATTTTGTCGACTACCTGCTCTATTTATACATGTATCCGCGACGTGTTCTCTGCGCGTTCTGTTACTTCGTAAATTGTATCTGATATGAGATACATATATTAGGAAAATGTGATGATTTAGAATATTGGAGACGTCAGTTATTACCGGAAAGATTTCTAAATTCAAATCGGGAAAGATTGGCATGCTACGAGTTATTGGTAAATCCAGAAAATTGGATAAACTTGGGTAAATTTCTGGACAAAACGCGGAAAATAAGAACAACACTCATTAATGAATAAATACATGTTATCAAAATGCAATACCATTAATTCTTAACAATTATACATAACTTAATTAGTGTATAATGCTATTGTCATCATTCCAGTCTTTGCTTAAGTTTCTTCGAGTAGTATAGGAAGTCCCCTGGGTTGGTTACCAACTAATGCTATTGTATTATTATGTAATTGTAATATTATTGTGTTTTCTTTATGTAATTGTAATGTTAGTGTTTTTTTTGTTCTTTTTTATACCATTACCAATTATTATTTATTGTAACGGACTGTCAACAGAACGTACGGCTTACTGCCCGTGCGACCCATATTTGTAAATAATATTGTAAATATCTTACTTTTTGTCTAATAAAGTCCTACTACTACTACTACTACTAACTTTACACATATACTTCAACATTTTATAACTTACTATTAATTTTTAGGTCTTGCATTCTTTCACAGTTTATTGTGCTTAACGACTATAGTTGGATAAGATTTTTAAAATACATTTCGAAACTCCGTTGAGGGCACTATATTAAAATTTGAAGAAAAATATAATAGTACCTGAGATCTCCATCGTTCTCGTCAATAGTGTAGTTTCCTCTTCCCCTGTCAGTTTCAGTACCAAGTTGAACGCAGAAGATGAAACTTAAGTTTTCGAAAGGCCTCCATCAAGACTACACTTCTGATTATTGAGGACGACTGAGATCTCAGGTACTGTTTTATTTATTTATAAACAGTTTACAATGTAATAAAACATCTTCCTGTGCTCACAGCTGTTCAAATGTTTATCTTCTTTCTGTACTCTTCTCTATCTTCTCATACCAATTTTTGCAGACCTAGCTCCCTCATACCTCTTCTTACACCATCAATCCATTTAAATCTAGGTCGACTTCTCTTTCCTTTTCCAGGTGGAATCCATTCCAAGGTTTGGCTGGGTAATCTTTTCTCTGGCATACGACCATACCATTCTAGTTGTCTATATCTCACAAAATCTAATATTGAATTTTGGACATTTATTTGTTGTCTTATGATTGTATTTCTGATTTTTTCCCCAATTTAGAATGTCTACTTTTATATTTATTCTTCTTCGTCTTCTTCGTCACGATTTAGATTTATTTACTAGCCTGTTCCAGCTCCAAATTGCTGCTGTTTCCATATTTTCTTTGGTCTTCCCAAACTACTTCTTCCTCGTGGTGAATAGTTGTATGCTGCTTTTGGTATTCTATTCTCGTCATCCTTGCTAAATGTTCTTTCCAGTTTGTTCTGTATTTTACTATCGTTGTGTTTAATTCCTCTACTTTTGGTTGCTCTCTTATATTTCCTAAACATTTAATATAGTTAGTTCAATACCTTTTTTTTATTTATTTTTCAGCACGTTCCATAACAAAGAAAGTAATACTACATACTTAAAGTTACAAAATAATTTACATAAAATTATTTGCAAAAAATCTTCTGTTTTAATTAATTTTCTATGGCCAATTGTATTTTTTTTTCTATTTGTTCTACTCGTTGAATTGGCTTTGTTTTGCTCTAAAGTCTGTCTAAGTTTATGGAATTAATAAATGAGATTAATTCAACTGTGTACTTCTGTACTAGTCTTAGTTTATCGAATATCCATTTGCCATTTTTCTTAATCATGTTGTCCTTAAATAAGCGTCTTTCTGTTTCTAGTTTTGTACATTCAAACAAAAGATGATCTATGGTTTGTTCTGAAATTCCGCATGTGCACAAAGCGCTACATTTTATTTTAAAACGGCAGTAATAACTGTTTATTTTACCATACCCTGTTAAGAAAGTTGTTATTTTTCCTGTTAAAGGTAATATTAATTTCAACCTTTCCTTCACAGTAGGTAAAAAGGATTTTGTCACTGCACCTTATGTGGTATTTTTTCATTGATTTTCCCACTTATTTGCACTTATTGATTGCAATTCGCTTAAAACTACACTGGCTGGTTTACGGTTGTAACACACTGGAAGTTCTCCGTTCCCTGATCCTTGTTTAGCCAATCTATCAGCAATCTCGTTGCCACCATTCCCATTGTGTGCCTTCACTCATACTTACTTACTTACTCACTGGCACTATCGAACCCGTAGGTTCATGGCCGCACGGACATAAGCTCTCCATACATCCCTATCCTGAGCTAATGGTTTCCAATCATTCCCTGTATAATCTACTTCCCTCAAATCATAGTTAATGTTATTCTCCCACCTCATTCTTGGTCAACCAACTGGGCGTTTTCCCTCTGGCTTTCCTACAAGAAGCTTCCATGCAAGTCTTTCATTCCCCATACGTGCAACATGTCCTGCCCATCGCAGTCTACGACACTTAACTGTTCTTATTATATCTGGCTTCCTATAAAGACCATGTAGTTCATTTTTATGTAGTCTTCTCCATTCACCTGTCTGTTCATCTCTCCTTGGTCCAAAAATTTTCCTAAGTACTTTATTCTCAAATACTTGTAATCTCCTTTCCTCTCTTAAAGTAAGAGTCCATGTTTCGCACCCATATAATATAACTGGTAGAATAATTATTGTTTTATATATTTTCAGTTTAACGTTTTTTGAAAGGAGTTGGGACATCAAGAGTCTCTGCAATGCATAATAACATGCATTTCCAGAATTGAGCCTATGTTTAATTTCCTTGTGTATCTCATTCCTGTTTGTGATTATTGTTCCTAGGTATTTGAATTCAGCCACTTCCTCAAAATTTCCCTCATTTGTCATTAGCTGTCCATGTCCATTATTTAATGAATTTCTACGTGTGACCATATATCTAGTTTTATTGATATTTACTTCCAGTCCTAATTTCTTAGTGTAGTGAATTTTCCAATTCTGAATTTCTAGCTTTTTAGTTAGGTCTCTAATTGATGCTATTAGGTTTTGTTGGTTTTTGCTATTTTCTAGTGAATCTAATGTTATTCTGCTATCTGAATAGTTCAATACCTTGTGAACAAATAGAAATACATAGCTAAATAGGAATTGAAAATGCTCTGATAGTGTACCGAGGCTTGAGATGATTTGGAACTGCGGTGTTAGTAGGTAGTAAGGAGCTCACTTTCTGGAGGATAGAAAGAGAAATGAAGCCCCCAGAGAGATGTTGTAGAGTTTAAAAGTTGGAAGGCGGTGGGTGACGTATCGGTCGCCAGATGATCCTGTCACAAGCTCAAGTAAATCCAGGATCCACTGACTTATTTATTACCAGCACTGGGTTCATCTCTTCACACCATCCGTTACAACATTACACAACGCACAGTCACGCAGCAACTGCGTAAACTAACGCAATTTCTCACAAAGTTCAGTTTCTACTCCAATTTTCTTCGTTTACTTCATATACAGAGTGTAAGTATTTTTTTTTTGCGCATTTTGTCGTACTTACAGCAATGGCGACCATGATTGAAAGTTTAACTTCCTACATTTCGGGGTTGCCAACCTAAATAATTATACTGTAATATTACATTTACACCCACGTGCGGGAAGTAAAACTACTGCCCTCTATGTAAACTATGTACAATGTATATACAGAAAATATCCAAAAGGTAGTGTTAATATACATTATACCAAACAAATCATTGGATTTTAAATGAACTGAACTTTATTTGAAACCATATAAAACAATAAATACGTACTTGCGGCCATGTTATCAATAATTGTTCTCAAGGCCTCCTGTTGTTTCAACTATTGTAATAAACATTGCCCACACTGTTAACGTCAGTAAATTATTTATAATGAACGCAAATATTTCCAACAAAGATGTTATTATTTTACTATTATTTATTATTTTGAAAACACCATCGCGAAAAAAATAATGTACAACGCACGTTTGTGAAGTGTTTTACAAAAGGGACGAAAAATATTTAAAAACCGAGCGATAGCGATAGCATCGTAATATACTATTTTGCGTTTACAGCAATGGCGACCATGATTGAAAGTTTAACTTCCTACATTTTGAGGCTGCCAACCTAAATAACTATACTGTAATAAAATAAGTACTGTAATATTACATATTACAAACCCGTGTGGGAGGTAAAACCACTGCCCTCTATGTATACTATGTGCAATATATATACAAAAAATATCCAAAAGATAGTGTTAATATAGGTACATTATACGAAACAAATCACTGCATTTTAAATGAACTGAACTTTATTTGAAACAATATAGAACAATAAATACGTACATGCCGCCGTTTTATCATTAATTAGTGTCTAGGCCTCCTGTAATTTCAACTAATAAACATTGTCACATTGTTAATGTTCATCAGTTGTTTATAATGAACGCAAATATTTCCAACAAAGATGTTATTATTTTATTATTATCTATTATTTTGAAAACACCATCGCGAAAAAAATAATGTACAAGGCACGTTTGTGAAGTGTGTTACAGAATCTCGGAAATTAAAAACCTCGCTATCGCTCGGCTTTTGAACACTTTCCTCACTTCTGTAAAAACCACTTCCCAACCTCGCATCTTAATATACTTTTTTTTAATTTTGTCACAAATGACCAAAATTTTTCATTTACGTTATTTCGACGTAAATGAACACACAGATGTTTAAAATCTCACGTAACACATTATTTATTTCTGTAAATTATCAGTAAATCTTTAATCACAATTTTCACACACAATTGGATGATGTTATGCATCAATCGGCTAAGCGCCATTTTGAAAAAAAAAATGTTTTGATGCCATCTGTTACACTGGCTCATGAAGCAAGTACATGTACACTTTTATCGCCATTTTTTTTTTAATATAACTTTATTATTAAGGAAAAATGTAAACGTAAATCAGTCCTATCAGACATTCTATGTTTGGAACAAACGGCTATGAAACCAGATATTCATAAATGCTAATCTAAATTTTGCATCATCCAGCAATGCCCCGCTCTTAGATAGTTGCTGAATAACTGTCAAAGGGAAATAACTTGCACTATCCAGTATTGTTATTTTGCTAAAGATTGACTTAAATTTTAATAGCATTTTTCTCGAAACTTACATAATGGCGTACAGCCTGTTGATGCATAATGTCATCCAATTAATCTCCGTTCAATGTTTATCTCATTCACAATTATTTCACAGCCATTGATGAATCCGTCCACCTCAATTTCTCGTAGACTTAACTTCACGCCGCCCAACATAACACTAACTGGTGTCTGTCCTCGCCTCAAATATACGGGGTAAATCATAAATATGGCTATACGTTTGATCGCGTTGTGTGATGAAAATATTACCATTATAGGAAATATGAAATTACCGTTGGAAAGGCAATTATTCAAATTACAACAATGGAATAAAACAAAACAATGTAGTACTTACGTCATTAGTCAAAATGGCATTGAATATGCAACAGCAAATTACAATTGCTGTAAAGTGTAGGAAGTTTAATGAATCTTGGACCAGCAAGTACTTTGTGAAGGAGCATGGAAACAAAGTGTTATGTGTTATTTGTAACAATGTTATTGCAGCTGTGAAAGAATATAACATTAAAAGAATTACCAAACAAAGAATGGCCATTTTGATAAATTTAATGGAGATGAGCGTACTGAGAAAGCGAACGAGCTCCTTCCTAAAGTTACGGCACAACAGCAGTTATTAATTCAGGGCGGTGGTGTAAGACAAATAAATGTTACCGAAGCTAGTTATGATGTTTCGAAACTAATTGCTGAGAACAGAAAACCGTTTTCTGATGGCGAATTTGTGGAAAAGTGTCTGTTTGCTGTTGCCATGAAGTTGTGTCCCGATAAAATTGATTTATTCAATTCAGTATCGCTATCAAAAAACACTACGTAGGCGTGTAGAAGAACTAGTATTACGTGTTTATGAACTTGTAGAAAAAGGAAAATAATTTGAAAATCTCTCCATTGCATGCGACGAAAGAACGGACATAACTCATACTTAATTGTAGGCTTTCACGGCCGGCGTCTTGATCCATATTTGGTTCATCTTCCGGGCTTATAGGCCGTGGTCTGGTTGTCTTCTTACTCGACGTTTCGTCTACTGCTGCGGTAGACATCATCAGGAAATACTGCGTGCTTTCTGTGAACTCCTCAACAGTCGGCTGCAGACTGACTGGTCATTGGAAACTGTCTCTCTGTTTATAGCTAAACCCCGGGTGGAGGGGAGGTTTTCTGCGCGCACCGAGTTGTGCGCTGTATTGCCGTTAAAGAAATACAACATAGCAACAACCTACAAACCAACACAAAAAATCAGCAATATACTGCGCCCAGCCAAAGACACTAGAGATCCTTTGAGTCATGCCGGTATATATCGTATCCCGTGCAGTTGTGGAGAGGTGTACATCGGTACAACAAAAAGAATGATCAACACACGATTACAAGAACACATGAGACACTGCAGGTTAAAACAAAATGAAAAATCGGCCGTAGCGGAACACTTGATGAACAACCAACAACATATTATAAGATTTGAAGATACCCAGGTATTATCACAAACATCACATTACTACACCAGACTATACAGAGAAGCCATAGAAATATACAAACATAAAAATTCCTTCAACAAAAAAGAAGAAACCTTGAAGATAAACAAAATTTGGATCCCAGCACTGCATAACACGACAACGAAGCCTATGACTTCTGCACACGGCAATACAGCGCACAACTCGGTGCGGCGCAGAAAACCTCCCCTCCACCCGGGGTTTAGCAATAAACAGAGAGACAGTTTCCAATGACCAGTCAGTCTGCAGCCGACTGTTGAGGAGTTCACAGAAAGCACGCAGTATTTCCTGATGATGTCTACCGCAGCAGTAGACGAAACGTCGAGTAAGAAGACAACCAGACCACGGCCCTATAAGCCCGGAAGATGAACCAAATATGGATCATAACTCATACTGTTCAGTTGTTGGTATTTGTTAGAGGTTCGTTATCTTTAAGAAGCCAGCTCCACTCTTCTCAATAGGTAAATATATTCACCTTTGTACCAATTTGTTTTACAATTTTAATTGCAGCATGGTGTTACAAATGTTTTACTTCTTCTTCTTCTTCTTCCTTTCATGTGATAGACCTAGTGGTCTGTTACGGTCTCAATCCAACGTTTGAAGGATCTGCCCAAAGATCTCTTGCCTGGTGGCTGGTAATTTAAGATACAAATGTTTCACATTCTTCTGTATGAAAATGTAATTTTATTTTAGTAATAATAATAATAATAATAATAATAATAATAATAATAATAATAATAATAATAATAATAATAATAATAATAAAAGTAAAGTCATCCCACAACAGGCCCGGAGGCCCTTGGGGTAGTAGGAGGTTAAGGCTCCCACTTTTTCTAGACAATCGGCACTTTATGTCAGTCGGGTTGTCAGCCCTGCGTGACGGCCGCCTTTACCCCCAGAACAAGCGTCTGGTACTCATTTCCGTTAGAGGCTGAGTCGACCCCAGGGCCATAGTGCCGCCAGAGGGTTTAGGTCAGTTTAAAAATCCTGACCCCAAAGGGACTTGAACCCTCGACCCTCCGGCTTGTAGCTCAGTGCCTTAACCACTACGCTACGGCGTGCCCCAATAATAATAATAATAATAATAATAATAATAATAATAATAATAATAATAATAATAATAATAATAATAATAATAATAATAATAGACGCAGCAGTAGCAGTAGCAACAATAATAGTAACGATATTTATGTTCCGGCCCGCGATCAATTGCACAATCAGTTATTGGCCCGGCCCATTAAAAAGTTTGGGCGGCTCTGGTCTAGCAGATCCACCGACCTTTCCCCCAGTGCACCACCTGGGGACGTGTTTTGTTGCTGAAGTGGGTCCAGCCTGAGCATTAGTACGTCAGGTCGCTCAACTTCTGACGACCTCACAGATTGCCCTTGGGTCACTCGGTCCCGGAGTCGGCGCTAATCCCACACCAAAAGACCGCGCTTCCTCCTTTTCCGAGCCTACTGACCTGGTGGTAATTCCCAGCATTGCGTCCGGTATTGTCCCAACCAGCCTGTTTGCAAGACTAGGCCTAGTCGTGCACCTGCTGTGAGTCCAGCCCACTGAGCAATGTAGGCATCCAGGGTGCTCATCGTCCATGGTGACCCCACAGAGGTCCTCGGGTTCATTGAAACAAGAGAAAGGAGCTTCTGATCTCCAGTCTCCCACCACTTCGCCACGGCGGCCGCCGATCCTGCTGTGGGCCAGGATATGTGAGCTTTAACAACAGGTCGCTCATCTTCCCCCTGTTGACCCCACTTATGGTCCGTGAGTCCATCGGACTTGGAAGGGAGGACTGACTAGAAGATCCACCGACCTTTTCCCCACTACGTCACCGAGGGGATGCGATTGGCTGCTGAAGTGGGCGCAGCACGAGCTATGTAGTACGTCAGCTCGCTCATGTCCTGACGACCTCACAAATGGCCCGTGGGTCCGGTCTGGACCTAGCTGGGAGGAATGCAAGGCAAACCACCGACCGTTCCCCTATCCGCCACCCGGGGACGCGCCCTGTTGCTGTTGTGAGCACAGCTGGGGCCAGAGAACCGGACCCCCAGGGGGTAAAAGTATACAGGGTGTTTAGGGTGTTTCGGAATAACTATTACAGACTTCTAGGAGATGTAGAGGGGACTTTATAGATAAAGTTTTAAAAAGTAACCTACATCCGCGAACGTATAATTTCGATGTGAACTAACTTTGAAGATCGAAACTCAATGGTCTGATAACGTGTCTCTTGTGTTTCAGAATAAGTATTCTAGGGGTTGTACTATAAGAAAGATACCACGTGGCGACCCTGTTGTACGTTGCACAAAGTGTACTGGCGACGCCCCACAATAACTGGTGTGTGCTCAATAATTTCTGCTGCCGCCATAATTCGTACATCTTCCTCCGATTCAACGGCTGATATCAATTATATATAATAACAATAATTAACTTATAGAGAAAATAAAGATATAGAAAATAAAGTAAATAAATTTCAGGCTATTTGTGGAACCATAAAAAGAACCTTAGGTCGGAAAACAAGGAAAGATACGAAACTTAAATTATATAAAACAATGGCTGTTCCTTTGCTGTTGTATGGAAGTGAAAATTGGATAATGAAATCAAGGGATAAAAGCAGGATACAGACTGCGGAAATGCTGTTTTTACGTAATGTGAAAGGATGCACAAGAGCGGATATAATAAGGAATGAAACTATACGAGAAGAATTAAATATATATAAAATTGAAGATAAAATCAGCGAAAATAATAAGAAATGGACAGAACACTTAATGAGAATGAACAACGAAAAAATACCAAAAAGAACCTTCCTGTATAATCCCAGAGGAACAAGAGATGTTGGCCGACCACGTAGAAGATGGACTCCACTTTTAAGTTCGCCGGAACAGGCTGCATAGCCTAAACCTTGTAGTAGAAGAAGAGGAGGAGAACAATAATTAAGTCTTATAGACTGCGATGGGCAGGACATGTGACACGAATTGGGAATGAAAGATGGGCATGGAAACTTCTTGTAGGAAAACAAGAAGGAAAACTTCCAGAGGTAGACTAAGAATGAGGTAGAAGAATAACGTTAACAATGATTTTAGGGAGTGCAATTATTCAGGCGATTAATGGAAAATATTAGCTCAGGAAACGCATGTATGGAGAGTTTATATACGCGATCACTCGGGGTTCGATAGCGCTACTGAAGGAGTATTTATCGTTAATATTATTAATAAAGCCAAGACCTTGCCAGACTGTTCTCGCTATACATAACAATGCCAAACCGCCTTATGCAACAGTATAATTATGTATAGATAATTACTCATAGAATTTTGTAATAACCACTCAATAGGTAATTTAGATAAGCGCATACTCCTGACGGCTCTTTTTTTATTATCATACATTGCTATTTCAAAATACGCCTTCATTTATTTATGACAGGCCATTTTTGTTTTATTTTTCCACTCTAACTTCTAACTATCTCGTATTATCGGACATATAACTTCATAACCGCACCACATAAACTCTCTATACATCTCTATCCACAACTAATGGTTTCCTATCATCCCCTGTATAATTTCTTTCATGGTAATCAATAGAAAGCATAGAATTGATAAGATAAGAGAAAATTTACAAATAGAACAAATTTCAAATGGGATATAGGCCTACAATACAAGGAATGAATGGAATGTACGGAGTGAATCATAAATATGGCTATACGTTTGATTCGCGTTGTGTGATGAAAAATTACCATTACAGGAAATATGAAATTACCGTTGGAAAGACAATTATTCAAATTACAACAATGGAATAAAACAAAACAGTGTAGGAACTTACGTCATTAGTCAAAATGGCATTGAATATGCAACAGCAAATTACAATTGCTGCATGGACAATAATGTATGCTAATGATCGTGAGGCTGCAAGACGAGCAAGATGTGAGTTTAACGTAGCATTGCAGCCGTCGACTGTGGGGAAGTGGAGAAAACGACTACTGGAAACTGGAAGGATGCAGAAAATGAAACCTCCTGGAAGGCCTAGCATTAGCACGGATGCAGAAAACAACGAAGAGAATTGTGGAGGTGATCAACACTAGCCCACAAAAATCAACCCGCCAAGCTGCACGTGAGCAGTGATTTGTTTTGTTTTGTTCTATTGTTGTAATTTGAAGGATTCCCTTTCCAATGATAACATCATATTCCCTTTAATAATAGTATTTTCGTCACAAAATGCGATCAAACGTACAGCCATATTTCTGAATCACTGTGTACATATAAATAGAACGTCAAACGACAGAATAGTTAAAATAGCTAAGGATAAATTCCCAACTGGGAAAAGAAATATTGGACGTCCCAAGGAAAGTTGGAACGATACAATTGAGGCGATACACTGAAGTGGAACAGACACCTTGTCTACATTGGATGGAAGAAGAAGATCATGGTTAATGCCATTCTCCCACCACATTCTTGGCCTACCTACTGGACGCTTTTCCTGTAGTTTTTCATTTCCCAGTCATGTCACAACTCCTGCCCATCGCGGTGTAAGAGGCTTAACTGTTCGTATTATATCTGGTTTTCCATAAAGATCATGTAGCTCACTGTTGTGTAGTCTTCTCCATTCGCCTGTCTGTTCATCTCTCTTCGTAAAAAAATGTTCCTAAGAACTTTATTCTCAAATACTCGTACTCTTTCCTCCTCTCTTAAAGTAAGAGTCCACGTTTCACATGCATATAATATAACTGGGAGAGTAACATTTTAATATACCGCTGTGGTATCAAGGTAGCATGCTGCCTTGTCACGCAGAGGGGCCCGGGTTCGATTCCCGATCGGAATAGGATCCTGGGTGAGTTTTTTTTCGGGGTTTTCCCTCATATTTGTCAGGAAGATTAGGGCCAAACGGTCCACGAAAATCATCCGGCCATCAATATCATCCTTATCATTATCATCATCATTCACCGGTGTGAAAAGTAACCGGAAGCTACCACACCTATAATTCCCTAGAAGCTGCAAGCATAGCATGCAAATGCTATGATTGCAGCGAAATACCTGCTCTCGGGCACAACACTACAGAATAGAATTCAGCTTATTTTATTTTAGTGAAGCTGGGACGACAAGTGTTCATCATCATCATCATCATCATCTGCATTCATGGATTAGGTCTGTTGACCCGTTCCGACTTCAGTCCATCTCTTTCTAGGTCTGCCCACATCTCGGGTGCCTTTAGGTTTGTATTTTGTTATTTGTTTTGGATTCCTTCATTCTGTCTATGTGTTGCTTCCATTTTTGTCTATATGTATCTATTTGATCAGTTATTGCAAATATTTCAAGTTCCTGTCTTATTTCTGTGTTCTTGATTCTGTCTTTCTTAGTGCACCCTTAACAGATCTCAAAAATTTCATTTCTGCCGCTGTTATCCTACTTAGATCCTGTTTTTTATGTATCCAGGCTTCTGAACCATAGAGCAGTACCGGTACTGCCAACGTTTTGTAATATTTCAATTGGGTCTCTCTTGTTATTTTGTTATTAGTGATCGTTTATTGTACCACATATTCTCTGGAATTTTGCTATTTTATTAGTTATATCATTATCATAATTAAATTAAATGCCACATCCTAGATAATACAAGTGTTCTTGTCATATATAATGTAGTCTTCTCCATTCGCCTGACTTTTTTGTAAAAATATTTAATCGTACGTTCACTTTATTTAGCAAAGTGGATATGGTTGCTAAACGCTTTAATATAAATACCTCGTAATATTGCATTTCGCATAAGTACATGTAATCCTGGAGTTATTTATTAACATGTTAAAATAAAACCACTTAACCTTGGTAAAACCGACCTTATAAAGAAGGATGTGGTTGCTTCATCAGAACAAAGTGCCCAATGCTTTGGAATGTATGTGTTGAACAGTCGGTTAAAGATACGTTGTTACAAGTGTGGTATTTTTTCTAAATTCAGTTTCAAATTTTAAAACATCTAAAATAATTTTTATAATCGCATGTATTTTACAAAATAATACAGTGCTATTATGATAGTAAGTAAAGAACTACAACAGAATTGTCAGTAACTCCATGATAAGTGAGTATAGCTGGCGCACTCTGAAGTTACGCGTCTGCGACGTCATTGTTACACTTGGGGAAACAAGAAAGTCAATTGTTATACCAAATGTTTTAAAAATATCGCCTTCTTTATCACCCTCTAAGGGGTAGGTTGGATCAATCATTTCTGTGTGTTTTGTTCCCTTCTTAGTGCTCAGAATTAACACTATGTTTAATTTCTTTGTGCATCTCATTCTTATTTGTGATTATTCTTCCTAGGTATTTGAATTCAGCCACTTCCTCAAAATCTCCCTCATTTGTCATTTGCTGTCCATTTCCATTATATAATGCATTTCTATTTGTGACAATATATTTAGTTGTATTGATATTTACTTCCAGTCCCAATTTCTTAGTGTTACTCAATAGTGTGTGCGTGTTGGTCTTTAGTATATCTTCGCTATCGTCCAAGCATAAACTAACAGCTTATTAATACCATTGAGTTGTAGGCCTTATTCGTCCTCTAAACATTTGATGGCATGTTCTAGTACAAAGTTAAATAGCAGAGGAAATAGTGCATCTCCTTGCTTCAACCCATTCTGGATTTCAATAGTATCCGAAAACTATTTGCCTACACGCACCCTAATCTTTGTGCCATTTAGACACAGTCGTATAAGTCTAACTAACGTTTTAGGAATTCCGAACTCCAGCAGGATACCACAAAACTTCTCCCTCTTAATTGAATCATATGCTTTTTTTTAAGTCTGCGTATTGTTGATGTACTGTACCATTATATTCCCATTCCTTTTCTAAAATCTGTTTACACTAAAAATCTGATCTGTTGTGGACTTGTTTCTTCTAAATCTACATTGATGATCTTCTAGAATGTCATCAATATAGGGAGTAAGTCTGCTTACTAATATTTTTTTTAGGATTTTGTACGAAATTGAAAGTACTGAGATGACCCTGTAGTTGCAGCAATCTGTTTTATCTCCTTTCTTATAAATTGGTATGATAATCGATTCTTTCCATTCATCTGGAAGAGCTTCTTTTTCCCAAATCATACTAAGTAACCGGCGTATCTTTTCCATCAATTTTTCTCTCCCTGATTTTATCAGTTCTGCTGGGATCTCATCTGAACCTGATACTTTATACGTCTTCAATCTCTCTATCGTCATTTCAATCTCTAATGCACTTGATTCTGCGACTAGCATTTCTGCTCTTTGTAAATTATCCTCCTCAATTTCCTGTTCTGTATGTACATTACTAAGCTGATTTAAAGTATATCAGCAATTGAATGTTGACCAAAGGGTGGAAACATCCTGAATAATATTTCTGTGTGTGAACATATATTTAATTTTATACATGTTTACTTACAGCCCCAATTAAATGTAACATCCATCCAGCCATAGTATTCTGTCTGCCCTAGGGCAGGCCTTCAATTCACTGCCATCATAGCATTTTCATGCTATGTTTTGCAGCTTTGGCTAGGGAATTGTAGGTGTGGTAGCTTCCCGTTGCTTTCCACACCGATGAAGGATGATGATGATAATGAGATGATAAGGATGATTGATGATGATGAAGGGCCTATGATTTGGAGGACCGTTTGGGCCTTAAAGTTATCCTGACATTTGTCTTACACCTCTTATTTTAAGAGAGTTTTCAAGAAAAAATGCTCAGTTTAAGAGTCCTATATCATTCATTTAATTTTGACCCTAAGGGATGGAGACACCTGTATATGTATTCCAATGTGTGAAAAAAATTTAGTCTTATAGATGTTTACTTCCACCCTGAATTTAAACTCATCATAGAATCTTACTTAAAGGAGTTTTTAAAAATGCTTAGTTCAGAGTCCTACATCATCAAATTTAATTTGATCCTAAAGGTTGGAGACACCTACATAGTGTTATATTTAGTTTTATAGATGTTTACTTTGCAGCCCCCAAATAAACGTAACATACACTCTTACTTTAAGGGAGTTTTCAAGTAAGCCTATTCAATGGGGAATCAAAATTATACGCTTCAATATGGGGCTAGCAACTAAATTGTTAATACCCTATATATACAAATATATAGCTTTTACTTGAAAGGATTTTCATGTTACATAAGACATATGGGGTGAATGTTTCAAACAAGATACAGCATAACATCGAGTCTTAACTTTTTTATGGATTTCTCTTTCATATAAGATACATATAAAAGAAAATGATGATTTATCGAGCAAGTATGAAACACAATTACCTGTGAAAACTAACTAACTCACTGGCGTTATCGAAATCGTAGGTTCATGACCGAGCGAACGTAAATTTTCTTACATTCCTATCCAGAGCTAATACTTCCCAATCATCATATCGTAATTAATTATATTCTCTCACTTAATTCTCACCTTCCCTCTAGTTTTCCATCTAGAAGTTTCCATTCCTCTCTTTCATTCCCCATTCGTATCACATGTCCTGTCTATCAGAGTCTACAACACTTAACTGTTCTTATTATATCTGGTTTCTCATAAAGATCATGTAGCTCACTGTTATGTAGTCTTCTCAATTCGCCTGCCTGCTCATCTCTCTTCGGTATATTTTTTTCTCGAGAACTCTATTTTCAAATACTCGTAATCCTTTCTCCTCCTTTTAAACTAAGAGCCCATGTTTCAGATCCATATAATATAAATGGGAGAATAACAGTTTCATATATTTTCACTATAACTTTTTATTGAGAGACGTTGGGACGACAAGAGTCCCTGTAATGCATAATAGCATGCATTTCTAGAATAGAACCTACTGTTTAATATGTTTGTGCACCTCATTCCTGTTCGTAATTATTGTTCCTAGGTATTTAAATTCAGCCACTTCTTCAAAATTTTCATCTCTCATTAACTGTCCACTTCCATTATATAATTCATTTCTATGTGTGAACATACATTTAATTGTATTAATGTTTACTTCCAGACACTATTTCCTTAGTTGGTACTCAATAGAGTGTATATGTTGGTCCTAAGTATCTCCTCGATATCGCATAATAATACTACATCATCAGCATAAACTAACAGTTTATTAATATCATTGGGTTGAAGGCCTTCTTCATCCTCTAAATATTTTGTGGCGTGCTTTAGTACAAAATGTAATAGTAAGGGAGGTAGTGCAACTCCTTGCTTTAATCTATCGTTAATTTCAAAAGTATCCGAATACTACCTATACACACCCTATTCTTCCTGATATTTATTCTTCTATTAATTACATCTAAATTACAGTGGAAAATAACAATGAGGTATTTTTCAGTTTATAAATGAAAAATAAAAAGAAAGGAAACAATTTAAAAAAATACTTACCATCTTGGAACACACAGAAAGTTTCATGAAGTATTTTAACAAATTCAATATTACGTTGGCACAATTAACAAATTTAGTCTAGGAATCTAGTAATAACTGATAAAAATGTTAATGTCCCAGACAGTAAGAAAAATTGAATTTTTCTAATTAGTTGTAATGACTGCAAAAAAGTATATAAAGGGAACACTAGAAGGAATTTATAAACTCGTACAAGAGAAATATTAAAAATGGTGAAATTGAAACATCGGCTATTGCAAGTCATAGTTTGCTAGAGGATAACATAATTGGAAGAGAAACTAAACTTTTAAAACATTTAGAGAAGGCTTTAGTATTACCAGTTTGGGAACTAATACTTGGAAGGAAGAAGAAGAAGAAGTTTGGGAAAGATATACATTCAGAAGAACAAATATAGATCCATGAATTTTGAAATTCCCGGTGAACAAAATGTAATGTCCAAGTTCATAATATCCACACCATATGGCAGTTAGGAAGTTGATTTTAACAGAAAAAAAAATTAACAGTTAGAGTTTGACTGAAGATGAAGGTAAAATGACCTTTGAAACTAGTGTCGTAAATTCACGGAAATTTATAAGGTGAGATATAAAAACATTTTTCTCCAACAATTTATAAATTATTTTAATTATACAGGATGTTTCAGAATAAGTATTACAGATTTCTAGGGGCTATAGAAGGGTCTTAGTAGGTAAATGTTTGATGAGGAACACATGTCCGGAAACATACCATTTCGATGTAAAATAGGCTTGAAGACCGAACACAATGGGCTGACATCGTGTTCGGTCTTCAAACCTATTTTACATCGACATGTGTTCCTCATCAAACATTTACCTACTAAGACCCTTCTATAGCCCCTAGAAATCTGCAATACTTATTCCTGAAACATCCTGTATAATTAAAATAATTTATAAATTGTTGGAGAAAAATGTTTTTATATCTCACCTTATAAATTTCCGTGTTTCAGAGTAAGTATTACAGACTTCTAGGCGTTGTACTACAAGTGTGGTTTCCATGTGGCGACCTTATTGTTCGTTGCCACAAGTTTACCTGCGACGCATGTTTTCTACACACGCCTCCACAAGACTTGGTGTGTGCTTAATTATGTCTGCAGCGACAAAATTCGTGCAAGAAGATCTTCCTCTGACTCGACAGGTGTAGTACAACCCCTAGAAGTCTGTAATACTTATTCTGAAACACAAGCCACATGATATCAGCCCATTGTGTCTCAATTTTCAAACTTATTTTACATCGACAAATGGTTGTCGTTTCTCGAACAAAACTTTTATCCTACTAGTCCCCTTTACAACCCCTATGAATGTCTAGTATACTTTATATGAAACACCCTGTATTAGTATTTCAATTCTCTATCATTTAGATCCTAAATATCAGGTTAAGAGTAGGTGCTTGTAAGCATAGCAATTTTCAGATACTGTTTAAATTCACAATGAGTTGCAGAAAATGTTGTCATTAGATTGCTCTCACGGAAATGGCACTAAAGAATTATTTATTGATGAAGAATCTAATACACACCTCGATATTCCCGATTCGACAAGTGAATTGACTTTTCCAGGTTGTTTTTCATGTATGCCGTCAAAATTGATATATGAATAAAGAAGCACATAAAGTCTATTTGTTGTTGAGGTAATTGTAGTCATTTTGACCTTGTTTGTTTGCGCAGGATCATGGAGTCCAACGTATTGTGCACAGAAGTTACTTTACTTCCCAGTGAAATTGAGAAGTGACAAATCAGGTTTGGTTTCTAAATAAAGTTCATTCGGTTCCTGGTGAGTGTCTACTTGTGAACACTGGCTGCAGTACATTCGGTGCGTACGCTGCTGTTTGGCCTATTGATAATTGTCATAGGAGTACATTTTTGACTATTTGAGCCTGCTCAAATCTTGGAGAATTTAAATCAAAGGACAGTTTTACAATTTCACAGTTCCTGAAGCTTTTTATTATTGGCATCGCTTCTTCAGCTTATCAGTAGGAAGGCGCGGGGTTGGAACGGAAGGAGGTAAGTGAGTATATACTCTCTCAATTCACTGCACGCCCCTTCACTGCCACCATCGAACTGGAGTTCATTTACCGTGCAGGCTTGAATAATAATAATAAGAATAATAATAATAATAATAATAATAATAATAATAATAATAATCATCATCATCATCATCATCATCCGGTATCATGGCAGCTGCCGCCATCTTCCGGAAACCAAACGCCATTCCTCTCTATCCATCCATTGATCTTCCTCCATTCCTCTGATATTCATAGCTGCTTGTACCCCTTCTATCCAAGTTTTCTTCGGTCTTTCTCTCTTCCTCCTTTCCATTGGGATCCATTCCATAACAATTTTTGGCAATCTTTGCTCTGGCATTCGATTGACATGACTAGAGCAAGGATTTTTATGAAATTTCATGTTTTAAACTATTAGTCAGAGAGCGCTGAGACAAAGTATCTTTACATTTTATGATATGTAGAATCAAATAAGACCTTCATATTTTTTTAATATTTCATAATATTTTGGTGAAATGTTCATATTTCAGTAAAAATTTAATATTCCTTCATATTTTTCAACTTTCAATTTTTTTAAATAAAATTTCTACTAATTGGTTAAAAACATTTTTGAAGTGACTGTAGTTTGAAATTTTTTGACAATGCAATATGGTAGACAAGCGAATATTCCTCAGTATCCCATCCAGAACAAGATAAATAGATTTGATAAAAGAAAATAATTGAAAAAAGGAGTCATGGGATGACCAAGTGGAGGCTTTTGTCCGAAAGTACAGAATAAGAATAGAGATTTTCTAATCTGTGACAAGAACATGAATAAGTAGAACAACAATGTTAGAATAATAACCACCTACTCTTTCTCTCAGGTAGAAACCTGTTCCTTTTTGCTACCTAAGGAAACCTGAAGCTGTGCTGGGAAATAAGGTGTTACTCCACAGTTTATGAAATTAGTAAAGTTCTTGTAGGTAAGGCCAATAGTATTCTCACTTACATCAAACTATCATATATAGTGCAGTACATGATTGCTCCCATAACATCATATGATGTGGAGCATACTTTTTGATCGTATAAAATAATTCTGACAGACAGGCATTAAAACATATAGAAAAAGCTCCTAACTGTATATTACGAACAGAATTCATTTTAACATCTTGTTTCTCCAAATATGACACTCAGTACTTGGTCTAATGCGATGGGCAGGACATGTGGCACGAATGGGGGAATGGAAGACGTGCATGGAAGCTTCTTGTAGGAAAACCAAAGGGAAAATGCCCAGTTGGTAGACCAAGAATGAAGTGGAAGAATAACATTAATCATGATTTGAGGGAATTAGATTATAGAGGGTATGATTGGAAAACATTGGCTCTGGATAGGGATGTATGGAGAGATTATGTCTGTGCGGCCATGAACCTACGGGTTCGATCGTGCCAGTGAGTTAGTTAGTTAGGACTTGGTCTACGTGTGTTCTGATTCATCCAATTTAATGTTATTGTGACATTTACAAATACTGCAATTCATTATCCTTATGCAAGGTAAATAGAAGTCATCCAAACTGTACCTACTCTAAATTTTGTCAGTGGTATATTCGATGGAAGCATGTTACTACGGTTACTATGTTTTGTTTTTTGCTTATGTTTGGATTTCGTAATTAAATATAATTAGGTAAATTAATTGATCGTGTTTTATATAAGCCCAGTATTAATTTATTGAAAAAAAGTGCCAAACTACAGTTTTGGGAGGTCCTTGGGGTAGATGGATGTTGAGACCTCCACATTTCTAGACAATCGCCAAGGGATGTCCACTGAGCTCTCAGTCCTGCGTGACGGCCGCCTTTGCCCTAGAACATGCGTCTGGTTACTCATTTAAATTAAGAGCTGAGTAGACCCTAGGGCTGTGATGCTGCCGGAAAGTTTGGTCCAGCAAAAAACCTGACCCCATTGAGACTCAAACCCACGACCTTCCGGCTTGTTAGCGTGATTCCTCACACAATACATTTCAATGTGAGCCATTAAAATTGCTTCAAATCACGAACATGATATTTTATATTTAGTCAGAATTAATGAAAAATTAATTATAATGGAAATACCTACAATGAAACTCTTGATTTCCTAAACTATAAAAGGGTCTTCTTGTCATATTTGTGTGCTGGTATGTATACCCATAAATTATACAGGGCTTGTGTGTATAAATATATGTAAAAAGTTAAAAAAACGGTAGCTTCATAATATTTTTGTGTCCTAATTTTCATATTTTTCATATTTTGTTATTATGATTTCATATTTTAGTATAATTTTCTTCATAAAATTCCTCGCTCTAGACATGACCATACCACTGCAATCTTTTCTTTTCTATGATGTCTATGATGTCCGGCTCCTCTTGTACACCCATAATTTCCCTTATTTCTTTATTTCGTATTCTATCCATTCTAGATTTTCCAGCTGATCTTCTTAAAACATCCATTTCTGTACTTAAAATTCTTTTCATTTCCCTGGTAGGAATTTGCCAGACTTCAGCACCATATGTTAAAATGCCTTGAATTATGGTTTGATATATTTGTAATTTTCTATTTTTTGTAATATTTTTGCTCCACCAAACAGAGTTTAAAGTATTTATTACTTGTTTTGTTTGTGCGATTCTATTTTTAATTTCCACTGTGTTATCGCCTGAATGGTCTAATTTTGTTCCTAAATAAGTGCATTCAATACTACGTTTTAGTCCTTCTTTCTCCATTGTTGAAATTTATATTTTCCATTTCTTCTCCTATTCACAGATATTTAGTTTTCTCAATGTTTATATAAAGTCCCCATTTATCATATTCTTCTTTTAGTTTTTTAGCAATAATAATAATAATAATAATAATAATAATAATAATAATAATAGATAGATAGATAGATAGATAGATAGATAGATAGATAGATAGATCATCGGTTGATTAATGTCTTTGACATCGTCCGATTCCTAATAGCCAATTTTGTCGGTCCATCCAATCTCCTGGCTGTAGATGTTTCTCCTTCATATATAAACATATTCCCTCACTCCAGGAGATTTTAGGTCTTCCTCTGCTTCGTCTTCCCTCAGGTTTCCATTCCAAAACAGATTTTGTTAGTCGAATCTCTTCCATTCGCTGGACATGTCCGTACCATCTTAATTGCTGAGTTTTAATATAATCTAAAATAGTGTCTTCAATCTTCATTTTCTCCCTTATAACTGAGTTCCTAATTTTTTCTCTTCTTGAAATTCTTGCGGCCCTTCGTATAAAATCCATTTCCGTTGCCAAAAGGTACTTATTTGTTTTTGTTGTTAATGGCCAAAGTTCTGCTCCATAAGTAATGATGCTTTTAACAATTGTATGCTATATATTAATTTTATTTTTATTATTTTTATTTTTATCCCACAATATTCCATTGAGGCAAGCAATTGCAAATTTTCCTTATTATTTCTATTTCTTATTCCCTCTTCATAACTCCCATTTTTATTTATTTTAATTCCTAAATATGTGATCTCACTACAAGATATTATTGATTCTCCAGTCTCCAAAATTAAATTTTGTTCAGGTTCGCCAATTGATAAATATTTTGTTTTTTTCATGTTCAAATTTAATCCTCATTTTTCATATTGTTCTATTCATTTTCTAGTCATATATTCTAAATCTTCATAATCTTGTGCAATTAAGAATTGATCATCTACAAAATGTAAGTTGTATAAAGTTTTGTTGTTTGAAATAGGAATTACCATGCTTGAACATTTTCTCCTCCAATTCTTTAATATTTCATGTACATATAGGCTATTTTAAACAGAGTCAGTGATAGACAACAACCTTGACGAATACCTTTATTTATCGTAAAACCATGTGACAATTTAATATCAATTTTAATTTTAGACATGCAATTGTCATACAAATTTTGTATAGCTTTAATTATTATAGTCTTAATTCCCATATAATAATAATAGTAATAATAATAATATAATATTAATAGTAATAATAATTATAATAATAATAGTAATGTCCACCGCTGTGGTCTCGAGATAGCGTGCTGCCTTGTCACGCAGCGGGCCTGAGTTCGATCCCCGGTCGGGACAAGTTTTCTGGGTGATGTTTTTTTGGGGTTTTTTTCCGCGCCTGTAAGACAAATTTCAGGAAACTTTAAGTCCCAAAACGGTCCCCGAACATCATCTGGCCAGCATTATCGTCACTAACATATTCATTCAGTTTAGGATTAAAGCCTCTCCTGGAGCATTATCATCACCTATCATATATCATCGGAGCAGGGTAACTCCGCCTTCCAGGCGCCCCAACATCAGAGGTGGGTTACAATAACGCCGTGCCAGGAGTGAATACAAGAATGCCGAAATTACTAGATGGTGACATTGAATAAATAATGTTAATAATAACAATAATAATAATATTAATATTAATAATAATAATAATAATAATAATAATATGAAAATAATAATAATAATAATAATCAACAACAACAAGGATTAAGCCCAATGGCCTGTTCCGATCTCATTATAGGTAGAATTAGTCCTTCCATCTCTTCAATGGTCTTCCCAGCAATCTTCTCCCTTTCGGTTTATAATTATACATTCTTCTTGGTATGCGCTGTTCATTCATTCGTAATAAATGCTGAAGGTAAGCATTTTGACAGTATTTTATTCTTTCACAGAGATAATATATTAAGTTCTGTTCTTATATCTTCGTTTTTCTTTTTATCGGTCCTTTGGTATACTATTATTGCTCTCAACATCTTCATTTCTGCAATCTCTATTTGTTTACTATCTGCCTTTGTTAATGTCCAGGTTTCACATCCATAGATAAGAGATGGAACTGCCAATACTTTGTAAAATTTTAAAATAGTTTCTAGTTTTTTTCAATAAAGTACGTTTAATTGTGCCACATAGATAATTGAATCATCGTATTTTAGTGTATTTATCTATAATAATAATAATAATAATAATAAGAATAATAATAATAAAATAATAATAATAGTAATAAAGCTTTATACGAGACTTGATTAAGCTTTTAGCTTTGATAGAATTACTTTGAATATATGTTCACACATAGAGATATATTATACAATTGAAATGGACAGCTAATTAAAAATAATGGAAATCTTAAAGAAGTGGCTGAATTCAAATACCTAGAAACAATAATTACAAACAGGAATGAGCTGCACAAAGAAATAAACAAAGGCTGAACTCTGGACATGTATGCTATTATGTATTACAAGGACTTTTGTTGTCCCAACTCCTTTCAAAAAACATTAAAAACTGAAAAAATATATAAACTATTATCTATCTATCTATCTTCGGGTTTTTACAGCTGCTGCCGTCTTCCCGTGCCAAACCTCCAAAGCCTACGGTCTTGGGCATCTTCGATGCTTAGCCCTCTAGCTTGCATTACTGTCTTCATGTTTTCCTTCCATGTTAACCTTGGTCTTCCTCTTTTCTTCTTTCTGTTAGGATCCATTCATATAGTTGCTTCGGCATCGCTCATCTTCCATTCTTAAAACATGTTCCTAACCACTTTAATTCCTTTTCCTCATTCTTTCAATTATGCTTTCTTCTGCTTCCATTATGTTTCTAATTTCCTTATTTGTGACCCGTTCTAATTTAGACTTTCTGGCACTTCTTCGTAAATAATCCATTTCTAGAGCTATTAGTCTATTCTTGTAGTACTTACTGATTGTCCATACCTCACTTCCGTACATTGCAACAGATTCCACCAATGTTTTACCAATATATTTTTTTGTGTCTTTCCAAATATGCTTATCCCACCATATGAAATTTAATGATGATATTATTTTGCTACTCAATTATCCTCCCAGTTAAATCAGCCTATATGAATTTGAAATATGGACTTTTATTTTAAGGGAGGAAAGGAGATTACGGGTATTTGAATATAAATTTCTTAGGAATGGAGAAAACTATATAATAGTGAAATATATAATCTTTATAGGAGGCCAGATGTAACAAGAACAGTCAAGTCTCCTAGACTGTGATGGCCAGGGCATGTAACACGTAAGGGAATGAAAGAGATGCATGGAAGCTTCTTGTAGGGAAATCAGAGTGAAAACGCCCAATTGATAGACCAAGAATAAGATGGGAGTATAATATTAACCATGATTTGTTGGAAGTACGAGTATATCATACAGAGGATTATTGTAAAATATTCGTTTAGGATATGAAAGTATGGAGAGCCGATGTCCGCACGGCCATGAATCTACGGGTGCGATAAACCAATGAGTTAGTTAATAAGTTAGTTAGTTAGTTCTTTTTTAAACTATATTTGTTTTAATACGCTTATACATCCATCCATCCATAGTAATTCTGCCTGAGGGCAGGTCTTTCACTGCAATCGTAGCATTTTCGTACTATGATTGGCAGCTCTACTAGGGAATTATAAGTGCGGTAGCTTCCCGTTGCTTTCCACACCGGTGAAGAATGATGATGATAATGATAAGGATGATGGTGAAGGCCGGATGATTATCGGGGACCTTTAGGCCCTACGCTTACTGACATTTGTCTTACAGGTGACGAAAAACCCCGAAGAAACCTCACCCATAAGCCTGTTCCGATCGGGAATCGAACCCGGGCTCGCTGCGTGACAAGGCAGCACGCTACTTCGAGACCACAGCGATTGACCGCTTATACATAAGTAATGGAATTTATTGCCTTTTTCCAAAAGAAAATGAATACATATCATTTACATTGTACACGGACCTGTTTGGCCCTACGTACATTATTTTTCCATGAATAAAAAAATAAAAATAATCATATTACAAACAAATACCTACATGGCTATACACATACATAAAAATGTATCAAAACAATAAATGTACTGACATTTACCTCAAGACCACAGCGGTGGACTAGATTATATATATATATATATATATATATCCACCGCTGTGGTCTCGAGGTAGCGTGCTGCCTTGTCACGCAGCGGGCCCGGGTTCGATCCCCGGTCGGGGCAGTTTTTCTGGGTGAGGTTTTTATCGGGGTTTTTCCTCACCTGTAAGACAAATGTCAGGAAAACTTTAAGGCCCAAACGGTCCCCGAAATCATATGGCCATCATGCTTATCATTATCATCATCATCATCCTTCACCGGTGTGGAAAGCAACGGGAAGCTACCACACCTACACAATTCCCTAGTAAAGCTGCAAGCATAGCATGGAATGCTATGATTGCAGTGAAGGACCTGCCTTCGGGCAGAATTACTATGAATGAAATATATATATATATATTATATATATATATATATATATATATATACCGCTGGTGGTCTTGAGGCAGGGTGCTGCCTTGTTACGCAGCGGGCCCAGGTTCGATCCCCGGTCGGGGCAGTTTTTCTGGGTTTGTTTTTCTCGGGGGTTTTCCTCGCCTGTAAGGCAAATGTCAGGAAAACTTTAAGGCCCAAATGGTCCCCGAAATCATATGGCCATCATCATCATCATCATCCTTATCATTATCATCTCATCATCATCCTTCATCGGTGTGGAAAGCAACGGGAAGCTACCACATTTATAATTCCCTAATAAAGCTGCAAAGCATAGCATGAAAATGCTATGATTATTGCAGTGAAGGACCTGCCTTCGGGCAGAATTACTATGGATGGATATATAATCTATGTCTACACTACGTACACAATAATACACATAAAAAAGACCATGTGATACACTTATAAGCAGAACATGGTGCACTATGTTGCAGGGAAAGGAGAAAGCATTTGGGACAGCTTCCTCCACGCACATCCAGAAGCCGTTGCAGATCACACAAATGGTGATATTGCTGCAGATTTCTATCACAAGTACAAAGAGGACGTCCAGAGAATCAAATCTCTACGGGTAAGTATCCTTCTGCATCCCTAGGAATCTTTGACTTTTTTTTTCTAGCTTCGGGAATAACTCTTAACTCTGTGATCGCTAGTATTATATTCAATACCTTCAGGGATTCAAGATCATATTTTTTCTCTTCCTTCTGTAATCTTTAGATGGTAACATCAACTAAAGGGCAAAAACTTGTTTCATACCAAAGTTACGATATAATGTGTGTATATACGTCACATGTGGGGACATGGGTACTAGGGTTATAACTTTTTGAACTTTTGTGAAATAAAATATTTCCTGTGTAATGAATGGGTGAGCTTTTGCTTTAAACCATTGAAAAATGTCTTCATTTCACTGAGCTTCAAGAAAAGGTCACCCCCTAATTAATATTAAATATTGATGTATAAATATATTTGGGGGTGACCTTTTCTTGAAGCTCAGTGAAATGAAGGCCTTTTTCAATGGTTTTAAGTAAAAGTTCACCCATTCATTGCACAGGAAATATTATACACCCATTCATTGGACAGGAAATATACAGTGTCTTGAATATATGTTATTTCGACCCGAAAGAACCCATAAAAGAAGAAAATATAATTATAATTGAGAAAATATCAATTCACGGTCCCCATAAAAGCCCCCATTTTTCAATCACCGACTTTAAGCCGTAGGTCCCTAGCCTGAAGATTTTGTGGCTCGTAAAAGATACTTATGCCCTAATAAAAAGGCCTCTAAGCAAAATTTACCGACCTCCTTCTTGCTAGTGATACCTTAATTGCCTACTAGATGTCTCATTGGGTCGTATGTTGACCGCATGCCATTCATCACACATATGGGCAAATAAGTGAAACTAATTTAACTTGGTCTACTAACTTCTAAGAAAGGAGAGGTTAAGAACCAAAATTAGGTTGTTATGCCATTGTTGTATATACTATGTCAAAGGTGATATATTTATGGTTATTAAAATGGATGTGGAAAATGAGCTATTTCACTTCTCAAATCCAATAAGTTGACGTCATGAGAATCTATCTGTCTAAATACCTCGCGCGGATATAAACTCTCCATACATCCAAATTCTGAGCTAATGTTTTCCAATCATCCTCTGTATACTCTACTTCTCTCAAATCATATTTAATATAATTCTCCCATCTCATTCGTGGCCTACCTACTGGTACTTTTCCTCTGGTTCTTCCTACAAGGAGTTTCCATTAACTTATTTCATTCCCCATTCGTTCCACATGTCCTACTTCTTGCTTTTTTCATTCACTTTCAACTGTTTACTTCTATTCAATATACTTCCTGCGTTTAGTATCCATCCATAGTAATTCTGCCCGAACGCAGGTCCTTCACTGTAATCATAGCATTTTCATGCTAATGCTTGCAGCTTTACTAGGTAATTGTAGGTGTGGTAGCTTCCAGTTGCTTTCCACACCGGTGGAGGACGATGATGGTGACAATGATAAGGATGATGATGATGGCCGTATGATTTCGGGGACCATTTGGGCCTTAAAGTCTTCCTGACATTTGTCTTACAGGTGAGGGAAAACCCCGATAAAACCTCACCCAGAAAAACTGCCTCGACTGGGGATCGAACCCGGGCCAGCTGCGTGACAAGGCAGCACGCTACCTCGAGACCACAGCGGTGGTGGACTGTTTAGTATAGTACAGGATACCCGAAGAAACATTGCGTGGTTACAATTGGTACATCGTAGAAGTCAGTTGTTGGATATATAAGAAACTGGTGTCATTAGAAAGAGAAACTCAAACATTTTCTCTTCTTCTTCCTCCTTTCATGTGATAGACCTAGTGGTCTGTTACGGTCTCAATCTAACGTTTGAAGGGTCTGCCCTAAGATCTCTTGCCTGGTGGCTGGTAATTTAAGATCTGACGTGGTATTCTTGTTCTGCTCATTCTTCGTACGTGAAATTTCCAGTTGTTTCTCAAACATTTTATGACTGATATGTTGGCAGAAACAATAGATGGCAACACAAGGAAAAAAGGCTATATTTTCCCACTATTTCGCATGTCATTAAGGCATTGTTGGAGACAAGAAGTTAATATTTTTAACATTCATTGTTAACACAATTGAGGTTACTTACTTACTTACTTACTGGCACTATCGAACCCGTAGGTTCATGGCCGCGCGGACATAAGCTCTCCATACATCCCTATCCTGAGCTAATGCTTTCCAATCACTCCCTGTATAATCTACTTCGTTCAAATCATAGTTAATGTTATTCTCCCACCTCATTCTTGGTCTACCAACTGGACGTTTTCCCTCTGGCCTTCCTACAAGAAGCTTCCATGCAAGTCTTTAATTCCCCATACGTGCAACATGTCCTGCCCATCGCAGTCTACGAGATTTAACTGTTCTTATTATATCTGGCTTCATATAAAGACCATGTAGTTCATTGTTATGTAGTCTTCTCCATTCACCTGTCTGTTCATCTCTCTTTGGTCCAAAAATTTTCCTAAGTACTTCATTCTTAAATACTTGTAATCTCCTTTCCTCCCTTAAAGTAAGAGTCCATGTTTCGCATCCATATAATATAACTGGTAGAATAATAGTTTTATATATTTTCAGTTTAACGTTTTTTGAAAGGAGTTGGGACATCAAGAGTCTCTGCAATGCATAATAGCATGCATTTCCAGAATTGAGCCTTTGTTTAATTTCCTTGTGTATCTCATTCCTGTTTGTGATTATTGTTCCTAGGTATTTGAATTCAACCACTTCCTCAAAATTTCCCTCATTTGTCATTAGCTGGCCATTTCCATAATATAATGCATTTCTATGTGTGACCAGATGTTTAATTGAGGTTATTTTTTAATTTTTTTAATAATAATATAAGCACCTTTTGTATATCCGTCTTCCTCAATTAGAATTGATTTTTATTAAAAAGGCTTCGTTAATTATTTAAAAAAATATTAATATGATATCGAATAACACGCCGAAGATGAAACATGTTTTGAAAGGCCTTCGCGTTTTTAATTATTTCTTAATAACTAACAAAGGTTATTTTAATGAAAATGCAATTCTAATTGAGGAAGACGGGTATAAAAAAGATAATTATATTATTATTTTAAAAAATTGACAAAGAAGTTGTGTTAAATGGCATGGATGATAAATTTTTCAAGGGTGTGTTAACCTTACAGCATTTAGAGCGTTAATGTATAATAATGTACGCAGTGTTTTTAATCAACGGCTTGCAGGAAGATGGGTTGGGCGCACTGGGAACCAAGCTAATGTATTTTCCAGCTGGCCTCCGAGGTCTCCTGACTTAAACGTCTGTGACTTATTTTTATGGGGTCACGTAAAGAACCTTGTCTATATACCTCCACTACCACAACATCTGCAAGAGCTCCGACTTTGTATCACTGCCTGGTACTTGTGAGTGGGAATATCGCTATGATGTATGCAGCGCGACACGTGGAGCACACATCGAATGTCTTTGAAGTAGTTACTAAAATTTTTGAGTTTATCTTTCTAATGACACAAGTTTCGTATAAATCTAACAAATGACTGCGACACTATACCAGATTACAACATGTTATGTTTCTACAGACACTGTCTGAATTTAGCTTTTATTAATAAGTGTTATTTATTTGTTTGTTATCAGCTGTCAGCGTTTCGCTTCTCTATCTCTTGGCCTCGCATCATGCCAACAGGAATGTTGAACAGTTTGAATCAAGAAGGCATTAATTTCTACAACGACCTCATAAACGAACTCATTGCAAATGGCATTACTCCTATAGTAAGTATTTATACAGGGTGTTTCAAAATAAGTATTATAGACTTCTAGCTGTTGTACAGGGGACTTAGTAGATAAAGTTTTGATAAGGAACCCATGTCCGGAAACGACCATATCGATGTAAAATAAGTTTGAATATTGAAAACAATGGGCTGATATCGTGTGTCTTGTGTTTCAGAATAAGTATTACAAACTTCTAGGGGTTGTACTACACCTGTCGAGTCGGAGGAGATCTTCTTGCACGAATTCTGATGGCAATAGAAATTATTGAGCACACACCAGGTCTTGTGAAGCCTGTGTATGACAACATGCGTCGCAGGTACATTGTGTGCAACGAACAACAAGGTCGCCACGTGTAAACACACTTGTAGTACAACCTCTAGAAGTCTGTAATACTTAGTCTGTGACACAAGACGCACGATGTCAGCCCATTGTGTTTTGATCTTCAAACCTATTTTACATCGAAATGGTACGTTTCTGGACATGGGTTCCTTATCAAAACTTTATCTACTAAGTCCCCTCTACAACCCCTAGAAGTCTGTAATACTTATTGTGAAATATCCTGTATATAATAGATTTAACTCGCTTCCAACTCAGAGACTGGTCGAGGGAGAGATGAGATGAGTCCCCTATATTTAAGAGACGTTTTAACGACAATGCTGCCGTCCGACCACTCCTGACGCACCGTCTCAGGATAAATGGATGTTCTTTCATTTAATGTTGTTAGGTTAAGATGGGACAAGTTAGTGTACATGAGATTAGTTTATACACGATTAAATAATATGCATGTGATTTATTTTGTTAGGTTAGGAAGCGGGAAGTTTGGTGTATATTCATTTCTAATAAATATTTTGGAATTTATTGCGAAGGTTGCTCATACTGATTTCACAGCTACGTGGTTCCATCTAGTGACAACTCTATAAACTTTTTGTGACACTTCACAGATATGTGTTTTCATCTAGCGACAACTCTAGAAAACATTTAAGCATGCGCATTATTATTCTGTACGAATTCGATATAAAATTAGGGAAGGTAAACTCGTGTTTTTGTAAATATTACTTAAAAACTTCTGTGCATGCACATTGTTATTCTATAGGACTTAGAAATTGTATTAACTCCATGGCACGGCAGGCCTAGAAGGTCCTTGGCCTACCAGTCGGCTGCAGGCCTCACATCCACATGCGTTAATCACAGAGGTAGACGATCATAAGCCAGTGTAGGGGTGCATTTGGTCAGCATGTCGGGTCCCCAGCCGTTATAGCCTGTCTTTTAAACCTGGACCCGCTACTTATTGTAGCTACCCAAATGCCTCACGATGCTGGGTGGACACTGGTCCCATACTGGCCGAAATTCCGTGAAAAAATGTCTTCCCCCAGGGGAACACGAACAAGCGCAAGTCCCGTAGCTCGCCAAGGCATCTTGCCTTAATAATTATAAATTGTATTAGGGTAGTTAACTAAAGTTTTTCTAAATATTATTTCAGAAACTTTAGTGCGTGCGCGCTGTTATTTTGTAGGACTTAAAAAAGTATTACGGAAGGTAAACTAAAGTTTTTGTAAACTTTATTTCAGATAACAATGTACCACTGGGACTTGCCACAGAAACTACAGGACTTGGGAGGTTGGACCAATAAAATAATATCAGAGTACTTTGAAGATTACGCAGATATTCTTTTCAAATGCTATGGAGACAGGGTATGTACTTATATTCAATTTTATTTTTATTTATTTATTTATTACAATCTTCGAACACATAACGTATACAAGCCATTCTGTAACAGTGTGAAAGAATGAAACATAACATAGAATAGAATAATAGAATAGAATAAATTTATTTAGCCTGGTGGAGTTAACGCCATGTGGCCTTCTCTTCCACTCACCAGGACAAACATATGTTACATATGAATACAAAAATAAATTACAATAATAGTCATATTAAACAATTAATTATCTGTCAAATTGAATAATAATGAAAATAATGTCTAATAGTACAATGAAATTAAATACAATTAAAATTAAATTAATGATACAATGAATACAAAAAGGAATAACAGCTCGAATCTACTATACATAAAAAGAAAAGTTCTCCAAGATAAGGATAATGATAATGGTCTGAAAGTAGAGGACTTAAGCCTAAACTTAATCTAATAAGGTCTTCTTCTTTTCTTCCTCTATGCACGAAAGCTGGCACCTTGTTGCGTGTTCATTCACTTCAGGTCTGGGTATGGTGACGTCCTTCTATCATAGTTGTGGTCTTCCTAAAGCCCTTTTCTGTCGATGTGTCCAATCACCTAATGATGTGATAATGATAGAAACCGTTTGGGCCTTAAACTGTTCTGATATTGTGTTACAGATAGGGGAAAACCCCACAAAAAACTCACCCATCATATTATTGGGGCAGCGTAAACCCGCCTTCCAGGCACTCTAAACTCAGAAGTGGGTTATAATTCGTCAATGCCAGGAGAGAATACCAGAAATGTCGAAATGACAACCAGGTGGCATTGAATAAAAAAGTACATATTATACGGATGCGAAACATGGACTATTATTTTAAGGGAGGAAGAATATTATTTTATTATGCATCAATCGGCTAAGCGTAATTTTTAAAAAAATTGAGATTTTGATGCAATTTGTTGCACTTGTTCATGAAGTAAGTGTACGCACACTTTTAGCGCCAAATCTTTAAATATAAGCCTAGCCTTATAATTAATAGAAAAAATATGTAAACGCCATCAGTCCCCTCAGAGATTCTACGTTTTGCAACAAATTACTATGAAACCAGAACTTTATAAATGCTAATCTAAATTTTGCATTATGCAGCTAAGCGCCAATGTTCCCGTTCTTAGATTGTTGATGCATAACTGTCAAGCAAGGAAAATAACTTTCAATACCCAATATTGTTAGTTTCGCGCTACAATAAATAGTGAAGATTGACTTAAACTTTAAACGTATTTTTCTCTAAACTTGCATAATGGCGCATTGCCGGTTGATACAAAACGCCGCACATTTTAGAACAAAGTTCTTAGAAAAATGTACCACAAAGAGATGAACTGACAGTCGAATTGAGAATACTACATAACAGTGAACTACATGATGTTTATAAGAAGCCAGATATAATAACAGTTAAGTCTCGTAGACTGAGATGGGCAGGACACGAGGCACGAATGGGGAATGAAAGGGGGGCAAGAAAGCTTTGTGCAGGAAAACCGGAGGGAAAACTCCCAGTTGGTAGATGAAGAATGAGGTGGGAGAATAACATAAACCATGATTTGAGGGAGTATATTATACAGGATATGATTTGAAAACATTAGCTTAGGATAGCGATGCGTGTAAAGTTCAGTTCTGGCTTCTGTAGCCGCTTTTGAAGGGTCAATGGTGTTTGGTGCGGTAAGAGGGGAAGGCGAATTGCATGTACTGCCATTAACTACCCTCAGTTTTGAAAACATAATAGTTACTACACGTTGAGTTTTCTTATTTACTAGTTCTGTATTAGTGAATATTTTTGTTCTCTAGTAAGTTTAGAGTGTTCATTATAGGATAGCGTTGTTTTTATACTTTAATTTGGTCTTGAATTCCAAAACGTTTATCCTTATGCTTTGCGTTTGTCATGAGATTCCTCAGACCAATAGCAGGATATCAAAGAACAGACAAAAAACATAACACAGAAATAAGACATAAAAGTAGAGGAATTAAACACAACAATACAGAAATACAGAACAAACTGGAAAGAACACTTGGCACGGATGACTGAGAATAGAATACCAAAAGCAGCATACAACTATTCACCACGAGGAAGAAGTTTGGGAAGACCAAAGAAAATATGGAAAGAGCAGCAATTTGGAGCCGGAACAGGCTAGTAAATAAGCCTAAACCATGAAGAAGAAGAAGATGTTGTTTTTATAACAATTTATTTTATGATTATTATTAATAAGAAAATGTTTTTTGCTTGACTACTAGTTCCCTCCCCCATTCGGCAATGCTCCCTCCTGCTACGCAACAAGACAACTACAGTTATCAGAACTGGACTGTATTACAATATGTAATTCTAATAAATAGAACCTCATTAATGGAAACATACAGTGGGATTATTACAGTACTACCCATATAAATTATGAACAGTAGAACACTCACATTAAGTGAACAAACTGGTGACCATTTTCAGTGACACGCTTGTCTAATCGCAGGATGAATAAGGGTATTGATTTCTCCACTAGCTGAATGGAATTACAAGCTTCCACAATACAGTCCTGCATATTCTCTGGAGTTGTCAGAATATCCCGACACACAATATCTTTAAGGGGGGTAATCCATTTCTTAAGGGTGAAATTTCTATTTTCTACATTTTTTGAGCTAGAGACTTGATTTTTTGTACAAACATTCACTGCGTGAAACATAATGATGTGTTTAAGTTTCATTCTTGTGAGACATTTATTTTATGAGTTATTAATTTTTTTTTTCCTTATATTAAATATTATATTTAAAAAAATTGCATATATTATTATTACATGGGTTCCACAATTTTTAAGTAAAATGTCTCATTTTTTTTTTACAAGATCCCTAAAATATTTAGAAAAAATCATGCATTAGAATTCTTATAATGTAAATACAAAGGGAGAAAAAAATTAATGTTGTACCTCATGTGTGGAATTACAAAAAAAAATTCATAATTTCATACATTTTATTTTTTATTTCTTAAAATACTACTTCAATCATGAAACCCATGCATTACTTTGTTACCCATTGTTTTTAGGGCAGGCAGTAAAAAGTTGAACCTTCTAGTACAAAATTTCTGAATTCCATTAAATTTTGAATGTACAAAAATGCAGTGGAAATAAAAGTGTGAAAAAACAAGTTTAAAGATTTGCAGCAGGTGGTATTTAACTGGCGCAGCCTTTTAACTCTGACGTAATTTAGAGCATTTAGAAGCGCCATAGGCATCTGAAACTTTACCAACACATACATTAGAGTACAGGCCACTTTTTAGTACAAAAAAACAAAAAATGCCAATTTTGATCTCAAATGGTCAATTTTTCATCCATCACTCCCCCTAATAACTCCCCAGAGAAAAAGGTTCAATGGAGTAAAATCAGGAGATCGAGCAGGCCAATGAACTACTCTTAACCAATCCATATTTCCATTAATAGGATTCTATTTAATAGAGTGACACATTATGATACATTTTTGAACAGGTCTTGAAGTGCTTAATTAACGCATCGATACCCCCTCAGGGGTCCTCATCTAGGGGATATGTGGATGGCGACCACAAGGTGCCCAAGCTGAGCAAAACATTTCTTCCACTTACTTGTGTTTTGCACTCTTTTAACTTTACTATCTAACCTCTCTTGGTTAACTCTTGTTTTTTTCGACCCCGATGCTATTAGGGCATCCGAGGGATAGGGAGTCTTTCCTTTCTTCCATTTCTTCTTTCCTTTATTTTCTTTTCTTCTCCAGAAAAGCCTGACCAGAGGCTATAAGATGGCAGCCCCATCACTGGTCTTGCCTTCCTTTGGCCAGCAACCAATCGAAGGGACTATTATTATGCTTTCAAGTCTTATACGAGAATTTCCCGGAAGGATCAAAATGCTGGAGGGAAAATTTTCTATAGGATCGTAACAGGCCTTGGCCTAATACTTGGAAGGAAGAAGAAGAAGAAGAAGAAGAAAAAATACAGTGTCATTGAAGAAGATAAAGTTATACTATATCCGAGTTAAGTTCCACTTGTACTGTAAATAAATTTGCATAAGGTATTACTTCGCTGACTCCCTCTATTGGATGAACCGTGGTGCTACTTTTACCCGCCATATGAGTGAATTGTCTGTGAAAGTGTCAATGATAGAAACATTTTTCTTAGGCAACATCGTATTTTACGGGAAATAAGGCTGAATACAAGATGAGATGGTACCAGTAATAAGGAACTTTATTTCTTATTTAAGGCAATAAATGATATTTTGGCCTTTCTAATTAGACCTTTAAGCTTTTCCATGATATCGATATATATATATATATATATATATATATATATATATATATATATATATATATATTATTTATTTATTTGAAATTTAATTGGGCCTACAAGGAAAATATTTGATGGTGATTTCTGTTAGTATTATTGGGGTATGTAGTACCGGTTATGAATTATATATATATATATATATTAGGAGATTGTAATATAATTAAATATTTATATTAAAATTAGACTTATACTAATGTGTTTAAATGGCACAAAGAGTAGGGTGCGTGTAGGCTAACAGTTCTCGGATAATTTTGAAATCCACAATGGGTTGAAGCAAGGAGATGCACTATCTCCCCTACTATTTAATTTTGTACTAGAGCATGCCATCGAATCTTTAGAGGATGAAGAAGGCCTACAACTCAATGGTATTAATAAGCTGTTAGTTTATGCTGATGATGTAGTACTATTGGGCGACAGCGAGGAGGTACTAAATGCCAACACGCACACACTATTGAGTAACACTAAGAAATTGGGACTAGAAGTAAATATCAATAAAATTAAATACATGGTCACACATAGAAGTACATTATATAGGGTTTCCAGTATAAAACCGGACACTCTGCGGCTGGCAGAGTGAAATGCGGACGAGGAGAGAGCGCTGCCTGACGGGTGAAACCCCGTGAGGCGTGTCCGGTTTTATATTGGAAACCCTGTATAACGGAAATAGAATTAATGACAAATGAGGGAAATTTTGATGACGTGGCTGAATTCAAATACCTAGGAACAATAATCTCAAATAGGAATGAGATGCACAAAGAAATTAAACATAGGCTCAGTTCTGGAAATGCATGCTATTCTGCATTGCAGAGAATCTTGACTCCTTTCAAAAAACGTTAAACTGAAAGTATGTAAAATTATTATTCTACCAGTTATATTTTACGGGTGCGAAACACGGACTCTTACTTTAAGGGAGATAAGGAGATTACGAGTATTTGAGAATAAAGTTCTTAGGAAAATTTTTGGACCAAAGAGAGATGAACAGACAGGTGAATGGAGAAGACTAAACAACAGTGAACTACATGGTCTTTATAGGAAGCTAAATATAATAAGAACAGTTAAGTCTCGTAGACTGCGATGGGCAGGACATTTTGCACGTATGGGGAATGAAAGACGTGCATGGAAGCTTCATGTAAGAAACCAGAGGGAAAACGCCCAGTTGGTAGACCAAGAATGAGGGGGAAGATTAACATTAACTATTATTTGTGGGAAGTAAATTATACGGGGAATGATTGGAAAACATTAGTTCAGGATATGGATGTATGGAGAGATTATGTACGTGCGACCATGAACCTACGGGTTCGATAGTGCCAGTGAGTTAGTTAGTTACATAATCCTCTAAGTAAGTGAAGAAAAAGTTAAAAATGAGAGATAGTTATATTTGATAAGATACGAACGTAAATATGTGTTTTGTGAATAATTATGATTTCCTGTGTCTCTACAAATAAAATAAAGCAAAACTTTAAATATGCTTTCTTATCTTAATGAAATTCAACATGCCGAACTCAAGTAAGAATTTCACAAGCATTCACTCCAGTCATGTGGACAATAAATAGCTCCACAGGAATAATAGCCGGGTGATAAATCTAAATACATTATCATAGAAATATATGTATGTAATAGAAATGGACAGTTACCGACAAATGAGGGAAATTTTGAGGAAGTGGCTGAATTCAAATACCTAGGAACAATAATTACAAACCAGAATCCCGAAGTACAAATCCATCAAGCAAATAATGTAAACAAATTATTGAGATATATTTAATTAATGTTGGGAAGTAAACATTATGAGGCATAATCATTAAAATTCATCGGAGAACATATTGTTTAAACAACTCACCTCATAGGATTCATGCTTCCATGATATCGCGATTTCAAACATAGTCATGTTCATCGTCAGCCATGAACATGACTATGTTTGAAATCGCGATATCATGGAAGCATGAATCCTATGAGGTGAGTTGTTTAAACAATATGTTCTCTGATGAAATGTTTAAACAATACTGTTTAAAAAAATAAAAATTTAAGAGTAGATACAAAAGTAAGAATTTACAAATCTGTCATAAGACCAGTTTTAACATAGGCCTATGGTTGCGAATGGCGAACAGAAACTCAAAAACAAAACAAATTAATGGAACAACCGAAATGAAAGTTTTAAGGAACATCGTAGGAAAATCGCCGAGAGAGAAAGAAAATTCGGAGCTCTGTTATTAGAGAAGAATGTGAAATTGAACCTATAAACCTTTTGATAAATGCAAGAAGACTAAATTGGAACGATCACATAGATAGAATGGAGAACAGTAGATTAGCGAAGAAAGTACGTGACTGGACACATCAGCAGAAAAGGCCATTAGGAAGACCACAACTTCGATGGAAAGACTTTACCATACCCCGGATTTGAAGTAACTGAACGCGAAACAAGCTGCCAGCTTTCATGCGTAGAGGAAGAAGAAAACAGAATGAGTTGCTTAAAGAAATTAAACATACGCTCAATTCTTGAAATGCATACTATTATGCATTACAAGGACTCTTGTGGTCCCAATTATCTTAAAAATCGTTAAACTGAAAATATCCATCCATGGTAATTCTTCCTGAGGGTAGGTCTTTCACTGCAATCATACCATTTTCATGCTATGCTTTGCAGCTTTACTAGGAAATTATAGGCGTGGTAGCTTCCCGTTGCTTTCCACATAGGTGAAGGATGATGATGATGATGGCCAGATGATTTTCGGGGACAGTTGGGCCCTAAGCTTCCTGCCATTTGTCTTACAGGTGAGGAAAAACCCCGAAAAACCTCACCCAGGAGCCTGTCCCGACCGGGAATCGAAACCGGGCACGCTGTGTAACAAGGCAACACGCTACCTCGAGACCTCAGCGGTGAACTACTGAAAATATATAAAACTGTTATTCTCCCAGTTATATTAGGGCCTATATGGATGCGAAACATGGACTCTTACTTTAAGGGAGGAGAAAGGAGTACGAGTATTTGAGAATAAAGTTCTTAAGAATATTTTAAAACCAAAGAGAGATGAACAGACAGGCGAATGGAGTAGACTACACATTTGAGCTACATGACCTTTAAGCGACTTACTTCTCATTTGCAGGTGAAGTGGTGGGTTACCATTAACGAACCCACGAAGATAACAGAAGGTTATGGAGGGAATGAAACAGGGCTGGGGTACCCCCCTAACGCATCTGAACCTGGGATTGGACCTTATCTCGCCGGACACAATATGCTCCTCTCGCACGCCAGAGTCTACCATCTGTATGATAGAAAATACAGGGTGCAACAAAAAGGTAAGATCCAGCAATAACTTAAAATACACAACCATCATGGGAAGTACAAAGGTTGTTATGAATACAGTCAACATTTTTATGTAATGAAAGATAAGATTGCAATACAGATATTTTTTCCCCACATTTTAAATATTGTTAAATAATAATAATAATAATAATAATAATAATAATAATAATAATAATAATAATAATAATAATAATAATAATAATAATAATAATAATAATAATAATTTATAATGTTATTGTAACTGCCCACGCCTTTATCATAATTTTCTTTATGGTAATACCATTCTAATTGGTATTACCATAAATAATATAATAATAATAATAATAATAATAATAATAATAATAATAATAATAATTTATAATGTTATTGTAACTGCCCACGCCTTTATCATAATTTCTTTATGGTAATACCAATTCTAATTGGTATTACCATAAATAATATAATAATAATAATAATAATAATAATAATAATAATAATAATAATAATAACAAACAATTAACAAATAAGAGGAGTTAGAGTAGAATAGAAAGTGCAGAAATTACTTTTTTAAGAAGGACCAAAGGATGCTGAAAATTAGACCACATAAGAAATGAAGAAGTAGTAAGTGAAGTAGAAATAATATATATTCAATAAATGATACAATTCAACAAGACCGCATCTGCTGGGAAGAGCATGTTCAGAGTATGGAAGAAACAATATTGCTCAAAATAACATATCGTTATAAACCAAAGGGATTAATGGATGTAGGAAGACCTAGGAAGAGATGGAAGGAATCATGGTGAATTCGGAACAGGCGAATCGCCTGAAGTGAAGATGAAGATAATACTAATAGTAATAATAATAATAATAATAATTTATAAGAAATTAAACATAGGCTCAATTCTGGAAATGCATGCTATTATGCATTGCAGAGACTTTTGATGTCCCAACTCCTTTCAAAAAACGTCAAGCTGAAAATATATAAAACTATTATTCTACCAGTTATATTATATGGGTGCGAAACATGGACTCTTATTTTAAGGGAGGAAATGAGATTACGAGTATTGAGAATAAAGTTCTTAGGAAAATTTTTGGACCAAAGAGAGATGAACAGACAGGTGAATGGAGAAGACTACATAACAATGAACTACATGTTCTTTATAGGAAGCCAGATATAATAAGAACAGTTAAGTCTCGTAGACTGCGATGGGCAGGACATGTTGCACGTATGGGGAATGAAAGACGTGCATGGAAACTTCTTGTAGGAAAGCAGAAGGAAAACGCCCAGTTGGTAGACCAAGAATGAGGTGGGAGAACAACGTTAACTATGATTTGAGGGAAGTAGATTATACAGGGAATGATGGAAAGCATTAGCTCACGATAGGGATGTATGGATAGCTTATGTCCGCGCGGCCATGAACCTACGGGTTCGATAGTGCCAGTGAGTACGTAAGTAAGTAAGTATAATAATTATTTATTTATTTCTATACAGAATTTTAATGTTTACACATCTTTCCGTGCCTAAAGTTTTATTTTTCTTCTCCATTCGTCTCTCTCCATCCAATCCATGTCCTCCAGTCCTCTAGCTCTCATTCCAGTTTTTATTTCCTGCATCCACGAGTTTCGAGGTCTTCCTCTCCTCCTTCTTCCAGGTGGACACCATTCCAATGTTTTCCTGGGTATACTATCTTCTTGCATTCGTCGTACGTGCCCATACCAATTTAATTGCTTATACCGTATGTAATCTACTATTGAATAACCAATATTAATTTTTTTCTCTTATGACAGTATTTTTTATTTTGTCTAATTTATATAATAATATAATATAATATAATATAATTTATATAATAATAATAATAATAATGCTTTATTTAAGCTGATAGAGTTAAGGCCATAAGGCCTTCTCTTCCACTCAACCAGCGAGTAGTAAAAGTATAATAAACTACTTATTACAATTTTAGAAATATTAATAAAATACAGACTAAAAAAACAATGGGGATGTAGTATAATATTACCTATACTAACAATACATGGCATAAAATAATATTGAAATGATATATAGGCCTAATATCCTCAACTCGTATCCAACTCGGGATCGGGTCGAGGGGCGAGATGAGATCAAGCCATAATTTGAGGTCTGTGAATGACAAGGATGCCGGCCGACCACGCCTGACGCACCAGCACGGGGGCAGAAGAACGAAATAAAATTAGATGGGTGTAGAGAAATTAAATTATGGCAGGGGAAAGCGGGAGAAAAACCCCGAGAAAAACCTGCCCAAGCTCCGTTTCGTCCTTCACGAAACCCACATGGAGTGAACGAGACTCGATTCTCGGAATCCCGGCGGTGAGAGGCGAGTATCTAACCACTTGGGCCATGGAGCCGCCATAATATTAATATAATATGAAATAAAATTAAGTAAGTAAAGCTTCCTAGAAGAATCTTTATAGGTATAGTATGTACAAATTGCTAAATATATCTGTTATACAGGTCATGTTTTTATTGTGTCGAACTTAGATATCAGTTAATTTGAATTTAAATAACGATAGTAATTGGCAGTCCCTGACATGACTGGGAAGTTAGTTCCATGATCTATAGTGATGGACTAGGCCCGCGTCAAATTTTAAACCGTAATCACGTGATGTGGTACTGGTGGGAGAAGATCCACCCGGTGTTTCTAAATTATGACAACTTCTCAGTAAAGAGAATGCTGTCTCATATCTTTTATGGCTACAGTTGAAGTGTGCACTGATAGATTACAATTGAGGCGCTCAGAATAATAACGGCAGATCCCAACCGAATCGAATTTTGAGATAGAAGCATGACCGTGCACAGCTGCCATCTATCTTTCGTGTGATGAAGAATCATACGAATTGGAATAATAATAATAATAATAATAATAATAATAATAATAATAATAATAATAATAATAATAATAATAATAATAATAATAATAATAATAATAATGATTTATTTTAGCTGGCAGAGTTAAGGCCATAAGGCCTTCTCTTCCACTCAACCAGCGAACAGTAAAAATATACAAAAATTACGTACATATTACAATTTTAAGATATTAAAATACAGACTAAACAAAATACGATGATGATGGATCTAATACTAGCTAATGCTAACAAAAACATAGAATATAATAAAATTAAAATTATATAAAATAAAGTAAGTAGCTTCCTACATGATTATTAATAGAATGCTCTATATAGTTGTTATGTAGTTAATGTTTTCATTGTGTCGAACTTAAGATATCAGTTAATTTGGATTTAAATAATGATAGCGATTGACAGTCCATGACATGACTGGGAAGTGAGTTCCATGCTCTAGCCATAGATATTGTGTAAGATTCAGAGTACAGACAGGTCCTGTGTTGTGGTATCAAAAGTAAAGAAGAGTCTTGTGATCTTGTTCCTAAATTGTGATGAGCCGATAAATGTTGAAAACGTGTTGTTAAATAAGTTGGTAAATATGTGTGCAGAATTTGGAATAGTAAGGTATGTGAATGTAAAGTTCTTCTGTCATTTAGGCGTAGCCATGATAAGGCCTGAAATGAAGGAGACACACGTGGTCATAACGACGGATATATGCCAAAGCTCTCATTTTCCACCTTTAAAATTTGTCCGTACTGAAAACGAATACATTCTCAGCGAAAAAATGGCAATTATCTCAGAATGAACTTTGGTTGGGATCTGCCGTTATTATTCTAAGCGCCTCAATTGTATTTCTCGGAATATTTGAGAACTTATTTATGGGCTACGCAATTAAATGGCTTCGATATTGCCTGCTTTGCAAGCCGTAACTATATATAAGACCGTCATTACGCCTACAGTATACCTGTAAGCAACAAATAACCATACATTATCCTTACGAATATTTGAACGTAAAGCATTACAAAATAAATCAGTCAAAACTATTTCAATAACGCGAATGCAATATTTCTTTGCGCGATAGTGCGTTTTATCGTACTTACCAGAAATGGCGACCATAATTGAAAGTTAAACTTCCTACATTTCGGGGTTGCCAACCTAAATAACCATACTGTAATATTACTAATTTCAAACCTCGTGTGGGAAGTAAACCCATTGCCCTTTATGTATACTACGTACAATGTATATACAAAAATTTATCCAAAAGGTAGTGTTAATATACATTATAGAAAACAAATTACTGCATATTAAATGAACTGAATTTTATTTGAAACAATATAAAAACATAAAATGCGTACTTGCCGCCATTTTATCACTGATTGGTGTCACAGCCTTCTGTAGTCTCAACTAATAAACATTGCCCACGCTGTTAACGTTAGTCAGTTGTTTATAATGAAACGCAATTAATATTTTCAACAAATATATTATTTTCGGGGCACGCCGTAGCGTAGTGGTTAAGGCACTGAGATACAAGCTGGAGGGTCGAGGGTTCAAGTCCCGTTGGGGTCAGAATTTTTAAACTGACCCAAACCCCACTTTATATTATTTTCCTATTATCTGTTATTTTGAAAACATCAACGCGCAAAAAGTAATGTACAACGCACGTTTGTGAAATGTTTTACAGAATCTCGGAAATTAAAAACCAAGTGATATTGAGGTTTTTAAACATTTCCTCGCTTCTGTAAAAAGCACTTCCTAGGATTCTTACATATCAATATAAAATTGCTGTATCCAACGTATTTCTTGGAGAGTCACTGCAAAATAATACTCTGACCTATTCAAAATGTTAAAAAGGAGGAGCTTTCCTTAATCTGATAAACTTATTTGATAAATTCCAGGTGAAGCACGACGGTGATTGGTTGTAAATAAAAATGCATTGAAACGCGATTGGTTATTGATTCCATTAGTACATGAGTTAAACAGTGATGTTAAATATTTCCTATTATACTCCTAGATAATCCAGCGGCTTTCGTTGTTCTTTCTCACACATTAGTTACAGAAATAAGCGGCCTATTTATTTAGCGTCTTCGCATTCACTTTCAAAATACGCATGGATACAAAACATTAATTATTTTGTATCCGCATGCAACGGTTTACTCCTGCCTCCAAGCAATCAAACAATGGGAATTAAAGGAAACAAAAAAATCATTTTAATTAGAATGTCCATTTTATCACACTTTATAGCCTACATATAGGCCCTATCTGTATTTAATGAACAACAATTTTAATATGGAAAATTACAAAAATTGCAGCCTATTGGCGCACTTATATTTTTACACCTCCAGAGCAGTATAATAAATGGTAGAAGAACTGAAGGTTTAATCAATATGATAAATGATTTTGTATCGTCCTATGACGGTACTGTAAGGGTAAATTTGAAACATTTCGGCGGCCATAATCCATCGCTAGACCAAATGAACAATAGTCATAGATATTGTGTAAGATTCTATGTATAAACATGTTTTGTGCTGTGGTATAAAAAGTAAAGAAGAGTTTTGTAGTCTTGTTCATAAGTTGTGATGAGCCGATAAATTTTGAAAACGCGTTTGTTATACATACTAGGGCCTAACTGCAATAATAATAACATAATATAAAAAAGCGATAAAGGATAGACACATATACTTGTGCATTATATCAGAAAATAAGGAAAAATGATCCACACTAAAAAAACATATTAATTCATACGCATATAATATAAAAAAACATATTAATTCATACGCATATAATATAAAAAAACGCTAGTAAAAAGGCATATCTCTACACCCTGGATCTCTATATCCTGGATTCAAAACCATATCAAAAGATTCCAGAATTATTTGGTCAAGAAAGATGACCACATTAGATAAAGATAGTGTGAGTTGCGCGATGTGAAAGTGGAACACAAGCTTTCCATTTTAACACAGATGAAGGTTTCAAACTTTCGCCTTCCGACCCAAATTTCCCCAATAGAACTTGAATTTATCATCTAATATTCCGCGATTTTATAATATAAATAATCGCGATTTTTACCCGAAGGCAGAACAGCAGCGGGACCGATTGCGGTCCCCTCAGCGGGGTCCAGGGGAACGGTGGCGTCTTACATTGGTAAATATGTAACTTTTTATCGTTCTTTGGTCATTTCAGAATTCGAATTAAATAAGGGACACAAATGGTACAAGGAACTTAGAATAACGAACAACGTTGAATATTTTACAAATGATTGTTTCTCTCTTTCTGATATTTTAAAACTTTAATATTTTGAATATTGTGACGTTGACACAATGGTGCGATATTTCAGCGGTTTTAAATAACTTGTTTTATATGTTATTGTTTAAATATCTCTTTATGTTTGACTTTATTTTAATAAATTATGTTAAGTTTTCGCTTACTGTGTTTTAACATGTTTAAATGTAGAACTCTTCCTCCAAAACCAAGGCCAACCGCTCGGGCCAAAGACCACTTAAACAATAGTGGTCTCCACGCTATCAATACGCCGGGGCTTAACAGACGCCGCGCGTAATAGCGTTGATAAATAACTTGGCAAATAAGTGTACCGAATTTGGAATAGTAAAGCATGTGAATGTAAAGTTCTTCTGTCATTTAGACGTAGCCATGATAAGGCCTAAAATGAAAGAGACGCGTGATTTTACGTGTATGGCAATTGTTTTAAACCTTCAGTTATGAGGAATCCATTGGACAATTTATTTCCTACTTTAATCTTAGATACTAAATTATTTTACAACTTTTGTATACCCCTCCTTAGAATTTTATTATTATTAAATATCCTTAAAACTTTCAATAATTTTCTTAATGGTACTGTATACTATCATAAAGTTTTTTTTTTTTCTAAATCAAGTACTAAATGTAAAGGTAAATCATACTAGGACATTAGATAAGTAATAGCAACACTGCTGTAATACCACAAAAAATATTAGGTTCTTTTTGACATTACGAACTTCATTTATAGTCTCTTGTCAAGTCAACTATATGTTGCCAAATCCTTGGAATACAAGATCACTCTATCTGCAGCACCATTTCTGAGTGTAGAACCTAATAATTTTTGTGCTATTACAGCAGTGTTGCTGTTACTTATCTCATGTCCTGGTATGATATATATATATATATATATATATATATATATATATATATAACTGATTGGTCTAGAGCTTTCTGTATATCAACTATTAATTGAAATCGAATGCCTCGTAGAGGTTCTTTGATCTTTGAGAATAGGTTATAGTCACAAGGGCTCCTGTATGGTGGAATTGGTGGATTTTCGAGTAATTCCCAATTCCACCTTCTAAACAAATTCTATAGAACATCTATTTAGAGCGGTGTTACTTACTAAATGTGAGAAACAGTTAATGTATTCACAAACTATTGCTATTTCAAGACTTTCAATATTACAGGTGTATTCAACAATGACTGCTCAACAACATACAACAAGATTGCAATGGTCACCACTAGGATCGCTGATTTACAACAGTGTTGCCATTACTTTTCGAATGCCCTAGTAATCTCCCTCTTTATCAATAATATGTTGAAATATACAAAGCAATAGTGGGCTAAAGTTTCCACATAAATAACAATTCTTGGTCATTTAAATGTATAAAATGAAATGCTACGTAATTATGCGCTGACCTTTAGTTTGTTGTCTGCAGGTTACATCACGATAGTTCTGGAAACATTCTGGTTCGAGCCTCTTGACAATTCATCGCAGGCTGACCACGACGCTGCAAAACAAACATTGGAATTCAATGTGAGTATACTACACTACTGTCCAAAACTAAGAAGGGAACTTCCAACCATTTCATGATTTAACCTACCCCAAATTCTCCCAAAAAACTGTTTCAATGTACCAAGACCGAGTCCGAAAAACTATCTACCACATTTAACTGCAAAGCATTAAAATCGAAGCGAGAATGCAACAATGTTAAGCAGACGGACTGCCTTTCATTGAACAGAGGCGGAGTTGTGTGAGCCATGCCACGGTGCGAGGAAGGTTTGCAGGGTTATCGAATCCATCATGTCAGGAGTTGTGTTACTTCCTTGCAGTTCAAATGAGAGTTTTGGCTCTGGATGTTAGTGCCCTGTAGTTAAAGACGGCAGATATTTTTGGACAGGGCATTAGTTATGTTATGCAGAATCGTTGTGCGCATGGGCGAATTCTTAAATAAACTTTCTCTAGATGGTGGAGATATCTGTGGAATCAGAATGACCAACATTCGAAAATATATTTTAAGAAATGGATGTTGACTAATTTCATTTTGTTAGGTTCTGATGTGATAAGGTAGTGCATATCAGATTAGTTTTAACTTCAGTAAATAATATGTGTGTAATTTATTTTGTTAGGTTAGGAAGGGGGAAGTTGGTACTTCATTTCCTAATTAACGTTTGGGAATTTATTGCGAAGGTTGGTCATACCGATTAAACAACTACGTTGTTCCATCTAGCGACAACTCTATAAACGTTCTGCAGGATTTCACAATATCTGGTTCCATCTAATGACAACACTACAAACTTTGCGCATGCGCACTCTTATTCTGTAAGATTTAGGAAATATATTAGGGAAGGTACACTTATGTTTCTCCAATTGAAACAGTACTTTTTAATGAAAAATGACGAAGAAGGGCTCTGTTTAACCATGGATTATTAAGGAAATAACTATAATCAAGCTCTTCAAGGGTATTACTAACAGTTATTTTAGGCCTAATTAGATTATTAAATAGAATAGTTGGTTGAAGCTTCCCTTCTTATATTAATATTATTTTTTTCTACGGTTGGTACACATATTGAGAAGTAAATTCTAAATGACTCTCTTGACCGGAAAAAAAATATAGGATTATTTCAAGCCACCCTTCCAGAACTGAGATATTTAGCCTAAATTTGTAAATTACAGTAGTGTAAATTATTGTAGTAATTTGGTTAGACATACTGTGCATACAATAATATGCAACTGTAGGTCTACATATTACTACACTGAAGCTGTCAGATTTTATAGTACTCATCATCATCTTCTTCTTCTTATCGTGTCCTCATTTCGGAGGGTCGATTCCAAATAAGTCTCCAACCATCTCTATCTTCCCATGATTTCCTTTTTCTTAGTTCTTCCCAGTCGTATCCTCTATCTTGTAAACTTTTCTTCACTTGGTTAATCCATCTTTCTCGTGATCTACCTCGTGGTCGTTTTCCTTGTTGTTTCAGATTTAACAGTCATTGTGGTAGTCTTTCCTTTTCCATTATTTTTAAATGCCCAAGCCATTTTAGTCTATTTTTTTTCTATGTCTATTTTTTTTTCATTTCATATCTCACTGATTTTGTAGTTCCTTGTTCTATGTCTCCTTGTTTCATGTACCATTCCACGTAAGAATTTCATTTATGTAGCTTGGATTCAGCTCAATTCCTTCTTTGTATATGTCATGTCCATGTCTCAGCTGCATATGTTAGAACTGGTTTGAAATAAGTTTTATAAATTATTATTTTACTCTTGATGCATATATACAGAGTGTCTCAAATTGATGTATATACTCTTTGAAACGTTATTTCTCAGCAAATAAATGAGACAGAAATACAATTTTTATTTTGTGTCTGATACACAGGGCACTGGCAAAGCATAACAACACGTTCATCGATCTTCACGTCTTTATAAACAACAATGGCGATGAGATTACCATTCGATGAACGTAAGTGGATACTGAAGTGTTATTGGAAAGTGGAAAATATTATTGAAGTGCAACGACGTTGGATGGTTGAATTTGGGACACCACCACCAACAAGGGTAACAATAACAAGAATCCGAGACAAGTTTGAAGACGATGGAACGGTGCAAGATGTGTTGAAAGGTCGGTGCGGAAGAAAGAGACGTTTGACTGATAACGAGAGTACTGTTGCATCGTCTTCAAACTTGTCTCGGATTCTTATTATTGTTGCCCTTGTTAGTGGTGGTGTCCCAAATTCAACCATCCAACGTCGTTGCACTTCAACAACATTCTCCACTTTCCAATAACACTTCAGTATCCACTTACGTTCATCGAATGATAATCTCGCCGCCATTGTTGTTTATAAAGTCATGAAGATCGATGAACGTGTTGCTATGCTTTTCCAGTGCCTTGTGGATCATACACAACAAAAATTGTATTTCTGTCTCATTTCGTTGCTGAGAAATATCGTATAACGTTTCAAAGAGTGTATACATCAGTTTGGGACACTCTGTATTTATTCTATATTAATAATTTAGTTAAATTATAGACTTTTAATTTTTATTTATTATTTTACTGTTTTCAGTCTGTATTTGCATTTATCACTGTTCCTAAATATGTATTTTCCCCCACTTTTTTTTGTAGATTTATGCCTGATAACTTAATATTCCAATCATCGTTCTGGTTTCTATATATTTCATAACTGCAATTTTCTCGATATCTATATTTAAACCATATTCTTCTGCAACTGGGTTACAACGTTCAAGTGTATGTTCTATGATTTTTTTATTTTAAATTCCCCGTATCATTACATCGTCTGTACGTCAGGCCTGGTCAAGTCGGTGGTGGATGATAAAATGCTTTCAAAAAAACAAATATGCCTCGAACATCAACGGGTTTTTTATAGTACTACTCTACACAAATAAAGAAAAATGTTCACTAATTTACTGTAATTTTCTTCCTACCACACTACTGCATATTGTATTGTACTGTATTTTCATTTATTTTTCTGTACTGTATAGTGGATACATCGTACTAGTGGGCATTTTTATTTTCCCCATAGATGTCCGTTATTCGGATGTTTTATTGTATTTACCATAACATTAAATAGCGGTCGAGAACCTACTCAAGGAACTCAATACTCAAGCACAGGTATAGAATACCTGGTTGACATGGAAAAAACAAGCCAGGATGTTTCCTTTTCTTCCCCAAATTCATTTTGAATTGCATTTTGTTGTTCTAGTTGGGTTGGTTTGCGAATCCAATCTATAGCGAAGAAGGCGATTACCCACAGATTATGAAGGATATAATATCTAACAATAGTAAGAAGGAAGGTTTCAGACGTTCTCGATTGCCAGAATTCACCAAGGATGAACTCCAATTAGTAAGAGGTAGGTTCATCATTAAACAACAGCTTAAGAACTAAAGCAAACAGCTAATAGCTCACAAGAAGGCGGGCGGGGCATGAAGAGAGGGAGTATGTAATCGCTGTGAATCCCCGGTGCACGCGGTTATACGCAATGAACTGTATTAATCATTCACAAATCTTGTGTTTTTTCTTGCACAGTCCTGTTATGAATCCATGTGATGCGGTCACTAATATTGTTTCATTTTCATTATGCAATGGAAGACCCTAAAGCTAACCAACCAGAAGGCAGATACAATTTACGAACTAACGGACCGCGCATAGAACACGTCGCGGATAAATGTATAAATAGGGCAGTAGTCGACAAAATTACCAGTCTCAAGACAATCCTTGAGGATGCCGGACGCAGTCTATGGCGAAACGTCGGGGAACTACAAGCCTCAAGACCACGGCTAACAGCCCGAAAATCTTCTACATGATCATCATAATAACTCCGGCCGTGAAAGCCTAAGTCAATATATTAGATTGTGTTTTATTTGTACATGTGTTACAGTTACTAATACTGTTTTATTTTCATTACAATGTTCATAAATCAACATTTTTAATAATCATTGTTATCACAATCGAGGTTGTGTATTAAAATGTTTTAATTAATAATATAGAATATTTTTATCCGTCTTCCTCAATTAGAATTGATTTTATTATAAAAATCGTTGATTATTAAAATCATGAAGATCTTTATAAAAACATGTTTCATCTTCGGTATGCTAATTGGTACTGATGACGGCATATAATTTATATAATGGATTTAGGTCTGCGTGTGTGTTCTCGTTTAGTAGGTTTATTTTCTTTGCTTCTCTTAAAATGTCCATGTTTTCTAAGATGCTAATCTTTTTGTTGTTACTCTCTTTATGTATGATAATACAAGATCGAAGATACCATGACAATCATACACATGGTTTCATAATTTAACGATTTTTTAAAAATAAAAATCTTCTAATTGAGGATAAAAAATATACTATATTATTATTTTTAAAAATTAATATGTATGAAGATTCGTCCAGAAACGCGACTAATATTTTCAAGACACGTAGTACAAACATGCTTGCGAGAGAAATGTTAACACTGGAGTATTACGTCACGCATTCCTTACGCTCGCCATCTCGTCAGCTCTTAGCTGTATTTCATTAGATTCCTGCATACTGTTTCATAAAGCTATCAATCTGCTTATAAGCACATGACTGATGATGATTTGTCCAACTGCAGGACATGCTTGCTTCCCTATGGGAAGTTTGTTAACCAGACGACTTTAGTTACGGTTATTTCTCTACAGAATTCATGAATGACATGTGATTAGTATACTGACGCAATAAGACATCTAGTAGGCATATAAGGTATTATGTGGATGATGAAGGTTAGTAAATTTTTGCTTAGAGGCCTCTTTATTCAGGCTTATGGTTCTTATACATGCCTGAAAATATCCAGAATCGGGATCCATGGCTTAAAGTCCCTACAGCAGGACTTATTCCTTGGATTTTTGCATCGGTCCTGGCCGGGTTTGAACCCGCAACTCTCGGGACTAGAGGCAAGGAACATAACCACTAGCCAACCATTGCTATAGACTGATAATTTAGACTTCTAAAAATTAAAATCTGTCTTTAAAAATTAGCAGTGTGAAGTTGCAGTGTAGGACTCATATTATCTCTCTCATCTGATCGATCTAGTGCTTTCTGGATATCAACTCTTGATTGAAATCGAATACCTCGTAGAGATTCTTTGATTTTTGAGAATAAGTTAAAGTCACAAGAGTTCCTGTCTGGTGAAACAAATTCTACTGAACATATCTTAAGGGCAGTATTACTTACTTTAAGGGCAGTATTACTTACTAATTGTGAGAAACAGTGAATGTATTGTAAAATACTACCTAATACCCGGCGTGCGCTGCTACTCATAAATAAATGCTAATATGTTTTTACCACCAGCCGTGCACTGTTCGGGAATCTGCTTATCCCGATATTCTTGGCATCAATGAAAGACAAAAATGGTTATTGTGAGTTATCCGTAGAAGATAAACATATGCTGTCGCGGACGTTTTTGTAGAGTTTTTTGAGATGTTCAATTCTGTGTACATTAATTTGGTGTATTTGTTATGGTTTAGACAGCGTAAGCCATTTAAGAGTCAAAATAGGGACTTTATTTCACGTTTTTCACTACAAAGGGTGATTTTTAGGGGTGAAGGGGTTGAGTATTACAACGCCCTTATAGCCTATGTTCATCCCCGGAATCTCCTGAACATTTTTTCAAAAAGCCCCATCTCAATTGGATGAACAGTATGGCAGAGCACTCTTCTCCGGGAATCTACTTATTCCGATCTTCTTGGCATCAATGAAAAACAAATATGGTTATTGTGAGTTATCCATAAAAGATAAACGCATGCTGTCACGGACTTTTTTGTAGAGTTTTTTGAGATATTCAATCCTGTGCACATTAATTTGGTGTATTCGTTATGATTTAGGCAGCGTAAGCCATTTAAGCGTTAAGATAGGATCTTTATTTCACGTTTTTCACGACAAAGGGTGATTTTTAGAGGTGAATATCACAACTCTTATAGCCTATGTTCATCCCGGGAATCTTCTGTACATTTTTCAGAAAACCCCATCAAATTCGGATCAACGGTATGCCAGCGCATAGAATACGAACAAACAAACAAACCAACCAACAAACATACAAACAAACAAACAAACATTGATTTATATATATAAGATTGCTATTTCGATACTTTCAATATTACAGATTTATACAACAAAGACTACTCAACAACATACAACAAGATTACAATGGTCACCACTAGGATCACTGATTTATAACAGTGTTGCCACTACTTAACGAACGCCCTGGTATATGTTTGTTAATAATTTACAGGAAGCACCGATTACTTTGGACTGAACCAGTACACAACAAACAAAGTAACTTTCAAAGAAGTAGGATTGTCCCCTTCTAGAGCTCGGGACATCGGCGTACAATTCTCAGTTCCAGAATTCTGGCCAACTTCTGAAACTTCTAAATGGGAAAAGGTAACATTTGAAACTGTTATTACAAAAATTGTCGGTTGCTGTGGACTAGTGGTTATGTTCCTTGTCTCTGCTCTCGAGGATCGCAGGTTCAAACCCGGACAGGGTCGATGTATTATTTTAGGATGGAAAAATCCAAGGAGCAAGTGCTCAAGGAGGAACTTTAAGCTGTGGGTACCGAGTCTGATGATTTTCAGGCTTGTAAAAGATCCTTAAGCCCGAATAAAGATACATCTAAGCAAAATTTACCGACCTTCATCATCATAAGTAATGCCACGAGTGATTTCCAAATTATCGATAAATTCACGACTCACGAAGTGGGGAGTGAATTTATCTGGAGAATTTGGAAATCAAGAGTGGCATTTGTTAGGACTATTTAACGAATAAAATTAAGCTGTATGCTCACAAATCATTATTTAACTATAGTTATTTTAAAATATTTATATAGCCTATTTAATGTAAACGGCGATGTTTGAAAACAAATGAGAAACGATTGGTACGCTTCATTTGCTTCTTTCGTTCGATCACTGCAACCAGATCATAATATTATTTATTGCCAAAAGATCGCACTGTTGTAAGAATGCACCCTAGTGGAGAAATTTATAACCAACGTTATAGGTATTAATTAATTTCTGATGTCCTATGATGTAAATATGTCAATTATATTTTTCTGCGTCATTTCCTGGAAAATAATTCGTTTAAGAAAGTGCAAACAGTGGTTTCTTTTTTTGTGGTATAATCAATTGTTACAAATGTTTTTATATTATCTCTCGTATGCGCTACGTGTTGACATTCATGCACTATATATATAATCTGGTAGCCGTATTTCTTGGAGAGTCTGTCACTGCAAAAAATTCTATGACCTATTCAGAATGTTAAAAAGGAGGTGCTTTCTTCATTATGATAAACTTTATTTGGTAAATTTTAGGTGAAACATGACTGTGATTGGTTGTAAATAAAAAATCATTGAAATGTGATTGGTCATTGACTCCCATTTTGGGGCATGAGTTAAATAGTCCTAGTAATTCTTTAATTGTTTACTATATGTCTCATTAAGTTGGTTTTTCGACCGCATCTATGGGCAAAAAGCATAACTAAATTAACTTGATATAGTAACTGCCAACAAAGGCAGGCTATGGCTCAACATTTGGGCTACGCAATTATAGATATAGATCTCAGAGAATTGAAATTAACATATTCAGGTTATCATGAAAGTGCATGTTTTTTTAAATTACATACCTTCATCCACCTTATTTAACATACAAGATTAAAACACACATACATATATAAATATATTTTTAATGTATTTACAAAATGTATTTCATCAATTTCGAAAATTGTCTATATTACTTTGTCCTTGTGGCAATCTTCTAATGAGGAAAGTTTTATGTAATATATATATATATATATATATATAGTCCACCGCTGTGGTTTCGAGGTAGAGTGCTGCCTTGTCACGCAGCGGGGCCGGATTCGATCCCCGGTCGGGGCAGTTTTTCTGGGTGAGGTTTTTATCGGGGTTTTTCCTCACCTGTAAGACAAATTTCAGGAAACCTTTAAGGCCCAAACGGTCCCCGAAATCATATGGCCAACATCATCATCATCATCATCCTTCACCGGTGTGGAAAGCAACGGGAAGCTACCACACGTATAATTCTCTATTAAAGCTTCAAGCATAGCATGAAAATACAGTGAAGGACCTGCATTCGGGCACAATTACTATATATGTATATATATATATATATATATATATATTAGAGATCTCGAGTTCAAATCCCGGTTCAAGCGTTTATTTTCTTTTCATGTCATATATATATATCCTGTATGACATGAAAAGAAAATAAACGCTTGAACCGGGATTTGAACTCGAGATCTCTAACTCGTTCGTGAGCTACCAATTAGTCCATTCAGAATTCCACTGGAAATAGGATCCTAAACAAAATTTACCGACCTGTTTCATCCTAGTAATACCTTAGTTGTCTACTAGATGCCTCATTGGGTTGGTGTGTTGACTGCATACCATTGATGATGTCTGTAGGGAAATAAGAGTATATAATTCTTGTTTAGTTGTTCTTCCGGGCTAAATGGCCGTGGTCAAGTTTTGGTAAAACTCGACGTTTCGTCTACTACTGCGGTAGACATCATCAGGACCTGCTTGCTTCCTGTGAAATGTTCAGCTGTCGGCTACAGATTAGACTAGACTACGCTTAGGGTTGGAAGAGCAGAGCCATCCTTTATGTATCCATACCCATTGTTCCCGGCCCGCCGAGCGCACACTCAGTTTAATCTGGGTGTACATTTGGCAGCCATGAGGAATCAACGAGCAGTGCCGTGGCCTGTCTCCTCCGGCTGCTTTAGGGACTTAAATTGCCTCTTCAGCCCATTTATATAGTTTTCAAGTAGATGGTTGAGCGATGATCCGGTAGTCATAACCAAGCTGTACATCGGGAAATCTTTATCAAGTCCACGGTTCGATTTCTGGTTCAGACATTAATTTTTCTTTTTACAATATCATTATAATATTATAAAGTTCAAGTCGTTTAGATTGGAGACGGTCTACCGATTTATTGACTACCGCCGCGTGGCTGTGTTCTCTAGTCGGTCCATTATGTGTAAGATGTTCTCTGATTGGCTGCCCCTGTGAACCTATTACAACTTACTTGATGAAAATCCCTGCTCACCGACGCGAAATCAATCTTCTTCTTCCTCTTCTTCTTCACTTCACGGGCTAGGCAAATTGCCTGTTCCGCCTCACAGTTGTTCTGTCCATCTTGCGAAATCAATTAAAAATATAAAATAATAAACGAACTCTGAAAATTCCGTAAATAATAATATGCAAAACATAACCGTATCCGGGTACTTGCTGCCGCTGGTCATCCAAAGCCATCAATCATCATCATCACGGGTAATTAACCCAAACTTCAAAATTAACCGGGACAAATGGACTGTGTCTAGGAACCCGGGGTTCCTCTTTTAATGGGGAACCGAAGTACTGCCCGCCACTGGATCATTCAGTCGTAGGGCAGACCACTCTTGCTCCTGAGCCCTAGCGTGAAGAAGGTCGGATGTGGGACCCTTCTTGCTAGATTATTAGAGTTGATTTAAGTTGAATTGCTCCGGACTAGGGTCTCAGGTTCTTTACGGTTCGGAGAGTAAGGACGCTTATCAAAGGTAGGCCTATAACAAAGTTGGTGAAGAATAACTCGTCACCGAAGATGCACTCCATAGCCGAGGGAGAAACGTCTGGGAAAAACACCAGTTATGGATAATGGCCTTATAGCCAGATATCTTATAATATTATGATTTCCAGCCGTGAAAGTCTGCATTCTACAAACTGACGTTTCAATTTTTGCACCCTAAAAATATCCATTGGCTCCGATCGGAAGTCAAGCTACCAAGGGGGACCAGAAAGAAGGAACATAATTCTCAGACCGCCGATACATAATACAAACATATATATGCCTAATTTAGGATACAAATGACCTCATTTATTTCAGGTTGTGCCAAAAGGATTGCGTAAGTTACTGAAATACATCCAGGACACTTATGGAAAGAACTTCAAAATCTTCATCACAGAGAACGGATACATTGACGACGGTAGAATTGAAGATGTTCATAGAATGATCTATATTGCAGTAAGTCTTCAATTCTAAACTATTACTTGTATCGTACTCAACGTTATGTCAGTCGGACAATTGCTTTTAGAATTTTGCGAGCAGAAACATGCGCATGCTGAATTTGTAATCTTGATTTAAATCCTAACTATAATATTTGTTCATTCCTATACTAATAATGGCCTAATCGTCATTCTGTTTTTAGGGAAGTCAGTTGAATTTGCCAGCGACGACTTGGTATCCATTGACAACGGCATGTAATTGACTTAATTAATAATGTAAAAATGTTACCTACTTAAAATTTTATCAAGTATACAATACAATTGTTTCACACTTATTTCCCACTTCGATAATTTAAATGTATAGTGATTGAACAGTTGTTACAATTATTAACATTAGCCACAAAAGTTGGTTGTTTTTCATTAGTATTTTTCTTATTCATTTCAATGTGTTTCTCGGCTTTATGTAACTCATGTTTCATATCTTCCACTGAACTATATTATGTATAGTTTTTCATATCTATTTTTCGACTTTGATGATAAATACAAAATGAACAGCAGCATTCGCCACTTCCTCTACATCACAATTAATTATATCTACAATTTATATGTAGTCTAAAATTCTTATTTAAAATGTCTGTCACTAAATCAGACAACAATAAACAATTGCAGTTGTTTTATCAACATTCCCTTGCTATTAAACAATTGAAAGCTTCAAACCAAGATATAAATTCACACGAAATATGAAAATTAAACATAATTATTAGTATAGGAGTGGACAAAATTATATGCGCAATTCGGGAAGTGAGTACATTACTTATCTCGAAATGATTTGCTAGCCATCGTTAAAGCTCAGGCTCAAACACGTCCTCGACTAGTCTTCTTCTTCTTCGTCACGGTTTAGGCTTATTCACTAGCCTGTTCCGGCTCCAAATTGCTGCTGTTTCCGTATTTTCTTTGGTCTTCCCAAACTTCTTCTTCCTCGTGGTGAATAGTTGTATGCTGTTTTTCGTATTCTATTCTCAGTCATCATTGCTAAGTGTTCTTTCCAGTTTGTCCTATATTTCACTATGTTGTATTTAATTCCTCTACTTTTTGTTGAGATCCAAAGAGATAGCCGGACTATCCTCGATTAAGTAATGTACTATTTACTTCCCATGTTGCGTACGTAATTATTTCCTTTTGCATATCACTGAAAATTTTATATATGATTTCAACAGAGTTAGAATGAATGTTGTTTGCAGACGATCATATCAAGATGAAATGAAATATATGATAAATAAACTAATGGAAGAATATAAAAAATGGGGACTGAATATAAATCTACAGAAAACAGAATATATGTGTTCGGGAAAGGATGTGGATGACCTCATACTTGAAACAGGAAAATAAAAAAAATGTGATTTTTTAAATACCTTGGGTCAATAATTACAAGTTTAGGTACCTGTGAGAGAGATGTACAGACTAAAATTGCAATGGCAAAAAATGCAACTAAGACATTACATGGAGTAATTTGGAACAAAAATATTACAAAGGAAACTAAAATGAAAATTTATAAGAGCATAATATAGAATATTTTGTCATATGGAAGTGAAACTTGGTCTTTGGCGGAATTACAAAAGAATAATATTAGAACAGTTGAATTTGATTATTTTAGAAGAAGCCTCCAAAAAACAAGACAGGATAAAATAAGAAATGAATTCCTTTGGAGGGAAATTAATGTCACCACATCTGTTGTTAAGAGGATTGAAAATCAAACGCTTAGATGGTATGGCGATGTACAAAGAATGGAAAATGAAAGATGGCCAAAAAATATATACCAATGATCACACCCTGGAAGAAATAAACGTGGCAGACCTAGATGGAAATGGAAAACCTACGTCAGAATCATAATGGATGATAGGAATTTGGAAGAGGGAGATTGGAATGATAGAGATAAATGGAAACTGAAGACGGTAAACCTATAAGTGGGGGAAAGCCGAAAAAGAAGAAGAAGAAGAAATATGGTTTGGCATTAATTGCAAATGTTGGTCACACCAATTTCGCAGATGTCTTGCCATCTAGTGGAAGTGAGAGAAATGAATGTCACCACATCTGTTGTTAAGAGGATTGAAAATCAAACGCTTAAATGGTATGGCCATGTACAAAGAATGGAAAATGAAAGATGGCCAAAAAATATAAACCAATGGTCACACCCTGGAACTAGATGGAAATGGAAAACCTACGTCAGAACCATAATGGATGATAGTAATTTGGAAGAAGGAGATTGGAATGATAGAGATAAATGTAAACTGAAGACGGCAAACCTATAAGTAGGAGAAAGACGAAGAAGAAGAAGAATTTTTTTATTGTCATTGGATGAGGATCATGTAATGACTGAAATGAGGAATGTTTTCCTTTTGCATCTCTCAAATTGAATTTAAGTTGATGTTTCAGACCTACATGATGGAGACGTGGAAGGCCATGTACCTGGACGAAGTGAATGTAATAGGATACACCATCTGGAGCCTGCTGGACAATGTAGAATGGACAAGCGGTTACAGGTTTGAAATTTCACTCTACATTTACACAGCTTAAATATATAGCCCTATTGGTGTAAGATACTTTCTGTTGGAGTGGTTAACTAACTAACTCACTGGCACTATCGAACCCGTAGGGCCATGTCCGCTTGGACATAAGCTCTCCACATGTCCCTATTCTGCACTAATTATTTCCAATCATCCCCTGTATAATCTACTTCGCTCTAATCACAGTTAATGTTATTCTCCCACTTCATCCTTGGTCTACCAACTGGGCGTTTTCCCTCTGGATTTCCTACTAGAAGCTTCCATGCCTCTGTTCCATTCTCCAATTAGTGCCACTTGTTCTGTCCATCGCCGTCTATGAGATTTAACTGTTCTTATTATATCCGGTTTCCTATAAAATCATGTAGCATGTAGCTCACTGTTATGTAAGTCTTCTCCATTCGCCTGTCTGTTTATCTCTGTTTGGTCCAAAAATGTTCCTAAGAACTTTGTTCTCAAATACTCTAAATCTCCTTTCGTCCATTAAAATAAAACTCCATGTTTCATATCCATATAATATAACTGCGAGAATAACAGTTTTGTATCTTTTTCAGTGTAACGTTTTTTTGAGAGAAGTTGGGACGACAAGAGACCCTGTTGTGCATAAAAGTATACATTTCCAGAATTGAGCCTATGTTTAATTTCTCTCGGCACCGCATTCCTGTTTGTAATTGCACTGGTGACAAAAGTGAACTTATTTTCTTTCACAAGAATAAAAATATGAGATTTTAGAAGTATTTTTAATCCAGAATTTAAATATCATTATAGTTTTTTTTATCAGGAAAGAGTTTTCTGTGATATTCATTTACATTTTTTAAAATAATTTTTAATACAACCCATCTACCTCTAACTCATTCTGACTTACCTAGAAAGTGGTAGATAGTGATTTTCAGGCATATTTTATGTAAGATCATTTTTATTTCCATCTGAATCATTTTCAGTTTGAGCTAGGTCAGAATCAGAGTTATGAGTTAGGGTCATATCTACATATACAAGTACAGAGAACTCTTCATATAAGGTAAAGGTTACTATGGCAGGTCAAAGAAAGTGCTAAAATCAATTTTTAAAAAGTAGCTGTCACAAAAAAAAACTGTGCCTGATGGAAAAATTCTGACTACATACCTGAATTCAGTATGAAAAAATGCACTAAATTCACTAATCAGATTTCTTCTGAAGAAAACCCTGTTGACTAGTGTTATTGTTCCTAGGTGTTTGAATTAAGCCATTTTTTCAAAATTTTCCTCATTTGTCATTAATTGTCCATTTCCATTATATAATGTACTCGTATTTCTATGTGCGAACAAATCTTTGGTTTTATTAATATTTACTTACAGTTCCAATTTGTGGCTTGACAGCTATGGCGGCGGTAGCATTGCTGCCGAAAGGGTTACCAATGCTGGACAGGTCAAAGGCGATAAGCCAGACGTAAACAGTACCTTGGTTTAAAAGAGTGACGATCTTCCAACGTAAAAATACAACCGTCAAGATAAAATCAGTGCGTTTGACCAAAGCTTAATCGAGATTTCACTATTCAAGTAATACCTTATTTTCCTATTAAATGTCCCTTCGATATGATGTGTTAATCACATGTAACTCGCTAACATCTATAGGGAAATAAGTGTAAATAAATTAGCCTGGGAAAGAAATTCCTATTAGGGGACCACCCAAGTCCGCAGGCGAGACAAGTGGAGATAAATCAAATCATCATTAATCTTCAAATAATTTTTTAAAAGTATTGAGAGACTTTCTTCTCAAAAACTCATAATTTTTTATGTCTTAAAGCAAGAGAACGTGTTTTTCATAAAAAACTGGAACAATAATAGTTTTAGATATTTTTAATTCAATATATTTTAAAAGATATTAATAAAATTAATGTCATTCTAAGCCAGGGTACCACCTATGAATATATTTTTCTTGATTTTGATCTACATTTTATTAATTCGAAGAAACGAGTTTATCGCCTTTATCTCGTTATGAGGTAATTGCAAATAATCAATTGGAAAACAAGTTGTCAAATTAGTTTATATGTTATACTCTTTATACACCATTAAAATTAAATATGTGGGTAGAATGTCGCTTTAGACCTTAATTACACTTAGATGAAGGTCGACTATTAAAAATATAAGTAGATTTTTGAAAATACAGCTTTTATAATAGTATTTTTTTTTCCCAAATTTTCACAGATTATCTTAAAGCCATCATCATCATCATCGTCATACTGTAGTCCATTCACGAATTTAGGTCATTTGTTGGCCGTTTTCGATCTCAATAGAAATATCGTCCAAACGTCTTTTGAGTAGACGTCCTGGTCTTCCTAGCATATCGGCGAAAAAGTGATAACACACGTTCCCGTTAGAGCCAATCGCCAACATGTTTACTCACATATAAGGGAATTCTTTCCCAGAAATCTAACTACATTAGTGGGCAAGTTAGAGTGAGAAAATGAGTAAATTAGCGTTAGATGGGTAAGTCAGTGTTAGTTTGGACAAGTTAGGGTGAGAAAATGAGTAAATTAGCGTTAGATGGGTAAGTCAGTGTTAGTTTGGACAAGTTAGGGTGAGAAAATGAGTAAATTAACGTTAGATGGGTAAGATAGTGTTAGTTTGGGCAAGTTAGGGTGGGAAAATGGGCGAGTTAATGCAAACCAGATTAGTTTAGCATTCACTTGTTTGATTGCGTGTTCTTGTGATAACTTGACTACACTGTCTAAGAAATGACTTAATACATATTTTTCATTGTTAATATGGCGATTTTAGGTTACTTTCAGCTCAACTTCTCACTTCATTTTAAGGCAGTCCTCACATTTTTTGGGAAAAAAATTAACATATATATTATTCTCATATAATTATTCATATACTGCAACAATAAATTGTGTGTTTTTTCATCATTTTTAATTTGAATTTATGTTGGTAGGACATTAAATTCATTTCAATATCGAGAACAGGCCTGTTAGTAAGTGCTCACTAGGTGTGAAAATATGCCCCGCTCCTCCTATTCAACTCTACGTCTAATAGGCTGACAAGGTAAGAAGCTGATACTTGTCAGTTGTGTTGTTTCATTGGGAGTGCACCTGATTTCGGGTAGGAGGGTCTTTTTTCCTCACGTATAGGCCTACTGTATCCGAGGTAAGTTCCAGTTGCACTGCAAACAAACTTGCATAAAGTATTACTTCGCCAACTCCGACTATTGGGGGAACAGTGGTGCTACTTTTAACCGCCATGTGACTGAATTGTTCTTAGGTAATGTCGTATTTTACGGGAAATAAGACTTAATACAAGCTAAGATTATGCCAATAATTAATTAATAACCTCCTCCATTTCTTATTTATTTATGACAAAAAATATATACAGCTCTATCTAATCAGAAGTTTATGCTTTTTCCATGATTTAATTACAAGCAGAATTTATGCTCCATGCTGACTCACCTGTAAATTCTGCTGTTATTTTCACTACATCCTCAATGGCTAATGTGGGATATTTTTCACTGAAAATTGTTCGAAAACATTCAATATAATTTGTTTCTCTCCGCTTTTCCAAGGTTTTCATTTTTGATGGTTCAAAAATTGTATTGGAGAAGCAGCCATTTGAAACATTTGAAGTTCTGAAGTATTCTAAACTGCGATTGCGTAAGAATTAAACAATAAAGTGCTTATTTATTTAATCTAATAAAATTGTAATTATATTTTTTTAAGATTCTCCCATATAACTTATAAAGACATGTGTTAGGTAATACATATGTTTATTTTATTATTTCGAGTATTAGAGAACGACATTTTCTTACATTCGACTAATGAAAATGCAGTCATACATCTAGTTTGTTTATATTATAACTGGAACTTAGCTCGTGAGAAATACTAACAGATGCAACGGAACATTGACCTTCTTTGTTTGTGGATGGATTTGCGAACTAATGCCGCGTCATCCCGTGTACACTCGCTTCATGTCGAAGTGTGGCGTCGAAGAGTGCAGCCATTACCCTAACTAAGCTGGGTAAGTGCTTCATTTGCTATTTGTTCCTGGCTATACATGGCTAGTATATAGGCCTATGTCCGTTCGATGCAGCAACAGTGCTGCTATGACTGGAGGTAAACGTTCCGCTGTGTTACATAATATAATGAGCAAGTTTTTACGGACTTGGTCTATAATAACAAAAATAATACAATTATTTATATTTCAGGTCGAAAGCTGGAATATTCCGGGTAGATTTCAACAGTAGCGACAGAACGCGCACACCAAAGTATTCAACCCTTCTAGTTAAACAGATCACAGCAACAAGATGCATTCCAAAGAACTATGTGAACTATTTGAATCAACTCAATGACCTGGAGTTTACGTGACGCTAAATATATACATAATTGTTTATTTATATCCAATGTTGATAACAATCAGCTACCAAAAACCCTCAAACACGATAAGAAATATACAAATAAAAAACATAAAATATTTCTTTCCATTTCCTTAACGCAGTTTAACCTCTCACCTTATAGGTACTTTTACGTGTCACATAGGTCTTAAAATGACACGACCTGTCTCCTCATCTTCTTCTTATTCTGCCAAAAACACAGATTTGGGTTTATTCCCGTCTGTGAAGTACAACTGGAACTGATCTGTCCAACGAAGATGAGGTCGACGTAAGTCTCTGATTCCTGCAGGGTGATTTTTTTTTAAACGATGTTCTGTTGTTGTAGTTGGACTTTCGCTGTTATTTCTTCAACACCCAATTGAATTCTAATACCATCACTTCTCATATGATCACTCAAGATAACACCTGTTATTGATGGTAGAAATCTCATTCGTGATGTGTTGATTAAGCTTTTATCAGTTTGTCGTAGTGTCCAATATTCACTAATCATTTGAATATTTTTTAATCATTTGAATATTTAAAATAATAAATATAAAGCATATATTTTTGCTTATATTATTATAAATCAATATATTACTAATTGCTTTCTTCTGTATTATTGGTTATAATCCATTACATTATATGGTTTATATTATTTTATGTAGGCTATATCATTCTCCATTCCATTATTCTTTTGTTAGAATGAGTCTTATTCCCAATACATTATGATTTTTTATTTGTATTTTTCATAATTTATGTAAAATAGAACTGGCCCCAACTTTAAATATATACATTCTATTTGTATTATTCGTGTAACTGAACTGCACCCGAGCACGAGCACTTGCTCATTCGGGTGTCAATACTGTATATAACATTTATTTGTAAATAAATAAAACAATATATAAACGAGATGGTTGAGATATTATATTATGAAATCTGAGTTCAATATATTTTCGAATTGATTTACCAAAATTTCTTCTCAAACCCCCATTTAGGCAATAAATTGTATTTTATGAAATTTTTATATACGTATTTATGATAATCATACAACGAAATGTGGCTTCCTAAATAAAGTAAAACCTGTCTTAGCCGGAACCTTTATAAGAAGGAAACCTGTAGAGACGAAAACAATCTCCAGAACGGTACGATTTTATATGTAAAATCGCCCTGTACAAGCCGAAAAACTTCATAACGCGGAAACGGAATGGTTTTTAAAATACCAATAGTTAATTTATACCTCAGTAAGACAGAAAATTATTCTTAAGCACGTTATAATCACAGTATTAATGACCACACGTGAAAATTCTGCATATGACGCTTTCTGCATTATATCGTTTTACCTTATTTGCTATTGTATTGCGGGGATACCCTTGTTTCTGTGTGACAGCGGGGAATCCCTCGCTTTTCCTTGCCTACTTACGTTAGCTGCGAGGGAGTTGGAAAACTCTTTGGTCTTCCTGTAGTTGAGTTTTTTCTCGCTTTTGAGTAATAAAATTGTTTTGCATTTGCCGTGTAAACTGAGCTGTGTTACATACACTATTTTGTCTGTATTTCTGTCAATACATCATGTCTTTAAAGCGTGCATGTAAAACCTTTACACTGCGTGAGAAAATTCAAGCTTGTAATTTGGGAAGCCTTTATTAGAAGGAAAACTGCCAAGACGGAAATACGTATATTTAAGGAACCGTCATGTTCCATCATAGATAAGTTTTACTGTATATAAAATATGCCACTTGTTCTATTGTAATATTTTCAATCAAATTTTTTTATCCGTAATAGCTGTTTACCACATACTGCGATTGTTTTCGTTTTGTCAAGTGGTGCTTTCATATTATAATTCTCTAGTACAGTCTGTAATTTGAAAACTGTTCGTAGTAAATCATCTTCATTTTCTGCAAATAAAACTTGATCAACTGTGAATATTATTGTATTTAATCTTGTGTTATTTGTAATTATTATCCCTTTGGATATTTTCGCATTCCATTCTTCAATCCAGATAAGCCTGACACTTTTTTACAAGGAATTACAGTGTATCATTGTTAAATGTGTGATTTGTAAATGTTTTTGATAGTTTTAAGGGGGGACCTACACCTTCAGCCATTAAAAATATGGCATATTTCAATATTGTTTCTCAGCAACAATGCAGGTTACAGAAATAAAATTTGGTATGTGATGTCTATATCACAATGTGAGCATGTTTGTGTACTTAAGTACAATCTAACTTCAGTCGTTATGGTTAATTAAATATTCAAAATGTTAGCTGATAATTTTGCATTGTCTTGCCGTTTCCCTGATAATTTTCCTACATTTCAATATATTTTAATGATTCTTCTTTTATATTACACATTAATGTTGTAGCTACAAAATATACTACAATTGTTTAATTATAGAGAGTGTAAATATTTAATTTTTATTTTAAATTGATGCATACTCATTTGTGTTAAATTTTGCATTTAATATATTTTGTTAAATAAAATATAACAGACACATTACTAATTGTAGTATATTTTGTTCATCTCTTTAACTATATATATATGCAAAATTCCATCTCAATATCTTCAATACTTCGGAAGTTATCAGGGAAACCGTATTGAAAAAAATAAGTTACGGAAAACAAGCGACAAACTTACCGAAGATCTTGGTATCTTCTAAAATTAAAGGGCTCACTCGAGTGACAGTATTGCACATTTTTAAACATAACTCGAAAAGTAATAGAGATATCAATGAAAATATTTCATTGATTTAAAGATGACGTTTCAATCTATAAAAAAAATGAAAATGGCTTTTCTTTTACTCTCAAAAGTGTAGGTCCTCCCTTTAGTTATTCGCGACTTTTGTTTTCATAATATGGGCGTCCTACATATAGGACGGTAGGTTATAGGGAAGAGCACAAAGGTATATGCACGTAGGAGCACTATACACACAACTGATAGTGATCGCAAAGTAATTAAAAACTACAGCAATCTAATTCCGATTCCGATTGAGGGTCTTTCCACTTTTCAGCGGTTGCCCTTTTACCAGCCGGCTGCTGGCCCTTCACATCCACATGTGTCAATCACAGAGGTAGATGATCAACAGCCAGTGTAGGGGTGACATGTGGTTAGCATGTCGAGTCCCCCAGCCGTTATAGCTGGTTCCTCAACCTGGAGTCGCTACTTATTGTAGCTACCCAATTGCCTCACGATGCTGGGTGGGCACCGAAGTACCATGAGAAAATTTCTTCCCCCATGGAGACTCGAACCAGCGCAAGTCCCGTAGCTCTGCGCCAAGGTTTCCTACCTTAACCGCTCGGCTATGGCGCGGCAATTTAATTAAATAATATAATTTGAAAATTAGCAATCTCGTGAAAATATGGACCTACTCTAAGGTATATCTACATACCACATACTTAGAAATACTGAAATGTAGCTCAAAAAGTGAAAAATATTAAATACTAGCGAATACCCGGCGTGCGCTGCTACGCGCCATTAAATGAAAATTAATGTGCTTTTATGTTTAGTTGAATAAGTGAAAGGAAAATAATTATAAATTTAAATTTTTTAGATACCCAGTGCTGATTACCCGGTGTTGCCCGGGAATCTACGTATCCCGATCTTCTTAACTTAAATTGGCTGAAATACGAAAATTAATGTGTTTTATGTTTAGTTAAATAAGTAAGAGGAAAATTTTATATCGTAATTATTTTTAGGTACCCTGTGCTGTTTACCCGGCGGTGTCCGGGAATCTACTCATTCCGATGTTCTTGGCATATATGAGGTGAAATACAAAAATTAATATACTTCTTATGATTAGTTGAATAAGTAAGATGAAAAATAATTATAAATGCACATCATTATTTTAACCCTTAACCGGAGTTGTGCTGCCAGTTTGTCCTACGCGTATATAGACACATGTCACATGTGTACATAGGACAAACTGGGAAACCTGTTATTTCTCGTATAAAGGAACATATGAAAGCATATAACAGAAATTTAGATAATTCAAAGTATGCTAACCACCTACTCCAATATGATCATTGTTTTGATTCAAATTTTAAAATTTTACATGTTTGTGCCAAAGGAAAGAAGTTGGACCTTTTAGAAATTGTAGAGATAAATAAATTGAAAAGTGGTAATAAACTGTTAAATTCCCAACCAAATTTTAATGAATCGCCTCTTTTAAATTTATAATAGAGATTGTAAAAAGCATTGTTATATACTGTAGTTACAGTTGTTATGTTCTATAACAACAAATTTTATTCATTTGTAATCACGTCTAAAGAAGGTACAAAGTACTGAAACAGCTGTTACTAATTTATATTTTAATAAATATGAAAATCACATAAAACTTTAAGTTTTATTTTCATTTAATTAAATAAATTATGTATTTTCATCAAGTAAACGCCAATTCAATTGATTAAGTAAATATATATTCCGTAAACCATACATTCTAGTCGCTGAGGGATTTGCTTAGTATACGCATTTCCTGAGTGACAGAATTGTATAATGGATGTATATCAGTATTATGTCATTAATTAACATTAAGATAAACTTATTATAATGACATTTCAATGTTAACCTAATTTACAATAGAAAGCAGCACAATCAACTTGCAATCTGTCCTCGTATTTATCTCTTACCTTAGTGTTTTAATTACAAAGAGGAGAAAAAATAATCAAAAAATTACATACTAAATGTAGTAGTAGTAGTAGTAGGACTTTATTAGACAAAAAGTAAGATATTTACAATATTATTTACAAATATGGGTCGCACGGGCAGTAAGCCGTACGTGCTGTTGACAGTCCGTTACAATAAAGTAATAATTGGTACTAGTGTGAAGAAAAATAAACAACAAAAACAGCAATAACATTACAATTACATAAAGAAAACACAATAATAATATACAATTAAATAATAACACAATATCATTATACACTAAAAAAACATTAACATTACAATTACATAAAGAAAACACAATAATACTACAATTAAGTAATAACACAATAGCATTATACACTAAAAAACATTAACATTACAATTACATCAAGAAAACACATTAATATTACAATTAAATAATAACACAATAGCATTATACACTAATTAATTTATATATAATTGTTAAAGTGACGGTAGAATGGGTAATTTTATCAATCACTAGCTAATATCCGGCGTGAACTACTATGCATCTCCTGAGCTAAGTTCCTGTTGTAATGTAAACAAACCAGATGTATGACTGCATTTGCATTGGTCGAATAACTGTTTTCCTTTAAGTGTAAAAAAATGTAGTTCTCTTTCTAACACTCGAAATAAAGGAAATGAAAATATATATTATCTACCACACGTCTATATAAGTTATATGGGAGAATTGTTAAATATAAAATTGCAATTTTAATACATCAAATAAATAAGAATTTAATTGTTATGTAATTTTTAAGAATTTTGGCTAAACTTTACCACCTGTGACGCGACTTTTTTAATTCCTTCATAAACTCCTGTCAAATTTTATTCTTAGGGTTTCATTTTTGAAATTATTTCCCACAAATTACAATGATTTTTACATATTTTTTAACGATTATTTCAATATATTTTTCTACGATATTTAACTACGTACGTAGCATGAAAAAGTGGCAGCCATATTGATTATAACGAATATTCTATGCAGCAACAAAGATGTGTTTCAGTGCAGCCAACATAGAGTATTTACTAATTAACTGTACACGTATACTTCAGAATTTCAGAACTTACTATTTATTTTTGGGCTTTCTATTCTTTCACAGGTTAGAGTGCTTAATTTGCTTTAGATTAGCTTTTAGGTTGGTCTTTCATAGGTTAGAGTACTTAAATTGCTTTAGGTTAGCTTTTAGGTTCGTTAAAATATCGTGTATATGTTAGCTGCATCCGGGATTCCATAGTGTAAACCGCTTCACGTTTGTTGGCACATGCCCATGATGTACGAGTAGATGATTTTTTGAACATGGCCTTTGTACATAATATATTTCTCTGGGAGAAATGCAACTCTTGCACCATAGAGATTTTCCATAAACACTGCTTTGCATTTAAAAACAGCATAACTGTTTCCAAAAATGATTTTATCGATTACATTAAAGGTCGTCGATGGCTAGTAAACAAAAAGAAAGAAAATCGGTTGATAAACAGAGGAGATAATGGAACTTAACTATTTCGTCTTTGCTTATTTACATATAGGGTGCTCTAAAATTCCCCTTACAAACTTCTAGGACTTCTAGAGGGGACTGAGTTGATAATATTTAGAATTGAAAACCATGTCCAGAAACTTACCGTTTCCGTACTACAGACGTTTGAAAACATGTTTTTAACGCGACCACTTTTACAAGTAATTTATTACCAGGCGTGACACAGTACATCGCTTGTTTTACAATTCAACTCAGTTAATAACCAAAGAAACAAAATGGAAACTGAATCAAAACTTGCATTAATAGTCCCGGAAATTAATTTTTGCAGTTTTCAAACTTCGAAAAATTTTTACTTAAAAAAACACCAAGTCTTGGAATACTCGATAGGGAAAATTTCGATTTAGATGAATCGATCTATTACTTGTTGAGACACGTGACATAAGTTCAGGCAATGCTCGTTTTCAAACGGCTGTAGCACGGAAACGGTAAGTTTCCGGACATGGTTTCCAATTCTAAATATTATCAACTCAGTCCCCTCTACAAATCAAGGAAGTTTGTAAGGGGAATTTTAGAGCACCCTGTATAGGTACGGTTATGTATGTATATATATTTTTATGGTATTTGGATAGTTTCTTCAAATCGATAACATTTATTGGCTGCATTGCTAAGAATAGTGTTTATCACCCAGGATACTTGTCTCAACCGGGGATTGAACCCGGCCCCGCTGCGTGGCGTGACAAGGCAGCACGCTACCTCGAGACAGCAGCGATGGACATTTTCAAGCAGTAAAATTCCGTTAATATTACGCAGATTATTCTAGAAGTCTTTGTACCCATTTAAACGGTACACGTCTATAATATTTAATGAAGCTATTGTTTTAAACAGAGAATGAACTGCAAAAAGAAAGAGTTTGACATAGTTTAATACATAATACATGTAAATTGGTAATTATATTGCGAAAAAGTACATTAAAAAATTGATAAGTAAATTTGAAATTTTTATCTGGACTCGTAAACTTGAGTGACATTTCAGTTTCAACACTGTCACATGACATATTTCAGCACAGTGTTTCCACACCATTTCCTACATGCAAACTAACTGGCTAACAAAATAACTGGCAGTTTTTGGCCATACGTCATCAGCATCATGGTTTAGGGCTCTTGGTCTAATGTTTCACATCTCCCTGCGCCCAATTAATCTACTTTCATTCTCCATCACATTACTATGTCATTCGAATCATCCAATCCTTTTCTCCTCATCCTGCTCAAAACATCGCCAATCCACGTTAATTTTGGAAGTCTTGTGCTTCTTATACCAGATGGCACGCATTCTAGTGCATTCATTGGAAACCTTCCTCGTGTCATTCTATTTCACATAACCATATGCATTAGTGCCAGTTATATTATATGGGTGCGAAACATGGACTCTTACTTTAAGGGAGGAAAGAAGGAGATTATGAGTATTCGAGAATAAAGTTCTTAGGAAAAAGTTTGGACCAAAGAGAGATGAACAGACAGGCGAATGGAGAAGACTACTAAACAATGAACTACATGGTCTTTGTAGCAAGCCAGATATAATAAGAACAGTAAAGTCTCGTTGATTGCGATGGGCAGTATATGTTGCGCGTATGGGAAATGAAAGACGTGTATGGAAGCTTCTTGTAGGGAAGCCAGAGGGAAAACGCCAGTTGGTAGACCAAGAATGAAGTGTGATAATAACATTAACTCTGATTTGATGGAAGTAGATTATAAAGGGAATGATTGGAAAGCATTACCTCAGGATAGGGATGTATGGAGAGCTAATGTGTGCGCAGCCATGAACCTACGGGTTCGATAGTGGCAGTGAATAAGTAAGTAAGTATATGCATTAGTGCTGCCTTGTCACGCAGCGGCCCGGGTTCGATTCCTGGTTGGGACAGGCTCCTGGATGAGATTTATTTCGGGGTTTTCCTCACCTGTAAGACAAATGTCAGGAAGCTTAGGGCTCAACGGTCCCCGAAAATCATCCGGCCATCATCATCATCATCATCATCCTTATCATTATCATCATCATCCTTCACCGGTGAGGAAAGCAACGGGAAACTACCACACCTATAATTCCCTAGTATAGCTGCAAAGCATAGCATGATTGCAATGAAGGACCTGACCTCGGGAAGAATTACTATGGATGGACATGCATTATTGTCCGCAGTGGTGGACTAGTGGTTATGTTCTTTGCCTGTGGTCCCAAGGGTCGCGGGTAGAAAAACACACGCGGGGTCAATGGATTTTTTTTTCGATGGAAAAATTCAAGGAGCAATTCCTCCGGGAGGAACTTCAAGCCATGAATCCCTGGTCTGACGGTTTTCAAACTCGTAAATTAACCACACGCCTAAATAAAATGGATCTGTGCAAAATTTACCGACCATTACCAATGCAAGTCATACCTTAGTTACCCACTAGGTGTCTCACTGAGGCGATATGCTGACCCCATATCACTCGTTGACATCTATGGATAAATAAGAGTAAAAAAATTAGCTTGGTTAAAACACTCCGACTAACGAACAACCTAATTCCCACACGGAGAATGTAAATAAATAACAATGATAATAATAATAATGACCATTTCACTCATGCCCCAAATGGGAATCGATGACCAATCAAGTTTCAATGAATTTTGTTTTACAACCAATGACAGTCCACACAATCCACTATCCCCCCCCCCCCCCCAAAATACTCACCACCAAGTCAGGGCTTCAACAAGGGTCAATAAGGACGGGGCGCAATGCATTCTTGCTCGCATGATGGGACTAGTCCCGAAAGCCTACAGAGGTTCTTAAAGAAACTTATAAGTTGAGGAGACGAACCTACAAGGTAACTATAATCGTACATTATAATAATAGATATCCCACCATAGTAATTCTGCCCGATGGCAGGTCCTTCACTGCAATCATAGCCATATTTGTTCATTCTATTCTGCCAGCTTTACTAGGCATTTTAGGGGTGGTAGCCTTACCGTTGCTTTTTTACACCGGTGAAGGATGATGATGATGATATTGATAGGGATTATGATGATTGGCCATATGATTTCGGGGGACCGTTTGGGCCTTAAAGTTTTCATGACATTTGTCTTACAGATGAGGAAAAACCCCGATAAAAAAACTCACCCATAAAAAACTGCCCCGACCGGGGATCGAACCCGGGCATGCTGCGTGACAAGGCAGCACGGCCACCTCGAGACAACAGCTGGTGGACATAAAGATATCTATATATATTCTATATATATATATTCCGACTGAGGGTCTTTCGGACTTTTACGCGGTTGCCCTTTTACCAGCCGGCTGCTGGCCCTTCACATTCCACATGTGTCAATCACAGAGGTAGATGATCCACAGCCAGTGTAGGGAGGACTTGTGGTTAGCATTGTCGAGTCACCCGGCCGTTTATAGCTGGTTCCTCAACCTGGAGCCGCTACTTATTGTAGCTACCCAATTGCCTCACGCACGGATGGGTGGGCACCGCGGTCCCATACTGGGCCGAAATACCATGAGCAAAAATTTCTTCCCCCCATGGAGACTCGAACCAGCGCAAGTCCGATAGCTCTGCGCCAAGGCTTCCTACCTTAACCGCCTCGGCTACGGCCGCGGACTATATATATATATATGTCTATATCATATATATATATATTCTTGTCATTATTATAATTATTAATCATTGTTTGTTTGGATTAAGATTATTATTGTTGTCATTAATTATTATTATTATTATATTATTATTATTTTATTGTTATGTTGCTATGAGCAATTAGAGCATTGTTTGCTATGAGCAATAGAGCGCATAGGTAGCAACTAGTAAGACACAATACCGTTCGTACATTAAACAAGGTTATCCTGACAAAATTGTGCAGAATATTTAATATCGCTCAATCGTCACGAATAAATCAGAGCTTTTATACTGGCAGATAGCAGAAACGACAGCAGAATTGTTATCTGCGCCGTATTGAAAAAACAAGGAAACTGATAGCATGCACTAGTCTTCATATATAGAGACCGTCCAAGTCAGTCCTCGTTTAGAACCGAGTTTTATAATGGCTAACCTTGTTATAAGTTTGTTAGTAGTCATTTTTGTTTCTCGAAAAGTCCTCTGTCAGACTGAAGCTTATTATGATCAAGTGAAGAACTTTACTTTCCCGGACGGTTTCATATTTGGAGCTGCGACAGCTGCATATCAGATTGAAGGCGCTTGGGATGTGGATGGTAAGATATACATACTATATTGCCAATATAGACGAAAAATATATTCGAACAAAAATTTAAACTTATAAAGTACAAACTATTTTTTTTTATATAGGGCCTACAGATCTTTCTGTGCGTAAAGCTTTAATTTCCTTCTCCATTCGTCTCTATCCATCCACTCCATGTCCTCCAGTCCTCTTGTTCTCATTCTAGTTCTTATTTATTGCATCCACGAGTTTCGAGGTCTTCTTTCCTTCTTCTTCCAGGTCGATTTCCAATATTTTTCTGGGTAACCTTTCTTCTTGCATTCGTCATCATCATCACTTTGTGACAGCTATTGGTGCTGTCCAGTGTGCCTTTCCTGGGACTTGTGTTTGTCCCTTGTAGGCGAATTCGCGTGTGTATTCTGTATTGGGTTCAGCTGGTATACCCTAGCCTACACGGCGATTTTATGGGGATTTATTTTATTGTTTGAGTAGTGTGGAGATTTATTATGGATATTGTTGCCAAGGCGAATAGATCTCGTTTGATTGGGGCATCGGAAACCGTGTCGCTGAAGAGCTTGGCTCGATTCAGGACCGGAATGAGCCACGCCACTCTGCGCTCATCATTCTGACCTTGGTTGCTACATGCTAAGTACTATGGATTATTTATTTGGTCGAATATGTTTCTATGTGTAGTACGCCATTGTGGAAGGTGTCCTATATTGCGTACTATTGGGTTTTCATGATTATTTATGTTTTGAAACATGGTGGTGACCCTTTCTGATATGATAGTATCAATATATGGCACCCTCGTGGCCTCGTGCATCTCTGTTATCCTTGTGTAACGCGGGGCCGAAAGTATGATTTTAGACACTTGTTTTGCAGTATCTGTAGTTTCTTCTTGTGGCATTTCGCAAGGATACTCAGAGATTCACAGCCGTACAATAGCATACTACGGATCACAGCCACAATATAATGTGAGCTTGATCCTACGGGAGAGTGATTGCATTCGTCGTACATGTCCATACCAATTTAATTGTTTGTATCTTACATAATATACTGCTGAATATCTAATATTCATTTTTTTTTCATATGGCAGTATTTCTTATTTTACTAATTTTGACCATCTTGCTCCTCTTCTCAAGAAATCCATTTCCATTGACATAAGTTTTTGTTCTAAGTTTTTGTTGAATTTGCAAACTTCAGCTCCATATGTGATAGTATTTCTCACTAAGAATAATATATTTGTAACTTACTTTTTTCTGGTTATATGTCTGTTCCATAAGACTCCATTCACCATTGCTGTTATTGTTCTACCTTTAATGGTTCTGTTTTAAATATAATTGTCTTGTAAAAACTAATTACATAATAATATTGAGCAACAAAAAAAGAAACTTTTTTTTGTCTCACAAAGAAAAATATGTGATTCTGATAGTATTTTATCTCCTGTATTCAAATATGATATCGGTTTTTCTCCATCACGCAAGGTTTCCGAGAGACAGGAATTTATCATTTCAAACGCTTTAATATTTTCTACATTCGTAACTACACAATATTCGAACATTCGAACTCACCTAGAAAGTACGAAATGACGATTTTCTGCTATATTTCGCCTGTGGAGCATCCCTCTTGATGGTCCAATGATAATCGGCCAGCATATTAGGATTCCATTTGCCTTGATATCCCTTTTCTATAGCTGAACTCACCTGAGTTGCTCATTTGGTTTTATTTTACAATGGCCAAAAGGACGAAAAAACGTATATTAAAAAATAATCATTTAAATCCATTATTTGAAATTGAAATAAAAAAAACTGTGGGCGATGGAGAAATTCCCAATACATATTTGAAAACACGATAAAAAAACTGTATTAAGTACAACTATTGGTACTCATGAGACAAAAATCATGTTGACCAGTGTTGTTGGTACCATCTTACCTTGTATTCAGTCTTACATCCCATAAAATACGATGTTGCCTAAGAAAATATTTCTAACATTGACACTTCCATAGAAAATTCATTCCTATGGCGGGTATAATTATCACCCGGTTCCTCCAATAGACGGTGTCGGCGGAGTAATACCTTACACAAGTTTATTTACAGTACAACTGCAACTTAGCTCGGATGCTGTATAGTATACTAGTTTATAAAAATTATAATAAAACGTATAATTGATTGGTTACCCCGAAAAAAGTCTAACCTATAAACTGCTAATCATGACTTATCTGTTTCCACCATTTTGTTACAGATAGATCACAATTTGCTTGAAAGCCAACTTTCAAAAACAAATAAAACAGATCTGGAAGAGAACAGGAATAGTTTTACATCCACAATGCCGTGATATTCTCCGGATATATCACTAATCCACTGATAACTCAACTTTAGAATTGTTGTTGGTTATAACCTTTTTCGGAGCAACTATTCATTTTTTTTTGTTGTGTTTATAAAGTTCTTTCTACCAGGTGCGAAACATGGACTCTTATTTTAAGGGAGGAAAGGAGATTACAAGTGTTTGAGAATAAAGTACGTAGGACAATTTTTGGACCAAAAAGAGATGAACAGACAGGTGAATGGAGAAGACTTCATAACAATGAACTACATGGTCTTTATAGGAATCCAGATATAATAAGAACAGTTAAGTCTCGTAGACTGCGATGGGCAGGACATGTTGCACGTATGGGGAATGAAAGACTTGCATGGAAGCTTCTTGTAGGGAAGAGGGAAAACGCCCAGTTGATAGACCAAGAATGAGGTGGGAGAATAACATTAATTATGACTTGAGGGAAGTAGATTATACAGGGAATGATTGGAAAGCATTAGCTCAAAATAGGGATGTATGGAGAGCTTATGTCCGCGCTGCCATGAATTACGGGTTCGATAGTGCCAGTGAGTAATTAAGTAAGTAAGTTTATAAAGTTCTATTCTTGTTTGAATTTGAGAAACGTACTAACTCACCGGAATTGTCGAGCAAGTAGATTCACAGCCGCGTGGACATAAGCTCTCTATGCATCCCTATTCTGAGCTAATGTTATCAAATCATCTCCTGAAAAACCTACTTCCCTCATCCATCCATCCATAGTAATTCTGCCCAAGAGAAGGTCTTTCACTGCAATCATAGCTTTTTCATTCTATGCTTTGCAGCTTTACTAGCAAATTATAGGTGTGGTAGCTTCCCGTTACTTTCCACACCAGTGAAGGATGATGATGATAATGATAAGGATGATGATGATGGCCGGATGATTTCCGATGACCGTTGGACCCTAAGCTTCCTTGATATTTGTCTTACAGGTGAGGAAAACCCCCGAAAAACTTCACCCAATGAGCCTGTACGGACAGGGAATCGAACCCGGGCCCACTGCGTGACAAGGCAGCACGCTACCTCGAGACCACAGCGGTGTACTTCCCTCAAATCAGGGTTAATCTTATTCCCCCTAATATTCTACTTGGCCCTCCAATTTGGCGTTTTCCATTTTGTATTCGTATATTAAGTTCCCACGCATGTTTTACATTCCTCATTCGTGCCACATGTCCTCTCCATCGCAGTCTATGAGACTTAATTCTTCTTATTATACCTGGTTTCCTATAAAGACCACGTAGTTCACTCATATAGTTTTCTCCATTCACCTGTCTGTTCATCTCTCTTTGGTCCAAAAATTTTCTTAAGAACTATATTCTCAAATACTCATAATCTCCTTTCCTCCCTTAAAGTAAGCGTCCATGTCTAGCATCTAACTTGAGAATTATTATTATATAAAACTTTTCCTCATTAGAGGATTGCCTCAAGGACAAAGTGATACAGACAATTAATTTTTGTAATTGATGAAATACATTTTGTAAATATATTTTAAAAAATTCAACTTGTAGGCCTAATTAAAGTATACATACTATAAAGTAATTAAAGTAAAATAACAGTTTTATTTTTTCTGTTTGCCGTTTTTTTAGAGAAGTTGGGACCTCAAGAGTCCCAGTAATACATAATAGCATGCATTTCCAGAATTGAGCCTATGTTTAATCTCTTTTTTGCAGTCTCATTCCTAGTTTTAATTATTGTTCCTAGGTAGGCTATTTGAATTCAGCCACTTCTTCAAAATTTCTCCCATTTGTCATTACCTGTCCATTTTCAGCTATGTAATGTAGGCCTATTTCTATGTGTAAACATATACTTAGTTGTATTGCTGTTTACTTCCAACCCAAATTTCTTGGTGTTACTCAACAGAGTGAGCGTGTTGGCCCTTAGTATCTCCTCGCTATCACATACTAATACTACATCATCAGCATAAACTAACAGCTTATTAACAAGATTGAGTTATAGGCCTTTAATAGTATCTCTTACACCCTATAATTACTTATTTTTATCAGTCTCTTGTTCGATTGCCTCATTCTCATCTGAAGATTCCAGTACTGTACATTAAAACTGAACTATGACTTTTTAACAGGAAAAGGGCCGAGTATATGGGATGTATTCACTCACACTTATCCAGATAGAATAAAGGATCGATCCACAGGAGATGATGCTTGCAAATCATATTACAAATACAAGGAAGACGTCAGTATACTCAAGAAAATGGAGGTAAGTACATTTTATATGTATACTAGCTAATATCCAGCGTACCCTGCTACGCCTAAATAAATGTAATGTGTTCTTATTAAGTAAAAAGTAAAATAATTATACATTTATATCGTAATTATTTTTAGATACCCCGTGCAGATTGTAGTTCTATTGGGCGATAGCGAAGAGGTACTAAGGGCCAACACGCAGACACTACTGAGTAACATCTTAGACCCTGCCACCACCCCTTGGGATACCTCGGTCGTCATGACCATACTCCCAAGTCCTAAACTTGTCCTCCCTATAACTATGTTCACGTCCACGTTCAAGAGTTCTGGGCTTGAAACCAACACCTCTAGGGAGAAGGTGTTGGAGTTGCAACTGCTGGGAATTGCTGAGCTTCGTAGTCGTCAGGTCGCTCATTCCTGACGACCCCACAGTTGGTCCACGGGCTCCTTGAGCCTAGCCGGGAGGACTGCTGTCGTAGATCCACCGACCGTTCCCCTGTTCTGCCTCCAGGGACGTATCCTGCAGCCGTTGTGAGACCGGCTAGGGCTTGAGTCCACAAGCCCCAAAGTGTGAGACTTTAGTACATCCAGATGCTCATCTCCTGGCGACCCCACAGTTTGTCGACGAGCCCGTAGGCTGAGCCAGGAACCAGTACAGTTACTACCGAGTAACACTAATAAATTGGGACTGGAAGTAAATATCAATAAAACTAAATATATTGTTTCACATAGAAATAGTTTTATATAATGGAAATGGACAGCCAATGACAAATGAGGAAAATTTTGAGGAAGTGGCTGAATTCAAATACCTAGGAACAATAATCAAAAATAGGAATGAGATGCACAAAGAAATTAAACATAGGCAAATTTCTGGAAATTCATGCTATTATGCTTTACAAGGACTCTTGCTGTTCCAACTCCTGTCAAAAAAAACGTTAAACTGAAAGTATATAAAAGTATTATTCTACCAGTTATATTAGGCCTATATGAATTCGAAACATGGACTCTTACTTTAAGGGAGGAAAGGAGATTACAAGTATTTGAGAATAAAGTACTCAGGAAATTTTTTGGACCAAAGATAGATGAACAGACAGGTGAATGGAGAAGACTACATAACAATGAACTACATGGTCTTTATAGGAAGCCAGATATAATAAGAACAGTTAAGTCTCGCAGACTGCGATGGGCAGGACATGCATGGAAGCTTCTTGTAGGAAAGCCAGAGGGAAAACGCCCAGTTGGTAGACCAAGAATGAGGTGGGTGAACAACATTAACTATGATTTGAGGGAAGTAGATTATACAGGGATTGATTGGAAAGCATTAGCTCAGGATAGGGATGTATGGAGAGCTTATGTCCGCGCGGCCATGAACCTACGGGTTCGATAGTGCCAGTGAGTAAGTGAGTAATTAAGTAAGTACGGTGGTGTTAATTTAATGAGTCATGTTAAAAAATGTTAATGTGTGGGATAGTGCCGATAAGACTATTTACGTGAAATTCGATAGTTTGACGTACAATGCTCTGGCATATGTGGGTCTCAGTGTTATCTGCAATGCATGACTGCTTACGCCTATACCTGTTTCATATGGATTACATTAGACAGCCTTTTTTTGGTATGAATTTAAAAATACAGTCGATAGTAATATCAATTGTAAAACAGAAGATGAACTACAAAGAATGCTATATAAACTAAATGAAATATAAAAAAATACAACATGGAAATATCCTCACAAAAATAAAAAACAATGGCCTTCAAGGGCGCTCATTCAGTTCGGACAAAGATAATATTAGAAAATAAACCAATAGAACAAGTAGTAAGATATAACTTCCTAGGTTGCGAAATATCATACACAGCTGAAACAGATATACATAACAAACTAAATAAGTTTAATTATATAACAGGAACACTAAAACGAACTTTGAAAAATAAAGCCAGGAAAGACTCTATAATGAAATTATACAAGACAATGGCAGTGCCTATTATTACTTATGGATCCGAAACATGGACAGTGACAACACAAAAGTCTGCCAGAATACAAACTGCTGAAATGAGATTCCTCAGACCAATAGCAGGATAACAAAGAACATACAAAAAACACAACACAGAAATAAGACATCAACTAAAAGTATAGGAATTAAACACAACAATAGAGAAATACAGAACAAACTGGAAAGAACACTTGGCAAGGATGACTGAGAATAGAAACCTAAAGCAGCATACAACTATTCTCCATGAGGAAGAAGAAGTTTGGGAAGACCAAGGAAAAGATGGAAAGAGCAGCAATTTGGAGCCGGAACAGGCTAGTAAATAAGCCTAAACCGTGAAGAAGAAGAAGAAGAAGAAGAAGAAGAAGAATACAGAGTGATCCTGTAAGAGCGTACAAAAATTAAACAGGACGTGGTTAATGCTCAATTATTAAGTAAAGGCGAGAAGATACTAACGGCAAACACGCACACACTATTGAGTAGCATTAAGAAATTAGGACTGGAAGTAAACATCAATAAAACTAAATATATGTTAATATATTATATAATGTATATATATATATATATATATATATTAATGTTTTAAGAAATGTAAAACAGTACCTGAGATCTCAGTAGTCCTCCATAATCAGCAGTGTAGTTTTGTAGGAGGCCTTTCGATAACTAAAGTTTCATCTTCTGCTTTCAGTTTGGTACAAACAGGAATAAGATGCACAAAGAAATTAAACGTAGTACCAAACTGAAAGCAGAAGATGATACTTAAGTTATCGAAAGGCCTTCTAGAAAACTACACTGCTGATTATTGCGGACGACTGAGATCTCAGGTACTGTTTTACATTTCTTAAAATAAGAAATGAATTCCTTTGGAAAGGTATGAATTTCACGACATCTGTTGTTAAGAGGATTGAAAATAAAACGCATAAACGGTATGGCCATGTGCAGAGAATGGAAAATGAAAGATGGCCAAAAAATATATGTACCAATGGTCACCCCTAGAAGAAATAAACGTGGCAAATCAAGATGGAAATAGAAAACCTACGTCAGAACTATAATGGATGATAGGAATTTGGAAAGAGGGATATTTGAATGATAGAAATACATGGAAACTGAAGACGGCAAACCTATAAATGGGGGAAAGCCGAAGAATAGGAAGAAGAAGAAGAAACTTTAACAGTGGCCTCAACGGAGTTTCATAATGTATATTAAAAATATTGATAATGGAAATGAACAATTAATGACAAATAAGGGAAAATTTAAAAGAGTGGCTGAATTCAAATACCTAGGAACAATAATTACAAATAGGAATGAGATGAACAAAGAAATTAAACGTAGGCTCACTCCCTGAAACGTAGGGACTCTTGATGTCACAACTTCTCCAAAAAATAAAATCAAAATAAACATTAAACTGAAAATATATGTAACTGTTATTCTCCCAGTTATATGGATGTGATAAATAGACACTTATTTATAGGGAGGATGAAATAATACGGTTATTTGAGAATAAAGTTCTTAGGACAAAAGAGAGGTGAACAGAGAGGTGAATGGAGAAGACTCTATAACAGTCAGCCACATGTTATTTATGGGATTTTCAAAATATAACAATTAAGTTCGTAGACTGTGATGGGCAGGACATGTGGCACGAATAGGGAATGAGGGAGGCATAGGAACTTATAGTAGAAAGAATAATAACAAGTGAAAATGACCAGAAAAAGTTTAAAAAAAAACTATTCTAAAATATAATTCATAATTAAAAGAAATTAGATAAAAATAGTTAACTTCGAGAGCAGACGGAACGAAAGTCACCTGAAGATGTCACTCACAGTAGATGATGAAACATCTAGAAGCACAACAAAGATGGAAAACAATTGCCGGCTGGAATCAAGACGACAGTGAAAAACACGGATAAGATGCACGAAAAGATTTTTATTGTAAGCCCATGTTTTCCCTTTACAGGGATTTAGGCGCTCTCCCCTACAGGGAAGAATTTGAACCACGAAAAGATACTTTGGAAAGAAAAAAAAAAAAAAAAATATATATATATATAACTATTTACGGGACTCTCGGGGTTTAAAGAGAGGAGAATCGGGAGATACGCCTAAGAAGCTCAATGGTAGAGCGCCAGGGCATAAAGCTGGAGATCTAGGATCAAATTCCGACCAGGTGCATAATTTTCTCTGAATATTTTATGAAGAACAATAGGCCTATCGAATTTGATGTAGTTAATGAATTCATTTATTTATTGTTTTGAAAATATTTTTATTAGAAATATTCCACAATATAGTGTTTCTCCTTCAACCCAAAGTGATTTGTCGCCAGAGGTTACTCTCTAAAGCATCTTCTCCCCTCAAATCTCTAGCTTCCATACTTCTCCTTACTCCACCTATCCAACCTTCTCTAGATCTCTCTCTTCCACTTCTTCCATTAGCTTTCCAATCAAGGATCTTGTTTGGTATCCATCTTCTTCCATTATTATGGGGTATCCATAACATTTCTAACTTTTTCTTCATTTTTTCTAATATGTTTATTTCAACTTGCATAATTTCCTTTACTGTGCTGTTTCTGACTTTATCCCTTCTTGAAATTAAAATATTAATAATAAATTTATTAGTGTGATATTAAATTGTTACCCTATGTTTCAGATGAACTTCTACCGTTTCTCCATCTCCTGGCCTCGTATTTTACCAACTGGTCTTCCTGATAACGTTAACCAGAAAGGAATCGATCACTATAACGATCTCATTAATGAATTGATTGCCAACAAAATAATGCCACTGGTAAGACAGTCATTACCCTCACAAACATGTGCGGTCTTACACGCTTTATATTAGCTTGACTTCTATCTATCTATCTATCTATCTATCTATCTATCTATCTATCTATCTATCTATCTATCTATCTATCTATATATCTATCTATATATCTATCTATCTATCTATCTATCTATCTATATATCTATATATCCATCCATCTATCTATCTATCTATCTATGTGACGGAATCTTTCAACGTGATTTTCACCCACTTAAAATCATTTGATCGACTTGAAACTTTGTATACTTGTAAAGGACCCGTGACAATACAATAATTTCATATTTGTTTCTAAAATCCTGGCCAGAATCATCAGAAAATCAATAAATAATAACGGCGGTATGAGTCACGTGTTAATGCTTGATGTGTGTCGAAACTAGGAACACAATAATGGCCAACAATGTTACTTTTTATTTTTATTTTTTTTACTGAGAAGGTTAAACAAGGAGGGCAAATTGCCCTAGCACCTGAAAGGTCTACTAGCTTTCTCCATTATGGAATGAATGCAATGAAATCTATTCTACGGTGTTTAACCTTCTGAGTCAAAAAATTAAAATTATATATATATAACTGGCAGCGCGCTGAAGTATCAATTCTGAGGTGGTCCGGGTTCAAATCCCCATCCAAGCATCTATTTTTCTTTTCATATCATAATAGTCTTGCATTGCTCAGTGTCAAAATTTAATTATACCATCGAAATAAAGAAGCGTCACTGCTATAAAGTAAATATTATCTTTTATTTGCTTAGTTGCTATAGTGGCTACCAGAGGACAGTGAGATCGAGATCTCGCTATCTCTCGTAATAGAGAATATATATAAAAAAATAAATGTTTGTACGAGGATTCTTGGATAACGTAACTGGCAGTGCACTTATCGATTCAGAGGTCCGGGTTCAAATCCTCGTCGAAGCATTTACTTTTATTTTTATGTCATATACGTATAAAGTTTAACAACATATATACCCTCATTTCTGTACTTAATAAGTTTCAATGAAGCCAAATAACGGAAAAAAATATGTTGGGAGGGTTTTAAAATGTTAGTGAGGGACTTTCATTGGAATCATGAATTGTGATTTTGTGAACTGTAATTATATTTTCACGTTTAATGGCTTCATGTCCACCGCTGTGGTCTCGAGGTAGCGTGCTGCCTTCTCACGCCCGAATTCGATCTCCGGTCGGGGCAGGTTTTCTGGGTGAGGTTTTTATCGGGGGGTTTTCCTCACCTGTAAGACAAATGCCAGGAAAACTTTAAGGCCCAAACAGTCCTCGAAATCATATGGCCATCATCACCATCATCATCCTCATCCTTCACCGGTGTGGAAAGCAACGGGAAGCTACCACACCTACAATTCCCTAGTAAAGCTGCAAGCATAGGAATAAAATGCTATGATTGCAGTGAAGGACCTGCCCTCGGGCAGAATTACTATGGATGGAATGGCTTCATAGGGGTCAAATAAAGTAAAAAAAGAAAAGATATTTGGGGGGAGCATTTTAGGGGGGTTTTGTGCAACGTATCATACGTATATAATATCTTCGGTCTCAACCAAGTTTCTTGTCCTTTAATTGTTGCTGCTGCCTTCTACAGATTGCAGTTGGAAACGAAAAAAAAACTTGAGCTTGAAGCTTTGAAGGTATTGAACATGATACCACCGATAACAGTGAGTTGGAGTTATTCCTGAAGCGAGAAAAAAAAACTCCAAAGGCATAATGTATGTTACCTAGTGTCTGAAGAGCGTGTAGTGAAAGACAAATCTATAAATACCTTTTTTCCAGGGCAGCTCTCCCTTTCCACTAGCTAAACCCAACTCACACTCTCATAAGCACGTGGCGAATAAATCGTTGACAGAGTTCCCGTCTTTCCTAGTAAACAAACAAATAACTGATAAAATGAGGAAATATACTTAAAAGACGCAAGCGCTGAAAATCTGTTTCAATGCCTGCCACTAATTAGGGTTTGCTGGCATGTCATCTTTGTTCAATGATCTCCATTAAGGGCAGATTGGGGAGATTATATATATATATATATATATATATATATCATCGATTGAGTAATCTTTGACGTCGTCCGATTCCTAATAGCCTTAATGGCCTATTTTACGACTTTTTTAAGTATAATTTCTTCTTATTCTTTTTCTTCTTCACGGGCTAGGCAAAATTACTGTTCCGCCTCACAGTTGTTCTGCCCATCTTTTCACTGGCCTTCCTACATTTCTTGAACCTCTTGGCTTGTGGTTAGTAATCTTGTTACGTTCATTCTTTCTACATGTCTAAACCATTTTTCTCTATATCCTTTGATTTTATCATTTAATGGATATACATTTAACTCTGTTCTTATATCTTCATTCTTTAACCGATCCATTCTTGTGCAGCCTTGTGTTCTTCTAAGGAAGTTCATTTCTACACTTTGTATTCTACTTTGTAATTTTTTGGTCATTGCCCAAGTTTCACTCCCATAAAGTAATGCAGGAACTGCAAATGTTTTATAAAACTTCAATCTATTATCTCTTCTTGTTTTGTTCTTTAATGTTTTATGTATAGTTCCACATATCATTTGAAATCTTGACAGTTTCACATTTACGTCTTTCATTTTTTGTGTTTATAGTAAAATTACAACCCAAATAATTAAAATGTGTAACTTGTTCCAGAGGTTTGTTGTCTATTATGATTTTTGATCTTATATGTTCACTTCCCCAAAATGCCATTATTTTCGTTTTTTTTTCTTTGATATTTTTAAAATATATTATTGGCATAACTTATTTAATTGATGTGAAGGGTACTGCAAATTATGTTCATTACATATAAATACCAGTGCATTCGATAAGTAATGGCAACAACGCTGTAAATGAGCGAACCTAGCGGTGACCATTGTAATCTTGTAGTATGTTATTGAGCAGTCTTTGTTGTATAAATCTGTAATATTTAAAGTCTCAGGATAGCAATATTTTGTCAATACATTCACGGTTTCTCACAGTTAGTAAGTACTACCGCCCAGTAAAGAGGGTAATGAAGAATTTGGTTAGATTAGAAGGTGAAATGAGGAAGTAGTCTACTCGAACATCATAAAATCACCAGACAGTAGTAGACCTTAGCACGGAAAATTATTCACAAAAATCAAAGAACCTCAACGAGGCCTTCTATTGAAACATAGAGAGAGTTGATATGCAGAAAACTCTTAAGCAGATTCAGAGGAAATAAGAGACAGAAATGGCGCTGCATAAGAAGTGTGTCGCTGTTTCAAGGGATTTGGCAACGTAGGAGACTATAAATGATGTTCCTCATGGGAAAAACGTAACCTAAATAAATGTTTTGTGATGTAAATATTGCCCATTCTTTGTCGAATGCATAAGAAAATATATATAATATTGAAAAAAATACTCTAAACTGCACAAAAATCTCTCACTATTGTATGTTTCAGGTCACTATGTATCATTGGGACCTGCCAAATTACCTGCAGACATTTGGAGGATGGACCAATGAATCTATCATCCCACTTTTTGAAAACTATGCAAGAATTTTATTCGAAAATTATGGTGACAGAGTGAGTATTATTTAGCTAAAAGTTTATATATGTTATGAGCCCTTACCTCAAAATTTACAAGGAAACTTTCCACCATTCACGCCGAAACCTATCTTGAAATTTCTTCCAGAGAAGCGTTGTGATGTATCAAGACCGTGTCCAAAAAATTGTCTGTACATCACAACGCTTTTCTGGGTGAAATTTCTAGGTAAGTTTCGGCATGCAATGGTTGATAGTTCCCTTGTTACGTAGATAGGAAATATTTATTAACATTGTATTATAATCATATTTATAGTCATCTGAACTGCGATCAAGAAGTAAACCAGAGGATGTTAATGATAAAGAAGCTTTTTAACAAGAAGAGAAGCATTTTCTGCGGACCTTTGGCAAAAGAATTACGGAAGAGGCTAGTGAAGTGCTTTGTGTGGAGTGTAGCAATGTATTCTGCAAAGACTTGGACATTACGACGGAATGAGGAAAAGCGACTGGAAGTTTTTGAGATGTGGATATGGAGAAGGATGGAACATATAAAATGGACAGACAAAATAAAAAAAAAATAAGATGTGCTAGATAGAGTAGGTGAAGGAAGAACACTGCTGGAACTAATAAAGAAGAGGAAAAGAAATTGGATTAGCCACTGGTTAAGAAAAAACTGCCTGCTGACGGATGCCGTAGAAGGAATTGTCAACGGAAAGAAAGTTAGAGGCAGAAAAACACATCAGATGGTAGGTAATATTAAAATAAAGTATTTGTATCTGGATACAAAAATGAAAACTGAGAGGAAAGAGTGGAGAATACTGAGTTTGCAGTGAAAGACCTGCTCTTGGGCAGAACACTATGTATGTACGTATAGTCATCTGAACTATGGAATTTTACTGTGTTGGACTGAGTTGAGGATATATCGTATTTATATTTATTTATGTTGTAGACTTCGATTGAGAAATCCACCACTATGCAACAGCTGAATGTATATATATATATATATATATATATATATATATATATATATATTCTTTTTGTATTCAATGCCACCTGGTTGTCTTTTATAACATTTCAGACTTTCTACCCTGGCATTGGCGGAATTGTAATCCATTTCTTAGAATGGGGCACCTGGAAGGTGAAGTTACGTTACCCCGATGATATGATGGGTAATAAATGATAATGAAGCGCCAGGAGAGTCCTTAAACTTAAACTTAACCTAAATTACAGATCATGGGCGACCACAGAAATAATTTCCTTTAAGGATAAATTAATATGGTCTGACCGGGAATCGAATCCGTGACCTCATGAACCGAGACTGGATATATTAAATACATTATATTACACAAATTCAATAAAAAACCAAATCGCCAATTTTAAAAGTTACAAGAGTCAACGCGTTTCAGTAGCGACGCTACCATTATCGACACTTAATATTGACTCACAAACCTTTAATGAACAAGAACTACAATTGTTAAATGTATTTACAATATAATAAATCATCTTCTTTCTCCATGCTTCTCTATCTTCCCATTCCAATTCTTCCAGAATCTAGCTCCTCTTATATCATCCGCCAATTTAAATCTAGATCGACCTCTATTTCCTTTACAAGATGGAATCATTTTGTGCCGGTTCGCTCAGGGTAGTATATGATTACTCAGGGATGTTTTAAATTATACACTTATTATTTTAGTTTATTGGATACATTTGTATGTACAATATTGTATATTTACAGTGTTTTATGCTTCACTAACTCGGAGTGGAGTTGATGAGTTATTTCCGCCCACGTGTTTTAATATCACTTTCGCGAACGATTACTGAAGAACTTGACTATTGCAGAACGTAGGAGCGTGAGAGAGCTTTCACGCGCGTCCTCGCCTTATAAGGGCGATGACTCCTCCCATAAGGTCGCCATCCCCACTCCGAGATGTATATGTTATTTATTATAGCTTAGAGGGGTAGGTACCATTCGTTTGGGTTTCTATGTTGGTAATAGACTCGTGTGCACGTTTGTGCGCCTTCCAGTTATTAATATTAATGGTACGTTTTAGTACTCACGAGTCTATTACTTCTTGCCACAATTTCCAAAGCTTGTCTGGGTAATATTTTCTCTGGCATTCTACATACATGACCATACCATTCTAGTTGTCTTATCTCACAAAAATCTAATATGAAATTTTGGACTTTAATTTGTCTGGTTGTTATATTTATGATTTTTTCCAATTTAGAATGTCTAGTTGAGCTTCTAAAATAATCAATTTCAGTAGACATAAGCTTTAAACTCAAATTTGTATTCAAGTGTCAAGTTTCTACACCGTATGTTAGCGTGCTTCGAATTATGGATTTATAAATGTGTAATTTGGTATCTATTATAATGTTCAAAAAACTCCGTTTAATATTGTTATTACCGATGTGCCCTTCTGAATTCTATATTTTATGTAATTTTATTGAGTGAATTTTGACTTAATTTTGATCCCCAGGTAATTACATTCTTCACATCCTTTGATACATCCAATTCCAACAATGGTTAAATAAAGGCTTAAAATTTGCTCTCCCGGATCAAAATTCTGAAATGAAAAATGTCATTGCTGGTATAGAATCTTTAACTTAAAAAATTAATGAACCTACGAAATAATAAATTAGAGAATCTTGTAAACAAACAATTTCAAAGAATTTGGCAATTTATGACAAAAAAAATCAAATTACAATGACTATTTAACTCATGCCCCAAATGGGAGTCAATGAACAATCACATTTCAATGATTTCTGTTTTACAACCAATCACAGTCGTGTTTCACGAAATATTTATCAGTGTTAAATTTACCATATTAAAGAAACCTCCTCCTTTTTAATATTCTGAACAGGTCGGACCATTATTTTGCAGTGAGTGAGCCTATAAGAAATACGGCTACCAGATTGTATATATAGTGCATAAATGTCAACACATAGCGCTTGCAGGAGTTAATATAAAAACATTTGTAACAATTTATTATACCACCAAAAAAAAAAAAAAAAGAAACCACTGTTTGCACTGTTTGCACTTTTCTTAAATGTATTTTGTCCCAGGTAATAATTCAGAAAAATATAATTTTCATATTTACATCATACGACATCCGAAAAATGAATTAATATACAGTTTGATGTGTTTGATTTTTTTCCCACTAGAGAACATTCTTACAATATTGCGTTCCTTTTGCAATAAATAGTATGATCTAGTTGCAGTGATAAACGAAAGAAGCAGATGAAGCGTACCTATCGTTTCTCATTTATTTTCAAACATCGCCGTTTACATTAAATATATAAATATGTTAAAATAACTATAGTTAAATAATTATTTGTGAGTAAACAGCTTAATTTTGTTCGTTAAATAGTCCTAACAAATGCCACTCACTTCGTGAGTCGTGAATTTATCGATAATTTGGAAATCACTCGTGGCATTACTTATGATATTTAAAATAGAAAAGTCATTAATGACTTACGAATAAATTATTGCTTCTACATGAAAGCCTATAAAGGAAATAGGGTCGTTGTCTTAGATAAAAAAAGTGTCAATATAAGTCTTGATAATGGTAGCTTCGCTACTGAAACACACTGATCCTTCTACATTTTTTAATTGGTGATTTGGGTTTTTATTGACTTTATGTAATACAATTATATTACCAATACTAAATTAATTTATCTTCGACAGGTGAAATGGTGGCTTACATTCAACGAGCCACAGATGGTTGCTTCGGGATACGAGATGAGTGCACTCGCGCCAGGAATATTTACTGATGGAGTTGGGCCTTACCTGGCAGCACATAACATCCTCAAGTCCCACGCTCGAGTCTATCGCATGTACGACCAAGAGTTCCGAGGCAACCAAAGTGGTGAGTCATTGCTAAATTCGGCGATTCTAAGCTACCTCACCACCACCAAAAATCCAATTAATAAAACGAAAAATAAAATCACAGAATGTACAGTAAATGCTCCTTATTCACTGTCCCGCTATTCGCGTTTTCATTATTCGCGGGTTAAGAAATTGCTTTAGATAAGTATGTGTACAAATAATGTTTCTTGCTAGCTCTTCATCTAACTTCAAAGTCATGAACCGCCACTGGAGGAAGCTCCTACAGAATCTTCTTCTTCTTCTTCACGGTTTAGGCTTATTTAGTAGCCTGTTCCGGCTCCAAATTACTGCTCTTTCCATATTTTTCCTAAGTCTTCCCAAACGTCTTCTTCTTCGTGGTGAATAGTTGTATGCTGTTTTTGGTATTCTATTCTCAGTCATCCCTGCCAAGAGTTCTTTCCAGTTTGTTCTGTATTTCTCTACTGAATATTAAATAAATGTCTATTTTAGGTGGATAAATGTTTTAAAGTCTAAAGGGTACAAGGTCTGGTTTTTAATTCAATTTTCCTGTACAGGGAAGGTATCTATAGCTCCTAACATCATGTGGCCAATACCAGTGAACACAACCTCGAGGGACGACTGGGAGGCTACGTTTCAATACCTCTTGTTCTCTGTAAGTAAAGTGCATACATTCTGCAAAAAGCAGGATTTTAATATCATAATAAATATGAAAGTTAAAGTTAATAATTTTATACTTTAAAATTCTTTTAATATTTAAATATAACTTAAATAAAGAATAACATCTAAATAATTCATTGTTGTTCATTGTTGAATAAAAATGTCTCAGTAACAATTAAAGAAATTGTATTACATAACAGTCTTTCTAAATAATGCTTTTAAAAATTGTTTTAAGTCATTGTTGTCACAATTATAAAGTTTCTGTTATAACTGTAATAAGAACACCTGCTTAACTTCATATTTTTAAATTAGAGTAAACTAAACTCTGATTGGATGTTAAAACAATTAACGTTTTGATTTAACAAATCAAATTTAAACCTTGTATTTAATGGACTATTAACCAATGGAATTTAAAATTAACATCATGTGATGTAATAATGTTCTTTAAAATTATAAAATAATTACACTAGTCATTCTGCATACAACTTTCCACAAAGATAGAAGCAAGAAGAGTTCTCAAGATAAAATGTAATATTTAATACAAGAATAATTGATTCCAGAAAATAATTTATTGTAATTGATAGTGAAGAATAATACCACTTAAATTTACCTAATCTGCTGGGAATCTACAAAGTGAATAAATTTGTAATTATTTCTATAAGAAACAGTTTTTAGTGATTTTTAAAGTGTTTTTCCTATCCAGTGTACCAACTACTGACCCTAAGAAGAGAATCCGGCTCTACCGAAAATTAAACCTAACCTGAACCAGTAATTCTTTTTTGGGACACAAATCCTTCTTCAAAATGTTACTACAACATCGGGCATGAAGAGAATTACTGCTTCAAAATGACACCACAACGTGGGAAAAGAATTACTTCTTCATTCAATAAGTAACCACCCTCAAATTTGAAATATACCAGTTATTGCCATAGTATTGTGCCTCAAGTATAGCTCCATGATATAGCCAGTTAGTCAGTAGTTAAACTTTTCTCCATAATCAAAAATAAATCCCAAATAAAACTGGTTTTACAGTTATAACAAATATAAGATGGCGACATGACCAACAAAGCTGGAACAAATCCATTGTAATACCAATCTTTAAAAAAAGAAGTCGCCACATCCAAGATAACTATCGTGGAATTAGCTTGTTGAACTCTGGATATAAAATTTATGCTAATAAAGTTAAGAATAAATTGAAACAAATTTATAAAAATATAATTGGAGAAGAGCAGAATGGATTCAGAAAGGGTAGATCTTGTACAGACGGATTCTTCACTCTAAAAACTACTACTAGAAAAGCACAAGGAATTCAATATAGGAACTCATATCGCCTTTGTTGACTTCATAAAGGCTTTTGACAAAGTAGACAGAAATATATTAATACAAATTTCAGCTGATGATAACGTTCCACAACAATATATTACTAATATCTTCAACATCTATAAAGATAATGAAATCTCTGTTAAACAAGATGGCAAACTATCTTCTTGGAAAAAGATCAACACTGGAGTAAGACAGGGATGTGAACTTTCATCGGTGCTTTTCATTATATATATATATATATATATATATATATATGAATAGAATAATAAATGAATGGAGGAAAACACAACGGGGACCCATCAATACGAACCTCAAACTCGATGTTATTCTTTTTGCAGACGATTTAGCGCTTCTGGCACTTTCCAAAAATGATTTGCAACGATCAATTTATAATTTACAAAAAATAGCTGTCAAATTTAATATGGAAATATCAATTAACAAAATTAAATTATGGCATTTCATGAGAAGGACCCATACAAAGTAAAATCTGCCTCCAGGATAAAATTTTAGAGAGATCTAGTCAATTTAAATATCTTGGATATTATCTCTCTATCTGGGATGAAAAGGATATCCCTGAAAAAATTACTAGTTATAATAAAAGTTTGGGAATTATTAATCAAGTTATGAAACCATCCCTTGTACAAAAAAAACACCAGATTACGTTTATATAACACTTTGGCTAGACCAGTGTTGACCTATGGTAGTGAAGCATGGAAACTAAAAAGACAACATGAAAGCAGAATAACGGCTTGTGAAATGAGATTCATCCGCAGAACAGCGGGTTATACCAGATGGGATAGGAAAAAGGAACACCGATATCTTAAAAGAATTGAAAACTACGCCAATTTTAGAATATATTAAACAATACAAACTAAATTGGAAACACCATCTTGAAAGAATGAGTTCAAATTGGATCCCCCAAAGCTGTTTATAATTATATACCAAGAGGACGAAGATCTCTGGGCCGTCCTATGAAACGCTGGAGGGAAAATTTTCTATAGGATCGTAACAGGCCTTAGCCTAATACTTGGAAGGAAGAAGAAGAAGAAGAAGAAGAAGAAGAAGACATGACCAACAATACTTACTATTTCTCCATAGCAACAAATATAGCCGATTCACCTTCTGAATCTAACATTTACTTTAATTATATTTATTAAAATTTATCTAATATCGTAATTATTAAAATAAATACACATAGTGCAAAAAATAGTATGCAATACGCATGTGCTAAACACATAAAGGAACCTTGGAATTCTTCGATCCGTATCAAGTGTTTACCATAGTCTATCGCAATATAATATTTTTTGCGCGATAGTGCGTTTTGTCGTACTTACACCAATGGCGACCATAATTGAAAGTTCAAATTCGTACATTTCGGGATTGTCAACCAAAATAACTATACTGTAATATTACATTTACACCCACGTGCGGGAAGTAAAACCACTGCTCTCTATGAATACTACGTACAATGTATATACTAAAAAATATTCAAACGATAGTGTTAATATACGTTATACGAAAAAAATCACTGCATTTTAAATGAACTGAACTTTATTTGAAACAATATAAAACAATAAATACGTACTTTCGGCCATTTTATCAATAATAATAGTCTCACGGCCTCCTGCACTTTCAACTAATAAACATTGCCCACACTCTTAACGTTACTCAGTTGTTTATAATGAACGCACATATTTCCGACAAAGATGTTATTATTTTACTACTATGTATTATTTTCAAAACACCATCGCGCAAAAAATAATGTACAACGCACGTTTGTGAAGTGTTTTACAGAATCTCGGAAATTAAAAATCTAGCTATCGCTCGGTTTTTAAACATTTTTCTCCGATTCCGTAAATACCACTTTCCAACCTTGCATCGTAAAATACTAGTATTGATTCAAAACCACTTAGAAATGGAATGTAACTCACAAGTCATATTTAACTCATGCCACAAATGCTAGTCAATGACCAATCACGTTTCAATGAATGTTGTTTTACAACCAATGACAGTCGTGTTTCACCTCGCTCTTTATCGATTTCTCTTTATCAGATCCAGCTTTTGTGATAAAGAAAGCACCTCCTTTTTAATGTTCTGAACAGGTCAAAGCATTATTTTTCTCCAACAAATACATTGAATATAGCAAATAATTAAAGATTCCTTTGATTTTACTGAGTTGTTTACTAAAAAAATAAACGAATAACCTGTAATGTTCATTATGATATATAGTTTGATGTGTTTCATTATTTCTCCACTTGGGTGCACTCTTACAATATTGCGATCTTATTTGGCAATAAATAATATGATCAAGCAGCAGTGAATGAACATAACCTCACATCTCTAATTTGTTTTCAAACATCGCCGTTTACATTAAATATATAAAAGTGATCCCACAACAGGCCCGGGAGCCCTTGGGGTAGTAGGAGGTTAAGGCTCCCACATTTTCTAGACAATCGGCACTTTATGTCAGCCGGGTTGTCAGCCCTGCGTGACGGTCGCATTTACCCCCAGAACAAGCGTCTGGTACTCATTTCCGTTAGAGGCTGAGTCGACCCCAGGGTCATAGTGCAGCCAGAGGGTCAGTTTAAAAATCCTGACCCCAACGGGACTTGAACCCTCGACCCTCCGGCTTATAGCTACGGCGTAAATATTTTAAAATAACTATAGTTAAATAATGATTTGTGAGTAAACAGCTTAATTTTATTCGTTAAATAGTCCTAACAAATGCCACTCTTGATTTCCAAATTCTCTAGATAAATTGGAAATCACTTGTGGCATCACTTATGATAAAATGTGCTCCAGAAGTTCATTGAAAAGCATATAAATAGGGGGGAAAAGTGTGATTGTGGGCACAGTTGGGGAAAAGGAGGGTAAATCTCCCAAAAAAAAAAAGAGAGAGAGAGAGAGAGAGAGAGAGAGAGAGAGAGAGAGAGAGAGAGAGAGAGAGAGAGAGAGGAAAAAAGGTGCTTGAATAAATGCCTCCATCCTCAACTAGAGGTGCAATTTCATATTGTGTCAACTTTCCAAAGAGCTTTAATTTACCTTGCGAAAAAGAAAGGTGCGCATCTAAAATTCCTAACCCTAATTATCGTGTGATTAAGGAAGTTTTTACATTTTATAAGACGTACCTTGTAGCTATAATTTAAGTGCGCGATATTTGGAACGTAGGCCTTAATTGTTTTATTAATGAAGGTATGTTAACTACAGTAAAAGCTCCTTATAACTAACTCACTGGCACTATCGAACCCATAGGTTCAAGGCCACGCGGACATAAGCTCTCCATATATCCCTATCCTGAGCCAATGTTTTCCAATCATCCCCTGTATAATCTACTTCCCTCAAATCATAGTGAATATTATTCTTCCACTTCATTCTTGGTCTACCAACTGGGCGTTTTCCCTCTGGTTTTCCTACAAGAAACTTCCAGGCACGCCTTTCATTCCCCATTCGTGCCACATGCCCTACCCATCGCAGTCTACGAGACTTAACTGTTCTCATTATATCTGGCTTCCTATAAAGACCATGTAATTCACTGTTATGAGTCCTCTCCATTCACCTGCTTGTTCATCTCTCTTTGGTCCAAAAATGTTCCTAACAACTTTATTCTCTAATACTCGTAATCTCCTTTCCTCCCTTAAAGTAAGAGTCTATGTTTCGCATCCATATCATATAACTGGTACAATAATAGTTTTATATATTTTCGTAAGTAATGCCACGAGTGATTTCCAAATTATCGATAAATTCACGACTCACGAAGTGAGGAGTGAATTTATCTAGAGAATTTGGAAATCAAGAGTGGCATTTGTTAGGACTATTTAACGAATAAAATTAAGCTGTTTACTCACAAATCATTATTTAACTATAGTTATTTTAAAATATTTATATATTTAATGTAAACGGCGATGTTTGAAAACAAATGAGAAACTATAGGTACGCTTCTACTGCTTCTTTTGTTTATCACTGCAACCAGATCATGCTATTTATTGCCAAAGGAACGCAATATTGTAAGGAGGAGCTTTCTTTAATATGATAATTATAACACTGATAAATATTTGGTGAAACACGACTCTGATTGGTTGTAAAACAGAAATCATTGAAACGTGATTGGTCATTGACTCCCATTTGGGGTATGAGTTAAATAGTCAGTTTAACTTTTTTTGAAAGGAGTTGGGAAGTCAAGAGACTCTGTAATGCATAATAACACGCATTTCCACAATTGAGCCTATGTTTAATTTCCTTGTGTATCTCATTCCTGTTTGTGATTATTGTTCCCAGGTATTTGAAAAGCTCCTTATTCACGGGCTAAATAATTGGGACACAGTTCCTGTATACGCGGATAAAATTTTCTTTATTCGCGGATCAGTCGATATATTAGAAGGATTAGTATCCTTAATCAACGCATCAGAACTTTTTTTTACTGCAGGCACGTATCAAGGCGGCTTTTACAAAGAGCGATTCAAACCAAATTGACAAATTAACATCAAAGTAAAACAAACCTTATTGTTACTAATCCTAATGTTTGTTATTAAAAGCCACCGGTATGAGATGTCCGTTGATAAATACCGTCATCGCCACAATTGGTGTTTTATTGCTTCAACTTGTCATTCGTTGCAATAATTTTGATTGAATAAAACAAGTCTCTTCTGTTTTGGTGCCAATTTATAATGTCGCATAAAAGGGGAAAAAATAGTTCCGAAGGGGGAAAAAAATATTGTTGCCGCTTAAAGTAAAAATAGAAATGCTTTCAGTTTACGCGTTGGCGAGTCGTTTGCACCTTTATCAAGCTGTATCAATATTAATGAATCAACTGTACGATTCATCAAGAAATCCGAAGACAAAATAAGGAATTCTATCGCTGAATTCACAGTTGAATATCAATCTTAATTGAAAGACCTTTTAAAAGCGGCAAAACAGATAAAACTTACTAAATTATTTAAGCCCATGCCTAAGGCTGACAGTCATAATTGATATAAATTGTTCAAAATCTCTCATTAATTGATTTTATTTTGACTACGCCGTAGCGTAGTGGTTAAGGCACTGAGCTACAAGCCGGAGGGTCGAGGGTTCAAGTCCCGTTGGGGTCAGGATTTTTAAACTGACCCAAACCCTCTGGTGGCACTATGGCCCTGGGGTCGACTCAGCCTCTAACGGAAATGAGTACCAGACGCTTGTTCTGGGGTGAAGGCGGCCGTCACGCAGGGCTGACAACCCGGCAGACATAAAAGTGCCGATTGTCTAGAAAAAGTGGGAGCCTTAACCTCCTACTACCCCAAGGGCCTCTGGGTCTGTTGTGGGATCACTTACTTATTTAACTCATGTCACAAATGGGAATCAATGACCAATCACATGTCAATGATTTTTTATTTACAACCAATCACAGTCGTGTTTCGCCTAGAATTTACCAACTAAGATTATCATAATAAAGAAAGCATCTCCTTTTTAACATTCGGAATAGGTCATAGCATTATTTTGCAGTGACTGACTCTCTAACATAGAAACTTATAACGTTGGTTATAAATTTTTCTACTAGGGTTCATTCTTACGACATTGCGATCCTTTGGCAATAAATAACACTATGATCTGGTTGCAGTGATGAGTAAGAGAAGCAAATGAAGCGTACCAATCGTTTCTCATTTGTTTTCAAACATCGCCGTTTACATTAAACATATACATATTTTAAAATAGCTATATTTGAATAATGATTTGTGAGTAAACAGCTTAATTTTATTCGTTACATAGTCCTAACGAATGCCACTCTTGATTTCCAAATTCTCTAGATAAATTGGAAATCACTCGTAGCATTACTTATGATCATTTTTACTTTATTTTTGGACTTTGGAACGTATCCCATATATACCTATACAAATTACCATTTCATATTAGCAGTTTCTCTATTCGCGGAATATTTGCGGAACGTTTTCCCCGCGAAAAAAGGAGCTTATACTGTATTTCAATTGACGTGGTTTTTAGGTTGGCTGGTTTACCGATCCCATATACAGCGAACAAGGAGACTATCCAAGTGTCATGAAACAAATAATTGCAGAAAACAGCGCACATCAAGGATTCCCGCATTCCAGGTTGCCTAACTTCACTAAAGATGAAGTTGAATACATCAAAGGTAAATTTATTGCATATATCTGCATCCCATATAAGCTCTCCATACATTCCTACCTTAGCTAATATTTTCAAATCTTTCCCTATATAACTTACTTCCCTCAAATCATGTTTAATGTTTTTTTCGCACCTCATTCTTGTTGTAACAACTGGGCGTTTCCTATCTGGCTTTCTTACAAAAATATCGATGCCCCCCTTTCATCCCATATTCATGTCACATGTACTGCCCATCGCAGTCTATGAGACTTAACTGTAATACTTTCCTATAGACATCATGTAGCTCACTGTTATGAAGTCATCCATCTCCATTCACCTGTATGTTTATCTCTCTTTGGTAAAAGAACTTTTTTAAGAACTTTATTCCCAAATACTCGTAATTTTTCCTCATACCTTAAAGTAAAAGTTCATGTTTCACATCCATGTAATATAACTGGGAGAATAACGGTTTTGTATATTTACAATTTAATGTTTTTTTAGAGAAGTTGCGACGACAAGAGTCCCTGTAATGCACAATAGCATACATTTCCAGAAATGAGCCTATGTTTAATTCCTTTGTGGATCTCATTCCTATTTGTGATTATTGTTCTTATATATTTTAATTCATCCACTTCTTCAAAATTTGCTTCATTTATCATTAACGTCCATTCCCATTATATAATGTATTTCTATCTGTTAACATATATATTCAGTTTTATTGATGTTTACTTCCTTTTCCTGTTTCTTAGTGTTACTCAATAGAGTATGCGTGTTGACCCTTAGTATCTCCTCGTTTATTTATTATTATTATTATTATTATTATTATTATTATTATTGTTGTTGTTGTTGTTTTTGTTGTTGATTCTTGTGCAATAACAGTTGAATTGTTACAGGAACTGCTGACTTTTTCGCTTTCAACTGCTACACATCATTTCTTGTCAAAAAAAACAACACAATACCTAGTCCTTCACAAAGCGCGGACTCCAGGGTCAGCATGTACAGGGCTACAGACTGGATTAAATCAAAAACGTCGTCCTGGGAATCGGTGAGAATTTTTTTTTTATTTTAACGTTGGAATGTTGTAGAGTGCAGTGCTGTTGTACACGAGTTGTTATAGAGTAGTTGCATGCTCTTCTGCACTTGTTCCAAGTCATAGGGCATAGAGAACGAGGTCATAGGGTACGTGGCTCGTTTCCCTCACAAGTAAATCAGGAGATTTACGATATTTAAATCTTAAATTAAAAAGGAATAATTTTATTAGTTCAAAATATGCACCCCAACCTGTGTTCAGGAACCCCAAGGGGGTTAGCAATATATTTCAAGGGGTTCGCCAAAACTTTTCTGTAATGGCGGAATCCAAGGTTAGGCATCTTATTGTTTCCTTAATTTCTGCGGCATTGCCATAATAATAATAATAATAATATATAATATATATTATTATATATATAATAATAAATTATTATTATTATTATTATTATTATTATTATTATTATTATTATTATTATTATTATTATTATTACTATTAAAACTTAGAACAAAAACTTATGTCGATGGAAATGGATTTCTTGAGAAGAGCAGCAAGATGTTCAAAATTAGAAAAAATAAGAAGTAATGTCATACGAGAAAAAAATGAATATTAGATATTCAATAATACATTTCCGTATATAATATATAAGAAAATAAACTGGTATGGGCACGTACGAGGAATGCAAGAAGAAAGGTTACCCAGGGAAACATTGGAATGGTTGTCCATCTGGAAGAAGAAGGAAAGGAAGACCTCGAAACTCGTGGATGCAAGAAATAAGAACTGGAATGAGAACAAGAGGACCAGATTTCATAGCCTCATCAAAAATAATTAGAAATAAATTAAAATTTAAATTTCACCTAAAAACTTACCTTTTAAATCTCCAGCTAAAAGATTAACTGGTGGACATGGAGTGAATGGATAGAGACGAGTGGTGAAGAAAAATGGAACTTTAAGCAGAGAAAGATGTGTAAACATTAAAAATCTGTATATAAATAAAAAATATTATTATTATTATTATTATTATTATTATTATCATTAATATCATTATCATTATCATTATTATTATTATTATTATTATTATTATTATTATTATTACTATTACTCTTATTTGCTTGGAATCAAATTTTATGTATGTCTACTGCATATGTATATTTAAGGCCAGTATTCAAGAACCAAGATCTCTAGGTCATGTCATCTCTGTCTTCCATAAGCGGAAGCTGTAATATTTCAATGCGTCCCCGAAACTTTGTTTTAATAAATATCTTGTTAGAACATGACATTAAATAGAGTTAGCCAGTTAGAGTAGGTTTTTACTTTGCATTTATTTTGCTGACATCACTTGCAATAATTTGAATTTGAAAATTCATTAAATTTCAGTTAAAGAAGACCATAATTTGCACTTGTTTGAATTTCCCAGCACATATGAGTCATTTTCAGTTATAATACAGGGTGTCCCATTCGAACCTCCCACATTTTAATTCATCGTAACAAAGAAGGTATGCGGAATTATGAAATGAGGCCGGTATTAAACGAAACAGAAACTCAAAGAATGTTCATTGCCACACACTAAAACACCTCTATATGTGCACCATTAGTAGCACGAACAATATCAAGTCTACACTCGATTTCGTGCCACGTTCTGTCCAACATATCCATTGATACTGTTGCAATTGTGTCAAGGATACGGGTTCGTAAATCATGAAGATCTTGTACTGGAGTCGCAAACACACGGTCTTTTACATACCAGAAAACAGTTTTTGCTCGTTGCTGAGGAGTCGCCATTTTATTTTATGTCATTATGTCCAACATGCGACAGATGAATTAACTGCAACAATGAAAACTAAAATTATTTGAGTTTCTCTTTCTTTTAATACCAACCTTATTTCATAAATCCACATACTTTGAGAGTTATGATTAATTAAAATATGGGAGGTTTGAATGGGACACGGTGTTTGCTAACCTGGTAACGGCGATGATCTGCATGTCACTCTCAAACTTTAGTTAATAAACGTACCATAATTAACCACGGAGAGACGCTGAGAGTCGCTCTTAGCTGAAAGCTTGGTTCTTCAATACCGGTACAAAAGTCAGTGGTTCACCCAATTCAAATCGTTGTTGAAGGAGTTCGCGAATCGAAAAAGGTTGGGAACCGCTAGATTAGGGCATTCGATATGTAATGGCAACACAGCTAAAACATCACGAAAATGTATTTAGCTTACTTTAGATATTTTGAAGTTAATTTATATTCTCTTGCCAAGTAAACTATATGTTGCCAAAATCTTTCGAAGAAGACGCACTCTATCTGCAGCACCATTTCTGGATATCTCTCTCATCTGATCGATCTATAGCTTTATAGGTATCAACACTTGAGAACTCGAATGTTTCGTAGAGGTTATTTTACTTTGTTAATAAGTTATATTCACAAAGTCTCCTGTATTGTGAATTTGGTGGATGTTCGAGCACTTTCCAATTCCATTTCTAAACAAATTCTACTGAACATCTTTTTTAGGGCGGTATTACTTACTGTATGTGAGAAACAGTGAATATATTCACAAAATATTGTTATTTGGAGACTTTCAATATTATAGATTTATACAACAAAGATTGCTCAACGACATACTACAAGATCAGAATTGCCACCACTAGGATCGCTGATTTACAACAGTGTTGCCATTACTTATTAAATGCCCTAGTAAATTAAGTCATTGTGAAGTTTTCGATATATTCTGTGTTGTTTTATTACGAGAAAACACCGATGTAAAAAACTGATTCCACGGCAACTAATGACAACATGATTTGTTTGTATTTACAGGTTGCACCCTTATCATTAAGGGGAACGATGAATTGGATAGCAGGGCGATATGGTGACAAGTGGCAAATACTTATAACTGAAAACGGATTCGCAGACAGCGGTCAACTAAACGATACCTCTAGAATCAACTACTTGGCAGTAAGTAACACTCTTTTAATCACAGCCGCTTCTCAATGCTAGTCGACAGCGATGGTCTAGTGGTTATATTCTTTGTCTCTTGTCCCGAAGGCCGCAAGTTCAAATCCGGCTGGGGTCGATGGATTTTTAGGATAGAAAAATCCATGGGAAGAGTTCCCCGGGATTTTCTCTTCTTCTTCTTCTTCTTCTTCTTCTTCCGAATGCAGTATTGGGTGATAATGCCCGTTCTGCGACTACAAAAACTGATCTTTCCATCGGTTGAAGGGTCTTCCGAGGTCTCTTTTGCCGTTAGGGTTGAGGTGGTAAATCATCTTTGGTAAACAGGAATTTGACATTCTCTGAACGTGTTGGAACCATTTAATCTGATAATTTTGTATATGTTCAACCATTTCCCTACTATTCCACTGCATCCTTATCTCATCACTTTTCATTCTATCCCTTAATGTTACTCCAGTTAGTGATCGGAGGAATCTCATTTGTGAACTATTAATGCGGGATTTATCTTTTGCTCGAAGTGTCCAGCATTCACTTCCGTATAGTAGAGCAGGTTTGGCTATGGCATTATGAAATCTCAATTGGATTTCTTTCCTCATTTGTTTTCCAAAATTTCTCCTAATTATACCATTTAATCTGTTATATTTTTCAAAATTTGTTTCCACATCTTTTTGATTATGAAACTGTGATATATTATTACCTAAATAATTAAAGTGTGTTACTTGTTCTATTGGTTTATTGTTTATTATTATTTTTACTCTCGAAAGTTCCTTTCCAGTGATTGCCATGGATTTGGTTTTATTTTCAGATATTTTCATGTTGTATTTTTCTAGGGTATTCTGCAATTTAAACACTGATCTCTGCAAATCATCTTCATTCTCCGCTAAAAGTACTTGATCATCTGCGAAGATTATTGTTTGTATTTGATTACTTGATTGATTATTGTTTGTATATTTTTACTCCTGTCGTCATAGTTTTATTATCCGCCTGTTTATTTCTTGTAGTCTTTCGAGTATTTAAAGTTTTCCCCATTATAGGTTACCAGCCTATAGTTGGGTAAGTCCAGTGGTGGGGTTGCCACCCCAATGCCTCTTGGACAGACATGCTTTTCTGTAGGGGATGCTCCCTTAGCCTTTGAAGTTTCTCCTTCTCCGCAAGGCAGCGGTTCCTCTCTCTTTCCCTGAGTGAGGGTAGGGTGCCTCTTCCGCCAAATCTGCCGTATTAAGGGTATCCCTCTCCGCCTTCATTGCCGTTGAGGTCTTCACCGTTCCCTGGCAAGGGGCCCTCACATGGTACTATCAGCCGGGCCAGCTGAACCAAGGTTTTTTTTACGAGGTGTTACTCCTCCCCCTCCTCCTTTTTCATCCGGGCTTGGGAACGGCAATGGCGGAGTTCCCCGGGATGGTGGTACGTAAAAGTACCTACAAGATGAGAGGTTATGCTCCGTTAGTGGAATTACTATTTTTAATATAGGCTCAATTCTGGAAATGCGTGCTATTATGCATTGCAGAGACTCTTGATGTCCCAACTCCTTTCAAAAAACGTTAAACTAAAAATATATAAAACTATTATTCTACCAGTTATATTATATGGGTGTGAAACATGGACTCTTACTTAATCTCCTTACTTCAAAGACCAAGTTTCACTTCCATATGACAAAATATTCTGAATTATGCTCTTATAAATTTACATTTTAGTTTCCTTTGTGATATTTCTGTTCGAAATTATTCCATGTAATGTTTTAGTTGCATTTTTGTCATTGCAATTTTAGTCTGTACATCTCTCTCACAGGTACCTAAACTTGCAATTATTGACCCAAGATATTTAAAATAATCACTGTTTCGAGTATGAGGTCATCCACATCCTTTCTCAAACACATATATTCTGTTTTCTGTAAATTTATATTCAGTTCCCATTTTTTATATTCTTCCATTAGTTTATTTATCATATATTTCATATCATCTTGATCCCCTGCAAAAAATTATTTTATCATCTGCAAACAACAATGAATGAGTACGTTTTCTCCCCGATTTCAGAACATTTTACTGAAGTACGTAGCGATATACTTTTTTCCAGGGCCAGGTTGCCAGCCTGACGCCTAACCCCCAGACACGGAGGATTTTTTTAGGGTTTGCTCCCTTAGCAGCCAGGTCTCAGTTTTAAAGCGCTGAGAACTCGCCTTTCGTCCCATCCTGTTAGCTACAGTCTATTACGACTGCAGTCAGGGAGCACGACGAGAACGTAGGATTAGGACTTGCTGGCAGAGCTGCTAAAAAAATCGCAGTGGCATTACTCGAGATTTATTAACCCTTAAATTCGAAATGTATCCTTTTGGATACATCAGTTGGTTCAGTTAAGTTAATATTTTAAATAAATTAGAAGAAAACGAACAAATGTAAACCACATAAATGTGTGTCTAATTATACAATATACCTAATAATAACAGTTATACAAGATTACGTTTTCACTGCGGTCCGCCACATTCAAATAACTAACAGAAAAAATTTGTGTTTTGCAACATAAGCCAAACTTGGCAAGGTCCCGGGACCGACTATTTCAATCAAGGTTTCCTGCGGTTTCCCTTGATTCTAGAGCAAATGCTGAAATAGACCAAAAAGTCCGCCGCAGCGGCAGTAAATAATAAAAGTGCACTCCCCGCAATCAAACCTCCTACCTGGAGATTCTGAGCACTGCTCCCATAGACGACACGGGATACTTGCATGCTACCTAAGAATGCCATGCTACACAATGCAACTTTTCGAAAAACAAACAACAAAATCAAAAACCACAACCCCATCCGGAACACACTCCGGAAATGTATATTGGTTCAATTCGCTCATGCAAAACCTTTCGAAATAAAAATAACGAAATTAACAGAACCCAGAACACTCCAACAGCCGAACACGCTGCAAAAGAAATGAACCAATTTACATCAATCAAAATTAACCGGGACAAATGGACTGAGTCTTGGAACCCGGGGTTCCTCCCTTAAAGAGGGACCGAAGGGCTGTCCGCCACTGAGTGATTCAGACGTAGGACAGTCCACCTATTCATATTCGTGTTTTGCCACTTTAAGGGTTAAGGTATACATAGTCGGCATCTGTACCCTTTTCGAGGCCGTACCAACCATTTTTTGTTGCTCAATGTAATTTATTAACGCTGATTTATGTTTTAGACGTACATGAGCGAAGTGTTGAAAGCAATCCACATTGACAATATCAATATGATTGGACTAACAATCTGGTCTCTACTCGACAACTATGAATGGGCTTACGGATATACGTAAGTAGTTATTTTGTTAGACAAACCTACCTTCCTCAATGTCTTCCTACCACCCCTCCCCCTTTCAATATTTATTTTCATGGTCAGTACTAAAATGTGTGACATAAAAATGACTCACTGGCTATATTGAACCAAGAAGTTCATGACCGCGCGTACAAAAGCTCTCCATAATCCTATCCTGAGATTTCTTCCATTATTTACATATTTCAGCTCCTTAAATCACGGTTATAATCCTTTTCTTGATCTTCCTACTTGCCACTTCCCCATGGATTTGCAACTAGAAAATCTCAAGCCACATGTTCTTCCCATCGAAGTCTACGAGACTTACTTGTTCCTATTAAGATCTGGTTTCCAACAAAGATCACTTATTTCATCTTTATGTAGTCTGTTCATCTCCCTTTGGTTCAAAACATTTTCTAAGACTATTTAACTCATGCCCCAGTCGTGTTTCGCCTAGAATTTACCAACTAAAGTTTATCATAATAAAGAAGGTGTTTTCTCTCCATCGTTCTGAATAGGTCGTCGCATCATTTTGCAGTGACTGACTCCATAAGAAATACGGCTACCAGATTGTATCTATAGTGCATGAACCTCAACAGAAAGCGCATACGAGAGATAATATAAAAGCATTTGTAATAATTGATTATACCACAAAAAAAAGAAACCACTGTTTGCACTTTGTTAAACGAATTATTTTCCAGGAAATGACATTCCAGAAAAATGTAATTGACATATTTACAATAGGACATCAGAAATTAATTAATACATATAACGTTGATTATAAATTTCTCCACTAGGGTGCATTCTTAGAACATTGCGATCCTTTGGCAATAAATAATATGATCTGGTTGCAGTGATGAACAAAATAAGAAAATGAAGCGTACAAATAGTTTTTAATTTGTTTTCAAACATCGCGGTTTACATATAATTGTAGGCTTTCACGGCCGGCGTCTTGATCCATATTTGGTTCGTCTTCCGGGCTTATAGGCCGTGGTCTGGTTGTCTTCTTACTCGACGTTTCGTCTGCTGCTGCGGTAGACATCATCAGGAGATACTGCGTGCTTTCTGTGAACTCCTCAACAGTCTGCAGCCGACTGTTGAGGAGTTCACAGAAAGCACGCAGTATCTCCTGATGATGTCTACCGCAGCAGCAGACGAAACGTCGAGTAAGAAGACAACCAGACCACGGTCTATAAGCCCGGAAGACGAACCAAATATGGATCGCCGTTTACATTAAATATATAAATATTTAAAAATAACTATACTTAAATAATTATTTGTGAGTAAACAGCTCAATCTTATTCGTTAAATAGTCCTAACAAATGCCACTCTTTATTTCCAAATTCTCTAGATAAATTGAAAATCACTCGTGACATTACTTATGATGACGATATTAATAATACAGTAAAACTTGTTTAATCCGGAACGTGAATAATGAAGAAATCTGTCCAATGTGAACAAATTTAATGGTCCCGGCGAAAATAGTAATTTTACGTGCATTTAATTTGTATAAAACGGAATCTGTCCAACGCGGAAACGGAATGATATTTCTACACAATTCATGAAAAAAACCTTTATAAGGCGGAAAAATAGAGAGAGAAATAAATTAGTGTCTACTTCATTGAACTCCCGTTAGACGAATTAACAACAAGTGACGATTCCTGCCGCCCGTACCGGGAGAAGTAGAGTTTCTACCTGTATCTGGAATTTTCTTTCGGCCTTACTGCACACCCATTTTGGGGAATACAAGTTCGTTATACAAATATTTGAATGAAAGATGCATGGAAGCTTCTTGTAGGAAAACCAGAGGGAAAACGCTCAGTTGGTAGACCAAGAATGAGGCGGGAGAATAATATTAACTATGATTTGGGGGAAGTAGATTATACAGGGCATATTGGCTCAGGATAGGGATGTATGGAGTGCTTATGTCCGCGCGGCCACCAACTTACGGGTTCGATAGTGTCAGTAAGTTAGTTAGTTATCATTATCGATAATATTATCGTTATTACTATCATTATTAATATTATTGTTATTATAATTGACGTTATTACTATTATTATTCTTCCGATTGAGGGTCTTTCCACTTTTCAGCGGTTGCCCTTTTACCAGCCGGCTGCTGGCCCTTCACATCCACATGTGTCAATCACAGAGGTAGATGATCAACAGCCAGTGTAGGGGTGACATGTGGTTAGCATGTCGAGTCCCCCAGCCGTTATAGCTGGTTCCTCAACCTGGAGCCGCTACTTATTGTAGCTACCCAATTGCCTCACGATGCTGGATGGGCACCGGTCCCATACTGGCCGAAATACCATGAGATAATTTCTTCCCCCATGGAGACTCGAACCAGCGCAAGTCCCATAGCTCTGCGCCAAGGCTTCTTACCTTAACCGCTCGGCTACGGCGCGGGACTTTTTATTATTCTTATTATTTTATATTATCATTATTTCCATTATTATTATTATTATTATTATTATTATTATTATTATTATTATTATTATTATAGTAGTAGTAGTAGTAGTAGTAGTAGTAGTAGTAGTAGTATAAGAAGATATAGAAAACTAGATTACATAAGAATTAACAAATACGAGAGGAATTAGAAATATTTTATTTGAATGATAGATTAAAATCTTATAAACAACAGTGAAAAGAGCATCTAGAGACAATTTCAACTAGAAGATTAACTAAACAATATTGAGTTATCAACTTTTATAAGATTCATGATATGTTCAGTTGAGGTATTATTCAAAATTAAAATATTCCATAATTTTTTATTTTAATTTTGAGTTACATCGGCCGCGGTGGACTAGAGGTTATGTTCCTTGCCTCTGGTCCCGAGGGTCGCGGGTTCAAACACGGCCGGAGTCGATGGATTTTTTAGGACGGAAAAATCCAAGGAGCAAGTCCTCCGGGAGGGACTTTCAGCCGTGGGTCCCGAGTCTGAAGATTTTCAGGCTCGTAAAAAATCCTTAAGCCTGAATGAAAAGGCCTCTAAGCAAAATTTACCGAATTTTCCCGTCCTAGTACTACCTTGGTTTCCTAGATGTCAGTATGAGGCGGAACGGTGACCATAGACCACTCAAATGATATATATGCGTAAACAAGTGTAACTAAATCTCTGTAAAGGGAAAACATGGGCTTACAAAAAAAAAAATTGAGTTATAAAGTTAGTGGAAACAGATCAGTGGGTAGACCTAGAAGTAGATGGTTGGAAAAAACTTGAAGACGGAAAAACCTTATATATTAAGAAAAACCTCATAATGTTACTTCCTATTGTAATTTATCAATCATAGTAATTCTGCCCGAAGGCAGGGCCTTCACTGCAATCATAGCATTTTCATGCTATGCTTGCAGCTTTACTAGGCAATTGTGTAGGTGTGGTAGCTTCCCGTTGCTTTCCACACCGGTGAAGGATGATGATGATGATGATAATGATAAGGATGATCATCATGATGATGGCCATATGATTTCGGGGACCGTTTGGGCCTTAAAGTTTTCCTGACATTTGTCTTACAGGTGAGGAAAAATCCCGATAAAAACCTCACCCAGAAAAACTGCCCCGACCGGTGATCGAACCCGGGCTCGCTGCGTGACAAGGCAGCACGCTACCTCGAGACCACAGCGGTGGACAATTTATCAATAAACAATGATAATATTTAGAATTATTAAAAATGTAACAAGCTTTTAATCTTAGGACATTGTGGACACCTCATGAGGAATCTCAGCATGCACACCATTACTTACTTTATCAAATACAAGGACTTCATTTTTCTCACACAGAACAGGTAAATGAAGATGATGAATAGTAATTACAGTTTTGTTTCCACAGGTCAAAATGGGGGTTATACCACGTGGACTTTGAGGACCCGGACAGGAAACGAACGCCCAAACAATCATCGTACTTTGTGAAGGAAATCTTCACCAGCAGAAGAGTTCCTAAGAAATACATACCACTAGATTTTTCAATGGACATTCTCACGTTATGGCCAAAAGAATCTGACAATCTGGTCCCAGCTACTTATTAACATGACTGTACATTGTATTCAACTTGTGTGTTATTAAAACTAATTCAGCCAATTGTTTATAAATGTATTACTGTATTATGCGATACAGCGGAACGTTTACCTCCAGCCATAGCAGCACTGTTGTTGCGTCGCAATGATATAGATAATAACCATGTATAGTCAGGAACAAATAGCAAATGTAGCACTTACCCAGCTTACTTAAGGTAATAGCTGCAGTCCTCTCGACGCCAAAGACTGATGTGAAGCAAGTGTACACAGGATGATATGGCAATATTTCACAAATCATTCACAAACTAAGCAGGTCAATGTTCCGCTATGTCAGATAGTACATCTTCTAAAATAAATTTCAGTTCTGATGTAAACAAACCAGATATATGACTGCATTTTCATTGGTCGAATAACGGTTTTACTCTTAAACGTATAAGAAAATGTAGTTCCCTCTCTAACACACTTTTTTCACAGGTTTTAAATGTATACAACATCTTCCTGTGCCAAATATTAAATTTTGATTCTCTTCCTCCACTCATCTCTATCCTTCCAGTCACCATTCTGCACTCCCCCGTCCTTCATTAAATTCAAAATTCCATCTATTCGTGTCTTCTTAAGTCTCCCTCTTCTTTTCTTCCCATTTGGAACCCACTCCAAACTCCTATCTTCATTCATCCTCTTCACGTGTCCAACCCATTATAATTGTTTCTTTCCCACAAATTGTATAATTGTTTCGTTGAAGTTCACTTTTTCTAGGATAATGCTGTTTCTGACCCTGTCTAATTTAGAAATTTATGCAGATCATTAAAAAATGAATTTCTGTAGATTGCAATTTTTAATTTAATTTGGCATTTATAGTCCACATTTCTGCTCCATATGTCATTAAACTTCTTGCTATTTATTTATTAATATGGATTTTAGTTTCTTTGAATATCTGTTTATCATACAAAACAAAAATCTAAATAAATGGAAATAAGAATATATACTAAGGAAATTCGACATTGATTTAACATAACAAAAAATGTATTTAGGTTACTGTTGACATTAGGAACTTTAATTTATAGTCTCCCTAATTCCTTGTTAGCTTTTTTTTTAACTTTTCTATGAAAATGTTAAGTTTTAGATGGGTATTCGATACCATCTACATAAATTAAAATAAAAAAAACGGAAAAATACACAATTTTTTGCAGTGGGTGAATACTTACTTACTCACTGGCACTATCGAACCCGTAGGTTCATGGCCGCGCGGACATAAGCTCTCCATACGTCCCTATCCTGAGCTGATGCTTTCCAATCATTCCCTGTATAATCTACTTCCCTCAAATCATAGTTAATGTTATTCTCCCACCTCATTCTTGGTCTACCAACTGGGCGTTTTCCCTCTGGCTTTCCTACAAGAAGCTTCCATGCAAGTCTTTCATTCCCTATACGCGCAACATGACCTGCCCATCGCAGTCTACGAGACATAACTGTTCTTATTATATCTGGCTTTACCTGAGAGAAATGTATATGTTCATATGTTCCCCCAAAAAATGGGAAAAATGCCATAAAGTGAAGTGAGATTTGAGCTGAAAGTAACCGAAAATCACCATATTTACACTTTAAAATATGTACTAGTCATTATCGGACAGTGTAGCCAACATTTCGCAAAAAAAATGATAGTTTGGGTAAGTTAGGATGAGAAAATGGGCAAGTTAGTTTTAGATGGGTAAGTTAGTGATAGTTTGAGTAACTAGGGCGAGAAAATGGGCAAATTAGTACAACAAATTAGTTTAGCCATCACTTGTTTGTTAGCGTGTTTTTTTTTTGCGAAATGTTGGCTACACTGTCCGAGAATGACTAGTACATATTTTAAAGTGTAAATATGGTGATTTTCGGTTACTTTCAGCTCAAATCTCACTTCACTTTATGGCATTTTTCCCATTTTTTGGGGGAACATATGAACATATACATTTCTCTCAGGTAAAGCCAGACACAATAAGAACAGTTATGTCTCGTAGACTGCGATGGCAGGACATGTGGCCCGAATGGGAATGAAAGACGTGCATGGAAGATTCTTGTAGCAAAACCAGAGGGAAAACGCCCAATTGGTAGACCAAGAATGAGGTGGGAGAATAATATTAACTATGATTTGAGGGAAGTAGATTATACAGGGAATGATTGGAAAGCATTAGCTCAGGATAGGGATGTATGGAGAGCTTATGTACACGCGGCCATGAACCTGCGGGTTCGATAGTGCCAGTAAGTTAGTTAGTTATTTCCCCCTAAAAAGTAAATTTAACATTAAATATTGATTTTCAAAAGCACGTCGTTACAAAACGTGAGTAAACCGTAATTTACTAGTCCTACTTTCTAGTTAATATATTAACGTCTTTAGACATAAAGATAAAATATCATTATCGTTATTATTATTATTGTTATTATTATTATTACTATTATTACTACTATTATTATTATTATTATTATTATTATTATTATTATTATTATATTATTATTATTATTATTATTATTATTATTATTATTAAAGAATGGAAGAAGGTTTTTAACTAATGAAAGAATATTAATTGATAATAAAGATAAAATAAAAGCTTTATTATTCGCTGACGATGTTGTACTTTTAGCAGAATCTGAAAATGAGCTCCAAATGTTAGCATATAAATTTAAATTAATAGCCAATAGATATAATTGTAAAATATCAATAAATAAGTCAAAAGTAATGGCATTTATTGGTAAATATGGAATTAGATCAAAAATTGTACTTGCTAACAAAATAATAGAACAAGTATCACATTTCCAATATTTAGGATGTGATATAACTTATAGAGAAAATAAAGATATAGGAAATAAAATAAATAAACTTCAGGCTATTTATGGAATCATAAAAAGAACCTTAGGTCGGAAAACAAGGAAAGATACGAAACTTAAATTATATAAAACAATGGCTGTTCCTTTGTTGTTGTATGGAAGTGAAAATTGGATAATGAAATCAAGGGATAAAAGCAGGATACAGACTGCGGAAATGCTGTTTTTACGTAATGTGAAAGGATGCACACGAGCGGATAGAATAAGGAATGAAACTACACGAGAAGAATTAAATATTTATATAAAATTGAAGATAAAATCAGCGAAAATAATAAGAAATGGACAGAACACTTACTGAGAATGGACAACGAAAGAATACCAAAAAGAACCTTCCTGTATAATCCCAGAGGAACAAGAGATGTTGGCCGAACACGTAGAAGATGGACTCCACTTTTAACTTCGCCGGAACTGGCTGCATAGCCTAAACCTTGTAGTAGAAGAAGAAGATTACTATTATTATCATCATCATCATAATTACATTAAAAACAAAAATAAATTAAGGTAGAGCAATAACAGCAGTGTCAAATAGTGTCATATGGAACAGCGATATAACCAGCAAAAATAAGTTACAAATATATAATTTAATAGTGAGAAGTAGGCCTACTGTCACATATGGAGCTAATGCACGTAAATTCAACAAATACGTATGTCCAAGGAAATTAATTTCTTCAGGAGAGCAGCAAGATGTTCAAAATTCTTCTTCTTCTTCACTTCCTGGTTTAGGCAAGAGTTGCCTGTTCCGTCTTCACTAATAGATTTAAAACCATCTCTTCCGAGGACGTCCGACATTTCTTCCTCTTGGAAAATAATGGAAGATTTTATTTGGTAATCTTCTTTCTTCCATTCTTTCTACATGCTCTTTCCACTGTATCTTGTTGTTAAATATCTTTTCTTTTATGGAGTAGATCTGCAGTTCTTCACGGATATCCACGTTTCTTATCTGGTCCATTCTAGTGCAGCCTTTTACTCTTCTTAAAAATTTCATCTCGGCTGCTTGGATTTTACTTTCTTGTTTGATAGTGGTAATCTAAGATTCACTCCCATACAAAAGGACAGGGACAGCCATTGTTTTATAAAATATTAATTTTTTTTTTTTTGGCTTTATTATTCAATGTTCTATTTATTGTACCACAAATAGCTTGAAACTGATGTGTTTTGTGTTCAATATCTTTATCATACCCATAGCTGATGTCACATGATGTTCAAAATTAAAAAAAAAACAAACAAAAAATACATACGAGAAAAAATTAATATTAAACATTCAATAGTAGATTATATAAGATATAAGCAATTAAATTGGTATGGGCACGTACGACGAATGCAAGAAAAAAAAGGTTACCCAGAAAAACATTGGAATGGTGTCAACCTGGAAGAAGAAAGAAATGAAGGCCCTGATATTTGAAACGATGACTACCTAATCATAAAGTTATTGGAACCTTGTACTTGATTTTTGGAGCTTAACTCGTGGATACAAAAAAATAAGTAGTGGAATGAGAAGAAGAGGACTGGATGACGTAGAGTGGATGGATAGGGACGAGTGGAGAAGGAAAATAAAAATTTAAGCACAGGAAGATGTGTAAACGTTGAAAATCTATATAAATAAATAATTATTACTATTATTTATTATTATTATTATTATTGTAATTTATTATTATTACTATAATTATTATTATCATCATCATTATCATCATAGTACATTCACGAATTTAGGCCATTTGTTGACCTGTTTCGGCCTCAAGAGAAACACCATCCAGAAGTCTTTTGAGTGGACGTCCTGGTCTACTTCTTCCTGCAGGTTGATATCTTAACATTTGTTTGGGTATTCTGTGATCTTCCATTCGATGAACATGTTGCATCCATCTTGACTTATAACAGAAATTTTGTTTTCTAAAGGTTCCATGCGCAATTCTTCTAAGATGTCTCATTTTTTTTTTGTGATCTAGTAGTGTGTATCCTGCAGTCCTCCGAAGACATCTCATTTCAGCAGATCTAAGTCTCTGTATATCCTTCTGTTTCAACGTCCATACTTCGCTACCATACAATAGAGTTGGAAGAGCCAGTGTTTTATACAGTTTCAGTCTTGAATGTTTTTGGACTAACTGTGGCTTGAAGATAGAATTTATTAACCCTAAAATTCTTAAAAATTTAGATATTTTTGCATTTACATCCTTTTCTTCTTCATACGAGATATTGCATCCTAGATATGTAAAATTATTCACCTGTTCCAAAATTTTATTGTCCAGTACAATTTTACTTCTGGCAGGATCTACACCTTGAAATGCCATATTTTTTGTTTTTCTATAGATATCTTTAATCCATATTCTTCTGTAATTTTGTTAAGTTCATACAGACCTTTCTGCAGATTATCTTCGAAAGGGTTGTAGAGGGGTAGTGACGTGTGTATAACCTCTCCTACCCAATTCTCATCCTCACCTTCTCGTGGTACAACCCGTTTTCACAAACGAGGCTCTGAGGACGAGTCACGGCGGTATAACCGTTCCATCAGGTACTGAGTAAATGCGGTATCCTAATGTCTGTCCAGAGACTAAAAGGTAGCAGCCCTACCACTGGACTACTTAGCGTCGGGCCAGTAACCTGTCCTAAGGAACTTCAAAACTACTTTCAAGTCTCAACACGAAAAAATCCAGAAGGAATTGAAAAATTATTATTATCAATTATTATTATTATTATTATTATTATTATTATTGTCATTTATTATTATTGTTAATATTATTATTAATAATATTATTATTTACTATTATTATTACCATTATTATTATTATTAATTTTAGAGAAATAAATACGGAAATTGAAAATACAGAAAAACTCGATAATTTATCGAACAATGAAGAAATGATTTTAGGAAATTGGTTTCAATGAAAAGCCTACTTAGCCTAAAGCCTTGATTATTAGGCCTATAGCCCTGTTAATGAGTAAATATGTAATTTTAATATAACTGATTTCTACGTAATGTATGAAAATTTCCCTTTTATTGTCTGCATTCACACGGTTAAATATGACAGAGATAGAGACATGTCACAAGAAAAATGATAAAAGATCGAAAATACGGAAGCAACTGTACCATTATTATCCTTTTATATTGGTCAGACTCGTGTACCAGTTGGTTCAGTTGATATTAAAAATACAATGTTATATTGTTACATAAGTATTAAATAAACAATTACCCATAATATACAACTTTCTTCAAGGGCAGTCACGAGAGAGGGAGAAGAGAGAGGAGAGAAGAGAGAAAGAGAGAGGGAGGAGAGAGAGAGAGAGATGAGAGAGAGGAGAGGGAGAGAGGGAGAGAGAGAGAGAGAGAGGAGAGGAGGGAGAGAGAGAGAGAGAGAGAGAGAGAAAAACTTCTTCAAACACTTTCAACTACACGATGGTCCTTCTGAAGTTTTGAATGGTTTTCAAAGGCGAGCAAAGCAATTAAAATGTAAAGGAGTAAGTTTTATGGTCATGTCTGGAGTAAACCCAGGAACTACTTTTTAAAACATTTAGTTACGTGACAACAATTTAAATTTTATCACGAAATTAGGGACATCATGGAAATAGCCTTCATTATCATAATTTTAGATAAACTTTTTTCCTAAAAAATAAAAACATGAAATTGGCATCTGAGATCTCAGTCGTCCTCAACTATTAAAAGCTGCGAAATATCCAGCAGTGCCTCTCGGAACATATGTTCCATCTTCTGTTTGTATATTGGTACTATGTGTTGTTTGTTAGGAGATCTAATGGTACCAAATTTTTTGTTCTTAACTTTTACATAATGAAATCAACGGAGTTTAGTAATTAATTTTGATAGTATTTAAACATTTTTCTTAGAGAATTTGTGATGCCAAGAGTCCCGTAATCTTTAGGTCTATAAATAAAAATTCAGCCTGAGTAAGTTTTCGCTCGGAAAACTGGAAAAATAGTCGCTCGATAATTAATTAACTAACTCACTGGCACTCTCGAACCCGTAGGTTCATGGCCGCGCGGACATAAGCTCTCCATACATCCCTATCCTGAGCCAATGTTTTCCAATCATCCCCTGTATAATCTACTTCCTCAAATCATAGTTAATGTTATTTTCCCACCTCATTCTTGTTCTGCCAACTGGGCGTTTTTCCTCTGGTTTTCCTACAAGAAGCTTCCATGCACGTCCTTCATTCTCCATTCGTGCCACATGTCCTGCCCCATCGCAGTCTTCGAGACTTAACTGTTCTCATTATATCTGGCTTCCTATAAAGACCATGTAATTCATTGTTATGCCGTCTTCTCTATAATGAAAATATTGTATACAAAAATTTTCAGGTACGAAGAGTGTTTAGTAATTCTCTAAAAGCATTCGGTGTATAGGATTTCACCTGAAACGTATATTTAAAAATCTTTCTAGCGGACGCAATTTTTTATGTTCCACAACGAAACTCAGTATATGCAATTAAAATAAATCGAGGTAGATATTGTCCAAAAATCAACGAAATTCGGTCATTAGAAGTGGGGATTTACCTAAAATCCTACATTAACCCATTCGCCTCAAAAGACGAGGTTAAAATCGCCGACAGTTAAATGGACTTCAACTCAGAAGACGAGGTACACTCGCTTAAATCTGTTGTTATATATTTTCAATATTTTGTACATTCCTAAGAAGGATAATTTTTGTTAACATTTATGAATAGTAGAGGAATGTGTTTTCACCCTTATTGTGATCTCAAATACCGTTAACTTTTGTTTGTTTTTAATGTCTGAAACTCGACAATATAATTTACGGTAAGTTAAATCCGGTTTCTGCGGAAAATCATTGAGCATTTAAACCTGAAGCGAATGGGCTAAAAATTTACTAGCAACCGCCATGATTAGATTGTCGCAGTGTGTACAAAAAATGTAATTTTCTCGTAATTTGATTTTACCTTATTCAACTAAAAAAACACATATCCAATTTATAGCAGCGCACGTCAGTATTCGCTGCTGCTTTATAGACTGTCTTATAATTAAAAAAATACCATCTTGCTCTCCTGCAATATATTTACTGCTGCCACCTTACCATTAAGATAATAACTTAAATACAACGTTTAATTACTAGAACATTTGCATGCAAATACTCATTATGCTTCGACGTTCATAAAACTATTTTATTACTTTTAAAATAGTTTATTACTTATACAGACCTAGTTTCGTATTTAAAACAAATGTAAATATAAATCAAGCTACATCAGGGAGCGTAATGTATTGAGGAAGCGACAATAATTGTCGCTCATTGCTGTAAATTACTAAAAAAACATCGAGCAACAATAAATTTTTGAAGTTCCATCATCAATCAAACATTTAAAACACATGTCCTTTAAAAAGAGCCTATAAAAGGAAAATGTATCCATCCAAAGTGTACTGCGACGGTAAATTATCAAGATGAACCTGAAGTTGGTATCACTGTCGATAATAGCATTCACTAGTTCTATACTCTGTGCTGAGGTAGATTTGACTTTCCCTGATGACTTTATGTTTGGAGCTGCGACTGCTTCGTATCAAATTGAAGGAGCTTGGAACGTGGATGGTAAGTTTTCAACCAAAAACATACTCTCTTGAGTAACACTAACAAATTGGGACTCAAAGTAAAACATCAGTAAAACTAAATAGAAATTTACGCATCGAAATATATATATAGCGTACCCGGTAGAGGTTGTCCTGCCCGAACGTTCAATTCTCATGTCATGGGCGGACGATAAAAATACTTACTTACTTACTCACTGGCACTATCGAACCCGTAGGTTCATGGCCGCACGGACAATAAACTCTCCATACATCCCTATCCTGAGATAATGTTTTCCAATCATTCCCTGTATAACCTACTTCCCTCAAATCATAGTTAATGTTATTCTCCCACCTCATTCTTGGTCTACCAACTGGGCGTTTTCCCTCTGGCTGGACGATAAAAATATGTTACTTTTTTACCATAAAATTCAGAAATTATGACATAATTAAGATATTATTAAATAAGTTCGCAAGAAAACTCTTACAGCCTTCTGTTGTGGCTCAAGAAGTATGAATGATGACGTAACATAGTCATGAACATTAGAATTGTACCCTCCTTTGCAGATAAGTTAAGAACCGTCATATAACAATTATATTAGAGTGAAAAAAAAGATAAATTGATGAGAGTGAGTCAAAACAGTTATTATATTTTTTTTTTTCCCCCAGCTAGATTTCATTTCTGACCCATACTGGCCGACATTCCATGAGAAAAATTTCTTCCCCCGTACAGATTCGAACCAGCGTAAGTCCCGTAGTTCTGCCCCAAGACTTCACGTCTTAAACCACTCGGCTACGGCGGGAGACTCTTGGTATCATGAAAGACAAAAATGGTTATTGTGAGTTATCCGTAAGAGATAAGGGACTCTTGGTATCAATGAAAGACAAAAATGGTTTTTGTGAGTTATCCGTAGAGAGATAAATATATGCTGTCGCGGACTTTTTTGTAGAGCTTTTTGAGATATTCAATTCTGTGTGCATTAATTTTGTATATTTCTTATGATTTAGGCAGCATACGCCATTTAAGCGTCCAAAGAGGCACTTTTTTCACGTTTTCCGCTACAAAGGGCGATTTTTAAGGGTGTAGGAGTTGAGTATTACAACTCTCTTATAGCCTAGGTTCATCCCGGGAATCTCCTTGAACATTTTGCAAAAAAACCCCATCACAATCGGATCAACGGTATAGGCCGCGCATAAAGTACGAACAAACAAACCAATATACAAACAAACAAACATTAATTTTTATATATAAGAAGAATATATATATATATATATATATATCCCTCCATGGTATCTTTATCTTGTCGTGGTAGAGTGGCTTGCGTGCTTAAACGATCCCGAGAGCTATGCCGGCGCGCCACGGTTGCATTGCTGCCGATAGGGTTACCCATGCCAGATGGTCGAAGGTGATAAGCCAGACAAAAAAGTACCTTGTTCGAAAGAGTGACGATCTTTCACCGTAAAAATACAACCGTCAAGAAATGCGGACATGGGTTCAACTGGGGTAAAATTTTCCGGAGGTCAAATAGTCCCCCATTCGGTTCTCCGGGCGGGGACTACTTCAGGGAATCCATGTCAAAGGCTCAGACATAGGGATATGTTCCTAGGAACATGATATGTTAGGACTTTATGGACAGCTAATGACAAATAAGGGAAATTTTGAGGAAGTGGCTGAATTAAAATACCTAGGAACAATAATCACAAACAGGAATGAGATGCACAAGGAAATTAAACATAGGTTCAATTTTTCAAATGCATGTTATTACGCATTACAGAGACTCTTGACTTCCCAACACCTTTCAAAAAACGTTAAACTGAAAATATATAGGCTAAAACTATTATTCTACCAGTTATATTATATGGGTGCAAAACATGGACTCTTACTTTAAGGGAGGAAAGATGATTACGAGTATTTGAGAATAAAGTTCTTAGGAAAATGTTTGGAACAAAGAGAGATGAACAGACAGGTGAATGGAGAAGACTGGATAACAATGAATACATGGTATTTATAGGGAGCCAGATATAATGAGAACAGTTAAGTCTCGAAGACTACGATGGACGGGACATGTGGCACATATGGGGAATGAAAGTCGTGCATGGAAGCTACTTGCAGGAAAACCAGAGGGAATACGCTCAGTTGGTAGACCAAGAATGAGGTGGGAGAATAATATTAACTATGATTTGAGGGAAGTAGATTATATATTTGATGATTGGAAAACATTAGCTCATGAGAGCTTATGCCTGCGCGGCCATGAACCTACGGGCTCGATAGTGCCATTGATTTATACTTCTATAGTGTTGATATCTGAAAGTCGAAATGAAGTGTTTCTACCCGCAGCACATGTTTTTATTACTTGTTAATACATTATACAGACCATTGTTTTAAATGATTTCCACTAGAATCTCCGGCTTTGAATGCGTATTTTGAATTTGCAGGAAAAGGAGAGAGCATCTGGGACCACTACTCACACAATTACCCTGAATATATGAAGGAAAACGCTACGGGAGACGATGCTGCCAAATCTTACTACAAATACAAGGAAGATGTAAAAGCTCTTAAAGATATGGGCGTGAGTGTCACCTCTCAGCTCTTGTAACCTAGCTCTTCTATAAATAATTATTCTTTATTTATTTTTATTATTATTATTATTATTATTTTAGTAGTAGTAGTAGTAGTAGTAGTAGTAGTAGTAGTAGAGTAGTAGTATTAGTATTGTGTAGTAGTAGTATTCTGTGAGTAAAAGTAGATAAAGAGGATAAACAAGAAAGTGATATTAAGAACAGAATAAATAAAGGTAGAGCAATAACAGCAATGATGAATGGAAGTCTTATGTAACAGACATAACCAGAAAAAAATAAGTTTCAAATATATAATTCAATAGTGAGAAGTAACTATCACATATGGAGCTGAAGTTTGGAGATTCAAAGAAAACCTTATAACAAAAGCTTATGTCGATGGAAATGGACTTCTTGAATTGAGTGGCAAGATGTCCAAAATTGGAAAAAAATAAGAAATACTGACATACAAGAAAAAAAATGAATACTAGATATTCAATAGTAGATTATATAAGATACAAGCAATTAAATTGGTAGGAGCAAGTTATCCAGAAAAAAACATTGGAATGGTGGCCACCTGGAAGAAGGAGGAAAGGAAGATCTCGAAACTCGTGGATGCAAGAAATAACAACTGGAATAAGAACAAGAGGACTGGAGGACATGGAGTGGATGGATAGAGACAAGTGGAGAGGGAAAATAAAACTTTAGGGACAGAAATATGTGTGAACATTAAAAATCTGTATATATGTACATAAAATTATTATTATTATTATTATTATTATTATTATTATTATTATTATTATTATTATTATTATTATTATTATTATTAATCGGCCGCGGTGGACTAGTAGTTATGGTCCTTGCCTCTGGTCCCGAGGGTTAGCGGGTTCAAACCCGGCGGGGGTCGATGGATTTTTTAGGACGGAAAAAATCCAAGGAGCAAGTCCTCCGGAGGGACGTAATGCCGTTGGTCCCGAGTCTGAACATTTTCAGACTCGTAAAAATCCTTAAGCCTGAATGAAAAGGCCTCTAAGCAAAATTTACCGAATTTTCCCGTCCTAGTACTACCTTGGTTTCCTAGATGTCAGTATGAGGCTGAACGCTGACCACGGACCACTCAAAATGACATCTATACGAAAGCAAGTGTAACTAAATTAGTATGGTTCAAATTCTTCCTTGTAAGGGGAGACCGCCTAAATCTCTGTAAAGGGAAAACATGGGCTTACAATACAAAAAATTATTATTATTATTATTATTATTATTATTATTATTATTATTATTATTATATTATTATTATTATTATTCATCTTCATGGTGAATCTTTAGGGCACATGGCAGTGAGTGCCCTCTGTTCGGTAAGTTTTTTTTTTTACTTGAAAATAAATTTAAGCTTCTCTAAAACTATAATAGATAACAAAACAAAACTTTCACCACCTATTAAACAGTTCCTGCTAGTTGACTGATACACAGTGTCTGAAAGACACGCCATATTATGCCTCTGCAATCGACGAGTCCTTCGATTATACGGACAATGCTCAGGTGTTGGTGTTTGTGTGTTACTTCGATGTAAAATAATATATTTTTTGAAGACATATTAACAGTGACGGAAATAGAAAAACCCACGACGGAGAGGACTTGTAAAAAGCTCTGATCATTACGGACCAGATATGTGTAAATAATTATCAATTACAACAGATGGTGCTCCAGCTACGTTAAGCTGTCAAAAAATATGGAACCATACAAAGAACATAAAAGATAGTTAGAAAGGATAAGAAGATGAAGTTTTATAAGGTAACTAGCTAATACCCGGCGTGCGCTTCTACGCCTAAATAAATGAAAATTAATGCGCTTTTATATTTAGTTGAATAAGCAAAAAGAAACAATAATTATAAATTTATATTTTTTAGATATCCCGTACTGATTACCTGACGTGGCCCGGGAATCTACTTATCCCGATCTTCTTGACATAAATGAGCCCAAATACGAAAATTAAATGTTTATTTAAATAAGTGAAAGGAAAAAATGTATATTGTAATTATTTTTAGATACGCCGTGCTGTTTACCCGGCGTTGCCCGGGAATCTACTTATCCCGAACTTCTTGACATAAATGAGCCGAAAAACGAAAATTAATTACTTAATTAAATAAGTGAAAGGAAACATGTATATAGTACCCTAATTATTTTTAGATACCCCGTACTGTTTACCCGGCGTTGTCGGGGAATCTCTTAATGAGGATCTTCTTGGCATAAATGAGCTGAAAGACGAAAATTAATGTACTTCTTATGATAAGTTGAATAAGCAAAATGAAAAATAATTATAAATGTATGTCGTAATTATTTTAAGATTCCCCGTGCTGATTACCCGGTGTTACCCGGGAATCTACTTATCTCGATATTCTTGGCATAAATGAGCTGAAAGACAAAATTCGTTATGTGCTGTTATGCTTGCACAGGAATCTACGTACTTGTCTCGATCTTCTTGGCATCAATGAAAGACAAAAATGGTTATTGTAAGTTATCCATAAGAGATAAACATATGCTGTTGGCAGACTTTTTGTAGAGCTTTTTGAGATATTCAATTTTGTGTATTTGTTATGGTTTAGGCAGCGTAAGCCATTTAAGCGTCTAAAAGAGCTATATTTTTCACATTTTCCACTATAATGGGCGATTTTTTAAGGGTGCAGGAGTTGAGTATTACAACTCTTTTATAGCCTATGTTCATCCCGGGATTCTCCTGAATATTTTGCAAAAAGCCCCATCACAATCGGATCAAACGGTATGGACCGTGCATAAATTACGAACAAACAAACATACAAACATTCATTTTTATATATTAGATGTCTGTACCAATGCATAAGTACCGTGGTGTGGAAAACTGGGCACTAAATAGAAAGTGAAAAATTTCAAATAAAAATTGCCGAAATGAGATTCTTAAGAAAAAGAGCAGGTACACATTAAGGGATGAAATTTATACAATTTATTTTGCAAATCTTCGTCATAACAGTAGGGTAAAAATTATAATATATAGCTTATTTAAAACTTCTAACTTATTTTACAAAACTATAATTTGAGGGGGGAAGAAGTACCTTCGATCACTATAGATTAGATAATCTTTTTTTTTTTTTTTTTTTCAAAATCTTAAAGCTGACTTAAAGCTGTACCAAACAATGAATTGGTAATATCATCACAACTTCCTCTTTAAAATACACAAAACTGTTGCCACTACTGTGATCTTCACATTCAAAATGACACTTGACAAAAATGCAGTCACTAGTATTTGTCAGATTTTTTCAAAATTATGAATATTTTTCAATGAAATAACATCTCAGGAATGTCAAGAATGGGAAATAGAAACATTTGCAGTAATCACACATGAATGGTCACAAAAACCTCAAATCGAATGAAAGGCTAAAATAAGATATCAAATGGGAAAACAAAAAGAACCCACGGTTCGGGTATAAATATACATTTAAAAAAAACCAAAAGGAGAAATTAATGAAGTTTGAATTTCCCGGGGAAAATGATCTGATTTGGAGGTTCTTGAGTCTACCAACAGATGCAGCAGGACATGGCTCTTCAAGACGACATGACAACGAGAGTGAAAATATTGAGGCTGGAACCGAAGAAGGTCTCGAAACCGGTGTATGATGAAGAATATGAGGTGAGATTAAAATAATTTTACTTAAATAAATAATAGCTCAAAGAGTTAATTCTTAAATGTTAACACTAACTTACCTATCTAAGACTAAGTTCCCATTTTTTCAGACTAACTAGTCCACTAATGTAGGTGGATTCCTAGGATGGCACCCCCTTATATATGAATAAACATGTTGGCAACTGACTCTAGCGGGAACATGTGTTATCACATTGGCCAACATGACGCTAGCAGTTACTTGTTCTCTCATCAAATACTCGCAGGTGACACGTGGCATAGAATAGCGTCATTATTATAGTCAATATATTCATATAATAACATATGATTGCAACACAGACAGTATATTGCATTCAACTGTTTGTGAATGAAACAAAATTATGAAATAAAAGACAGTCAGTAGTCTAACTTCTCGTTATACTATTCAACTGTTTCTGTGTGAAACAAAAATTAAAAGCAGAAGTCTAACATCTCATTACATTATTCAACCGTTTGTGTGTAAATCAAAAATAAAAGACAGAAGTATAACCTCTCATTATACTATTCAACTGTTTGTGTATGAAACGAAAATAATAGAGAGTCAGAAGTCTAACTTCTCATTACTATTCAATCGTTCGTGTGAATAACAAAAATAAAAGACAGTCAGAAGTGTAACTTCTCATTATACTATTCAACTGTTTGTGTGTGAAACAAAAATAAAAGACAGCAAAAGTGTAACTTCTCATTATACTATTCAACCGTTTGTGTGTGAAACAAAAATAAAATACAGAAGCCTAACTATTCATTATACTATTTAACTGTTCGTGTTGAAACGAAAATAAAAAAGATAGTCAGAAGTCTAACTTCTCATTATACTATGTTGCAATATTTTAGTAGATAAAAAACTTGAATTTCCTCATGTATTATTGTTTGCAGATGAATCATTATCGCTTCTCCATTTCTTGGCCTAGAATTTTCCCAACTGGATTACCCAACAACGTCAACGAGAAAGGAATTAAATATTATAACAACCTTATAAATGAACTTCTCAAATACAACATCACTCCAGTGGTAAGTTATACACCTGTTAGGTTGAACCTACTCCCTGGTTCCGAGGTCCTAAACCCCGTTAGGGGTCGAGCAATTTTAAGGACATAAGAGCAAAGCTTACCTCTGAAAGAATGTATAGGCGTTGGATCCCGTGTCGTACATTTGTGGCACGTTAAAGAATCTAAAATAAAGTAAAATATTGAAAAGTATAGAGATTAGAGTAGAATCCAAAGTTTTCAGAAGAGCTAATTTATTGGGTGACCGTTCGATGACATATAAGCCTAAGTTTGACTACCACAACTATGTCTGCATCCCCTGATAAGGAATGAAAAATAAAACGATCAAAATGGTCGAGATTAATGCCCAATACATGGTTTTCGGGTCCATTATGTTCATTGGTGAAATGAAGACAGGGACAAAACACATCCGTGCAACACTGAGTAATCAGCTAGTTTCAATTAGTTTATAAACAGTCCTACCTGTTTCAGGAGCTGCACAGACTTGATATGGAGTATTTTCTCTGCGAACACCTGCCAAAAAAATTGTTTTTTTAATTATTGTGAGAAGTTAGACATGGACTCATACTTTAAAGGATGAGCAAATATAACGAGTATTTGAGAATAAAAGTTCTTAGGAAAATGTTTGTAACAAAGAGAGAAAAATATAAACAGGCGAATTCAGATGACTATATAACAGTGAGTTACATAATTTTTGTAGGAAACCAGATATAGTAATAACAGTTAAGTTTCGTGGATTGCGATAGGCAGGACATGTAGCACGATTGGGGAATGAAAGAGGGGCACGGAGGTTTCTTGTAGAAAAATTAGAGGGAAAACTTACAGTTGCTAGATGAAAAATGAGTTAAGTTATGTAGATAGGAAATAACACTATGAGGTTTATTTTAATTTTGTTGAGTTGTTTCTTGACTCACCTCATACTTCTTAACTCCCTGCGGATCTGCGAGGGATTTAAGAAGTATGAGGTGAGTCAAGAAACAACTCAACAAAATTAAAAAAAAAAAAAAAGAAGAATGAGTTGTTAGAGTAATATTAACCACGATTTGAGGGAAGTAGATAATACAGGGAATGATTGGAAAACATTTGCTCAGGATAGGGTTGTGTAGAGAGGTTATCTCCGTGCGACCATGAACTTACGGGTTCGATAGTGCCAGCGAATGAGTGAGTTAGTTGGAAACCGTTTTTTGCATGTACAATTTGTTTTTATTTATTTTTTTTAAATCGAAAACATGCAAATTTGTTTACAGTACAACTGGGAACTTTGTTCGGAATTAATATAACGCGCTGACTTTATTAGTAATCGCAGAGGTTCATGTACACGTGGATATATGGTCGGCACACATCCCTATCCTGAGATAATGTTTTCCAATCAAACTGTGTACAGCTTTTATTTATTTGTTCATTGAGAATTTTCCGTATAATTGAGATTTTTCGCCAACCAAACATAAAGGTAAATGTATCCCACTACAGGCCTCAGGAGACCCTTGGGGTAGTGGGAGGTTAGGGTTCCCACTTTTCTGGACAATCGGCACTTGATGTCAGCTGGGTTGTCAGCCCTGCGTGACGACCGTCTTTACCCCAGAACAAGCGTCTGGTACTCATTTCCGTTAGAGGCTGAGTCGACCCCAGGGTCATAGTGCCGCCAGAAGGTTCGGGTCAGTTTTAAAAATCCTTGACTCCACTGGGACACGAACCCTCGACCTTCCGGCTTGTAGTGCAGTGACTTAATCACTACGTTACGGCGTGCTCTCCAACCAATCATAATAATTAAAATAAATAACTGTAGGCTTTCACGGCCGGCCGTCTTGATCCCTGTTTTGTTCGTTTTCTCTGGGCTAATGGGACGTGGTCAGGTTTTCTTCAAACTTGACGTTTAGTCTACTGATGAAGTCTACCGCAGCAACAGTAGATGAAACGTCGAGTTTGAAAAAAAACCGAACCACGTACGTTTAGCCCGGAAGATGAACCAAACAGGGATCAATTAAAATTAGCTTTAAAATAAAGAATAGTTTAAAAAAAAACTAAAACAACACGCATCATTAGAAAACCGAACTGAAAAATAAAAAATAATTTTAATTTCCAACACGCTTGGGATAAAATGAAAGTGGTCAACAAAAAAATCATCTCCAACACGTCTAGAATAAAACTAGAGTTATCTACAAAAAAAATAATTTTACCATCAAGAGCGTAGGGTGCTCTATATCAATTAATATATTTGATGATAAACAGATATTGGTAAAAGTAGAGTCTCTAAGATGAAAACGTAAAAACCATAAAAAGCACCCCACGCTTTTGATGGTAAAATTATGCTTTTTGTAGATAACTAGTTTTATTCCAGATGTGTTTGAGATGATTTTTTTGTTGGCCACTTTAATTTCATCCCAAGTGTGTTGGAAATTAAAATTATTTTTCATTTTTTAGTTCGGTTTTATAATAAAGCGTATTGTTTTAGTTTTTTAAACTATTACTTACTTTTTATTTTTTAGTTTGGTTCTCTAATAAAGCATGTTGTTTTAGTTTTTTAAAACTATTATTTATTTTTTTATTTTTTAGTTTAATTGATTGTCATAAACCGGAATCCCATAAAAATTTAATTGCTTACGATATTTTTAGTGTCTAGGCACGAATGTAATTATATACTTTTAAAATTATTATTATTATTATTATTATTATTATTATTATTATTATTATTATTATTATTATTATTGTCTAACATTATTATAATATTTTCGCATATTTTAATATAGATAAATAGTTACAGTTAATCGTATCCTTCTCATATTTTTTGGATAAATTACAATGTGGTAAGTTTAGAAAATTGTCATTGATATTTTACAGAATAAGATAAAAATGTATACATCTTTAAATTCGATACTATTGTCGTATGAGCTAAAAGTAAAACTCTTCTAAAAAAATCCTCCGGGCCGGATTTCAACCAGTGACCTATGAATTACTAAAATTATATACCACTACAGTCCACCGCTCTACCAACTGAGCCACTAGAGGATATAATGCTAATTTCTTACAACGATGGACTGAAAAGTCGATAAGTCTGCAACCTATTATATAGTATACATTATATATTACATATTATACATTATATATTGATTATAAAATTAATGAATTGCCATTGAACCTTTACAAGTATACAAAGTTTCAAGTCGATCCAATGTTTTTAAGTGGGTGAAAATCGTGTTGAAAGATTCCGTTACATAGACTATTTAACTCATGTCGCAAATGGTAGTCAATGACCAATCACGTTTCAATGAATTCTGTTTTACACCAATGACAGTCGTGTTTCACCTCGCTCTTTATCGATTTCTATTTATCAGCTCCTTGCTTTTGTGATAAAGAAAGCTCCTCCTTTTTAATATTCTGAACAGCTCAGAGCATATTTTTCTCCAACAAATACATTGAATATAGCAAATAATGAATAGATTCAGTGATTTTACTGAGTTGGTTTATACAAAATATTAATTATTAACCTATAATGTTGATTTATAATAGTTTGATTATATTTTATTATTTCACTAGAGTGCATTCTTACATATTTGCGATCCTATTTGGCAATAAATAATATGATCGAGTTGCAGTGAATATACATAACCTCACATTTCTATTTGGGGCACGCCGTAGCGTAGTGGTTTTTAAGGCATTGCGCTACAAGCCGGAAGGTCGAGGGTTCAAGTCCCGGTGGGATCAGGATTTTTAAACTGACTCAAACCCTCTGGCGGCACTATGACCCTGGGGTCGACTCAGCCTCTAACGGAAATGAGTACCAGCCGCTTGTACTGGGTAAAGGCGGCCATCACGTAGGGCTGACAACCCGGCTGACATCAAGGCCGATTGGTCTAGAAATAGTGGAGCCTTAACCTCCTACTACCCCAAGGGCCTCCTGAGGCCTATAGTGGGAATACTTTACTTCACATTTCTAATTTGTTTTCAAACATCGCCGTTTACATTAACTATATAAATATTTTAAAACATCAGTAACTATATTCAAATAATTATTTTTTTGCAAGAGCTTAATTTTATTCGTTAAATAGTCCCAACCAATGCCACTCTTGATTTCCAAATTCTCTAGATAAATTCACGATTCACGAAGTGAGTCGTGAATTTATCGATAATTTGGAAATACTCGTGGCATTACTTATGATAAGTACAGGTCAAGCTAATATAAAGCGTGTAAAAATACATACATGTCTATGGACGTATAGAATATTGGTTTGTAATACACAATTACAAATGTCCCTTAAAGTTCTCCTTCGTTTTCTGTGTCTTGATCCATTACACCAAATTTTCTCATTGAATGTTGAATGTTATTTTTCCAGTAGGTTCTTGGTCTTCCATTTCTGCTCCTTCTTTCAATTTTCCATGCATGGACGAACTTTGGTAGTCTTCCATCCTGCGTTCTTCTTACGTGATCATACCACATTAGCCTTCTGTGTTCAATCTCATCCAATATAGGGGCCCACTTCATTTTGCATTCATCCATTTTCTAATTTCTGTATTTATAATTCTTCCCACTCGAGATTTTCTTGCAGCTCTTCTCCAAAAATCCATTTCAACTGGTTTTTTAACGAAGCTGTTATTCCTCCCTCTCGCTCTTCTTAAACTGGCTTGTGCCAGGATTCGGTAGTTTCTGTGTAACTTACGTCCTCCAAATCATAGTTAATCTTATTCTCCCACCTCTCTCCCACTAACACTGGTATAGTTTGATGATAATATTGAGTGTTAGCCTTAAGGGGGTTATGGGTGAAATTTCTATTTTCTGCAGGTTTTAAGCTATATACTTGATTTGTTGTACACGCATTCATGCCATAATAGATAATATTATATTAAAGTTTCATCCTTCTAGGCTTGAAGGTTTTTGAGTTATTGAAGAAAATCCATTTAAAAATTTGCACATTTTAATTTTTAATAAATCCCATAATGTTTTAGTAAAATTTTTGATTTTTTTTTCTACACGACCACTGACGTCTTTAGAACACTACGCATTAACTTTTCTATATCATTATAATAAAGGAAGAAAAAAGTATGTACATCCTCTGCACACGATTTTTTTTAAATTACTACACATATTTTATTATTTTTTATTTTAAAAAATATCAACGTTGTTTCAAAATCCATCCATAGAATTATTAGTCATAGTGTGTGGGACATGCAGTTAACATTTCGTGCTTCTGTCATTAAATTTGTTAATGCTATTTTGATTTGAATGTATTGAAATGCAATGAAAATAAATGTGTGGAAAAGCCAATTTGAAAGTTTGCATGCAGTTAAACTAGAATGTAGCATACATGCCCTCCTACAGTCATTAGGGAGACTTACAAGCGCCATAGGACACTGGAACTTCACCAACTTATACTTTAAGGTAAATAGTATATTTAATACAAAGAACAAAAAATGCTAAATTTGATCGAAAATGTCGAAAATTTCACCCATCACCCCCCTTACAGTGTATGAATATGTATCTATAATACATGCTAATTCAAAAAATGTTTTCAGGTGACAATGTTTCACTGGGATTTACCACAGTACTTACAAAACTTGGGCGGATGGACAAATGAAATAATAGTACAATATTTCGAAGATTTTGCTAGAATACTCTATGAACGTTATGGTGATAGGGTAAGTGAAATGTCTTTCGTTGTTTACACAATTTTAAAAAATGTAATTTATATGTCAAAAATGCATCGAATATATATATTTTTTCATCTACTAAAATAAACTCCCTTTAATTGAGAAAAATTATATCACCCATATGTCCACCTCTACTGTATTGGCAGGCAGTTACTCGGTCTATGAAGTTCGTGACGGCCCTTTCACAGACATCTCTGTTGATGTCGTTGATCACACATTGAATTGTTATCGAAAGGATAACAAAGAGAGCTTTACAGTTGTATGGACATTTACAACGGATGTCGGAAGACCAGTGGCCTAAACAGGTGTTAGATTGGATAGCATCAGGCAGAAAGAAGAGGGGGAGAAGTAGAAGAACATGGTATGAAGGAATATATGATTCCATAATCAAGAGGAGTATGGAAGAGGGACAATGGGAAGATAGGACTCTCTGGAAAGCAGGAATCAAGGGCGAACTGCATTATTGGGTATTAGGTAGGTAGGTAGGTAGGTAGGAAGTAATACAACGCTTGAGTTTGTAGATTGGATAACCTCCACTAACTCCCGTTCGCCCCGCGACCCGCCTTACTTCACTCCGTTCCTACTCATGCAAGGAGTCCATCTGGTCCTTACAGTGGGTTGACTTTGCTGAATTCTGGCTTCGATTTCTATGCCTTGCAGTTAATAAACAGCAGATATATATTTTTTTTTGAGGGGGGAAATCGGCGTTAGTACATCACAACGCTTCTCTGGGAGAAATTTCAAGGTAGGTTTCGGTATGCAATGGTACAAAGTTCCCTTGGTAAAACTTTATTCACAAAAGCTCGTAATCTTTTCTCCTCCCTTGAAGTAAGGGTTCGTGTTTCACATCCATATAATATAACAGCAAATACAATAGTTTTATATATTTTCAGTATGACAGTTTTTTTTAGAAGTTGGGATCACAACAGTCCCTGTAATACATAATGACGTGCATTTTCAGAAATGAGCCTATGTGTAAGTTCTTTGTGCACCTCATTCCTATTTGTGTTTATTGTTCCAATGTATTTGAATTCAGCCACTTCTTCAAAATTTCCCTCATTAGTCATTGAGTGTCCATTTCTATTATATAATATATTTCTATGCGTGAACATATATTTAGTTTTATCGATGTGTACTTCCAGCCCCAATTTATCAGTGTGTACACAATAGAATGTGCGTCTTCATCCTGGAATTCATAAGATAATTTTTAATTTGCAGGTGTGAAATGGTGGTTAACTTTTAATGAGATACAAAATATTTGCTTTGGGACAAGAACCAAAAAAACCTTTGCTCCAGAACCGGTCACACCTGGCATTGGATATTACCTAACGGGTCACAATATACTGAAGGCTCATGCGCGTGCTTATCGGCTCTATGAAAAAGAATTCCCGAGGGACAAACAACATGGTAAGATTAATTTTATTTCATAACTAACTTAGTCACCGCTGGGTTCCCGAGATCGAGTCGCGGTCACCTCAATATGGGTTCGTGGGGATGGAAACGGAGCTTGGGCAGGTTTTTTTTCTCGGGGTTTCTCCAGGTTTTTTATCTGCCACAAAGTTCATTCAACTATTTCTCCATTCTCATCTGATCCACTTCGTTTCATTTCATTCACCCCTACCCCTTGGACAGTGCTGTAAGGAGTGCACACGGGTGGATGGAACAGAAATCGACTCGAGCTAGAGAGAGAGAGAAGCAGAGAGAGAGAGAGCAGAGAGAGTAGAGATAGAGAGAGAGAGAGAGAGAGGAGAGAGAGAGAGAGACGAGAGAGAGGAGAGAGAACGAAAGAGAGAGAGAAGAGAGGGAGAGACGAGAAGGCGAACTGCACCACGAGACCGCAAACAACGAAACACCAAAGGAGAGCCACCAGCCAACAAAAAAAGACTGCCCCCCTAACCCTCACCCTCTTCTCCCTATCACCGTCTTCTCTAGCTCTACTCTATCTCTATCGTCTATCTATCTCTATCTCTATCTCTATCTATCTCTATCTCCCTTTCTCTCTCTCTCTCCTCTCTCTCTCTCTCAATATATATATATATATATATATATATATATATATGGCTTCTTATCATCTAATACCTCGACCCGACCCTGAGTTGGACACGAGTTGAGGATATTTACTATAGGTTCATGCACACGTGGACACAAGTTCTCCATACATCCTTATCCTTAGCTAATGTTCTTCAAACATCACCTTACAATATATTTTCTCAAATCACGCTTAATATTATTTTCCTATTTCGTGTATTATTGTGTATTTAGTGTAGACATAGATTATATATATATATATATATATATATATATGATTAAGAAAGTTTTCTTGGGTTTTCCGCGTCATAAATTCACGTTCGGCCCCTGGCCACTGATTCCGACGTTTGGGCATGATCTCACATACCATTATCATTCCTTGATAATGGCATGTGGGATCATGACAGGTTCTAAACCTGTGAATCGAACTTATCATTCCTTGATAATGGTAAATGGGATCATGCCGAAACGTCGGAATCAATGGCGACGAAAGGCCGAACTTGAATCCATGACGCGGAAAACCCAAGAAAACTTTCTTAATCATACTTATATCCGCGAAAATCTGCAATATAACATATATATATATATATATATATATATATATTCATTGTTTTGATACAGGTGTGCAGCCATGTAGATATTTGTTTATATTATGATAATTTTTATTATTTCATTCATTGAAAAATAATGCACGTACGGCCAAGCAGGCCCGCGCGCTATGTAAATGCATATGCATTTCCTTTCTTTTGAAAAAAGTGCAAAATATTTCCTTTCCATATAATACAAATCATTTCGTTCTTGATATACCAATTAGGCGTTTTCCCTCTGGTTTCTTAATTTTCTTAATTTATCACTATATGCCGAGTTTGGTTCAGAAAAATTTGCATCCCAAATTGTTTTAGTTAACATTTTCTTGTGTGGATGTCTCAGAGGACAATCATATTAAATCCAAAAACTATGCTAGAATTAATATTCATGAAAAACTAATGTGTGTGTTCTAGTGCCACTCACTGCACTTTACGTGCTTCATTTTACACGCTATGCATCAACCGGCTATGCGTCATTATGTAAGTTTATACGTTTAAAGTTTGAGTCATTGCTTCACTGATTACACTGAGGAACAAAAAATAAACTTTTTTTTTGTCTCAGAAAGAAAAATATGTGATTCTGATAGTATTTTTTTCTCCTGAATTCAAATATGATATCGGTTTTTCTCCATCACGCAATGTTTCCGAGAGATTCCATCATTTTAGCCGCGAACCAAGCATTTCAGACTGGTTTTTGGATAACTTTAAATCATGTATGAGATCGTTAAGATCTTCTTGAGTCAATAAATGAGGCTCAGATGAACAGCTTTGTTCGAAAGTTGTATCACCAAAATCTGTTTCTTCTTCTTTCTTACTTGCATCAACATCTAAGCTCTCCTCATCTAATGTCACATGTTCTGGAGGCTTCGGTATGGACAATTCTTCGCAGTGTGGAACTGGTCTCATTGCAGATTGCAAGTCAGGGTACACCACTGTATGTTTTGATTTTGACGTAATCCCTTTAATGTTTGTTTATTTAAAAATAATTATTTAAAACCATTAATTTAAATTGAAATAAAAAGAACTGTGGGTGATGGAGAAATTCCGAATACATATTTGAAAACACGATATAAAAACTGCATTAACCTTTTCACTGCTGAGATATTTCCAGCCTTTAAAACCCTCCTTGCTCAATGCAGGGAGAAATATAGAAAAAGTTTATTTAGGTTCCTAGGACATGGCAGTATGTGCCTGCTTAGTTTGAAAGCAATGCAATACGTATTATATAACTAGCAGGCGTTTGGAGTTGAGAATTGGTATACACACCCATAGCACAGCAAGCATTTTCTTTGCCAACGGATATACCCGTTCGTAGCAGTGTAAAGGTTAAGTACAACTATTGGTACTCATGAGACAAAAATCATGTTGACCAGTGTTATTGTAGCGCCAAACTAACAATACTGGATATTGCAAGTTATTTTCCTTGTTTGACAGTTATGCATCAACAATCTAAGAGGCGGGAACATTTGGCGCTTAGCTGCATGATGCAAAATTTATATTAGCATTTATGAACATCTGGTTTCACAGTCGTTTGTAGCAAAACAGAATATCTGATAAGACTGATGGCGTTTAAATTTTTTTAATAATAAGGCTATATTTAAATATTTGGAGCTAAAAGTATGCGTACACTTACTTCATGAGCCAGTGCAACAGATGGCATCAAAATGGCTTTTTTTAATGGTGCTTAGGCGGTTGATGTATAACATCATCCAATTGTGTGTTTACGTTATGGTGAGAAGATAGTGAATGGAAGCGAGTAGAAATATAAAAGCGTGATTAGGTATTCATTGAAAAATTATGTCCTCATCTATCGACTCGGACAGAAACATCTCAACTCATACGCAAAACACTATCTTCAATAGCTTCGGTAAGTAACTCCGGCACGGAACGCCATTCACCCACATAGGGATGTACGAATCATAATAGTAGTAGTAGTAGTAGTAGTAGTAGGACTTTATTAGACAAAAAGTAGGATATTTACAATATTATTTACAAATATGGGTCGCACGGGCAGTAAGCCGTACGTGCTGTTGACAGTCCGTTACAATAAAGTAATAATTGGTACTAGTGTAAAGAAAAATAAACAACAAAAAAAGCAATAACATTACAATTACATAAAGAAAACACAATAATAATATTACAATTAAATAATAACACAGTAGCACTATACACTAAAAAACATTAACATTACAATTACATAAAGAAAACAATAATATTACAATTAAATAATAACACAATATAATTATACACTAAAAAAAACATTAACATTACAATTACATAAAGAAACACAATAATATTACAATTAAATAATAACACAGTAGCATTATACACTAATTAATTTATATATAATTGTTAATAATTAATGGTATTGCAATCATAAAGATATAACATGGTATTGATGATGAAAAATGATTATTTTTCCAACAGGTAAAATCTCTATAGCCAAAGAGATCATGTGGCCAATTGCTTTGAACGAATCTTCAGAATGTGACCAAGCCGCTGTGAACAAAAATCTACTCTTCACTGTAAGTATAACAACACACATACATACAGCCATATATCTTCTTGTATCTTGTAAGCACATGTTTTCCCTTAACAGAGAGTTAGGCGCTTTCCCCCTACAGGGAAGAATTTGAACCATACTAATATTGTTACACTTGTTTTCGTATAGATGTCATTTGAGTGATCCGTGGTCAGCGTTCCGCCTCATACTGACATCTAGGAAACCAAACAACCATATATACAGAGTGGAAATAATATAGGTGCATTGGATGGAATACAAAAAAGAGGGGATTCTATGCTATCATGCCAATAATATAAATTCAAATAAAAAACAACACAAAACACAATTTATTATTGGAATATGTAAATAATTGCCTGAGATATATAAATGTTGATTTTTTTTTCAAAAATGCGAAAAATGCCTTAAAAATGAAGTGAGAAGTAGAACTGAAATAAAACTAAAAGCACCATATTTTATTTGTAAACAGGTTTATAATGTAATACAACATCTTCCTGTGCCCAAAGCTTTTTAAATTTTTATCTTCTTTCTCCATTCTTCTCTATCTTCCCATTCCAATTCTTCCAAACCTATCCCCCTCATACCTCTTCTTATATCATCCATCTGTTATTATGATTAAAGGCCTTAATAGCCCCTGTTAAAGGTCAAGGTCTTTTGTCAACTAAATGGAATGGATGATTTCTATGTCTTGTTATTTATTAATTTACTTCACTAGAATATAAGGGTCTAAGAACTGCAAATACATATGATTGAATAATAGCGACAGCTGAGTCTAGAACTAGGAGGGCAATTTGATATATAGGCCTACATGTCCGTTGTCGGTCGCGGGAGCCTAACGCTACTTTCCTTGCCTCTAGTCCCGAGGATCGTAGGGTCGATGCTTTTTTGAATAGAAAAATTAAGGGGCTTTAAGCTGTTGATCTTGAGTCTGAAGATTTTCAGGCTCGTAAAAGAACCTCAAGCCTGAATAAAATGGCTCTGAGCAAACTTTAACCGATCTTTCTTCTTCTTCTTCTTCTTCTTCTTCTACTACTACAAGGTTTAGGCTATGCAGCCTGTTCCGGCGAAGTTAAAAGTGGAGTCCATCTTCTACGTGGTCGGCCAACATCTCTTGTTCCTCTGGGATTATACAGGAAGGTTCTTTTTGGTATTCTTTCGTTGTTCATTCTCATTAAGTGTTCTGTCCATTTCCTATTATTTCGCTGATTTTATTCTCCTTCGCTTTTTAGTAATAGAAAATTCATCTGACCGCCTTACAAGGGCTGCGCAGATATAGTTGGGTGATGGGATTGCCACCTTAGAGCCTCCCAACTTGCTTCAGCTTTGTTTTTAGGGTGCCTTCCCTTAGGTAGATTGCCTTCACTTCGGCTCTGAGCTCTACCTGCCCATTATAGCCGTCCAATCTGGAACAGACGCTATGCTGATTTTGGTTCACCCCGGGTATTTCATTTCCCCGGTACTATATTTAGGAGGCATTCCCCTATCCACCACCTGGGGAGGCGCCCGATGGAGGATCAGCAACCCCTCACGATCGTTCTTTATCCAAGTAATAACTTAGTTTTCAACTAGATGTATCTTCGAGCTGATATACTAACCACATGTCACTCGCTGACGTCCAATAAATTAGTCTGATTAAGAAACTTCTCACTAGACGAGCACCCATGTCCGAGCATGATGAACGGCGACCAATCAATATGTCTAACAATCAGGCAGACATCGAGAGCCGATTGTCTAGAAAAAGTGGGAGCCTTAAAATTCTACTACCTCAAAGGTCTCCTGCAAACCGCAGCGGGTCACTTTACATTATGTTTATTCTTAAATCTTAACACTTGTCTCTCTGTTTAGTCGCGATGGCTACTGGACCCTATATTCAGTAAACAAGGCGACTATCCACAGGAACTGAAGGACATAATAGCAAACAAGAGTAAGGAACAAGGATTCAAGCAATCTCGACTGCCTACATTTACTCCAGAGGAAGTCAAATACATTCGTGGTGAGTTATTATTTAATAATTATAGGATTCAGTGCTCAACGATATCAGCAGATATCGAAAAAAAAATGTTATTGTATTGCAAAAATTACATGTACGTGTTCTTTGGCATTCTATACCTCTTCCGAGCTAATTTCCAATTATAATGTAAAGAAACCAGATGTACGACTGCATTTTCATTGCTCGAATAACTGTATTACGTTTGAGAGTGTAAGAAAATATAGTTCCCTCTTTAACATTTGAAATAGAGAAAATAAAACTAATAAAAGTGCATATTATCCACCACATGACTATATAAGTAACACGAGAGAATCTTAAAATATATAATTACAATTTTAATAGATTAAAAAGACATTGTTTTACTCTTACACAATGCGCTGAATTTTCAATTGTTTCAAAATGGCCGCTTCTGTAGAATTTCTTAAAACATTGGAAAGGAAATCATTTGAAAAGCAGAGAGAAACAAATTATTTTGAATATTTTCAAACAGTTTAGTGGAAAATATCCTATATTAGATATTGAGGATGTGGTGAAAATAAAGTATAATTTACAGTTGAGTCAGCAGGGAGTAAGATTCTGATCGTTATGAAATTATAAATAAAAGATATTTATAGATGTCATGGAAAACCCGTAAACGTCTGATTAGGTAGGCCCATATATAATGTTTTGCTTTTGTATGATTTACTTATTGTTTAGGCCTATATAAAACTAATCGAACCCCCCTTTGATTTTGCTGAAGGTGAGTCGGAATTGGTATCTGGATAAAAATTGAATATACCAATAAAACTAAAATAATGACCTTTTGTGGAAAATCCCCAATACCAAGCAAAATTTGTTTAAATAGCAAAATTTTAGAGAAAGTTAATGAGTTTATTTATTTAGGATATAAACTCTCTTTTGTTGAAAATTTGGATTTACCAGAGAAAATTGTGAAATTCAACAAATAAATGGGAATCATTAATAGAGTTTTAAAACCTTAATTAGTGCAAAAATCAACTCGTACTCGTCTTTATCAAATAATGGCTCAACCAGTCCTATGTTATGGGAGTGAAGAGTGGACTATAAGGACGAGAGATGAAAGCAGACTAACAGCTTGTGAGATGAAATTTATGCGCCGAACAGCTGGCTACACCAAATGGGATCGAAAGAAAAATGTAGAAATCCTTCAAGAACTTAATGTGTCACCAATACTGGACTACATCTCCAGATATCAGCTAAATTGGAAGGAACATGTCTCAAGAATGGATATATACAGGATCCCCAAGGCAATAATGAACTGCTGTCCAAATGGGAAACGGTCACTTGGTCGGCCCATGAAAAGATGGCACGAAAACCGCTTTCTCAGGTCGTAACAGTTCTTCTAGGACTAATACCTGGCAGGATGATGATAAAAATTGAATGTAGAAGAGGATGATTTGCGTTATTTTAAGATGAATATGCAAGAATTCTTTTCGTAAGCAGGTATTATATTGCAAGTATTTTTCTAGGGCGAGATGTGTCTTCTTTATTTTTTTATTTGAAGTTAAGAATTATTTATTTTATATTTATTTGAGTTCCTGAGACTTTACCTCGTTATCATTATAATAAATTGATGTACCTGGCGTGAAAGGGTTTCTTACCTTTATCTTTAAATTATTTATTTTTATTGGTTGTCCTAAATAAATAAAAAATGGAGAAAGTTCCTAACTTTTTACCATCTTACCTTATATGCAGTAGTACATCGTGTCCCGTTCAAACCTCCCACATTTTAATTAACTCTCAAAGTATGCGGAATTATGTAATGGGGTTGGTATTAAAGAAAAGAGAAACTCAAAGAATTTTTGTTTTCATTGTTGCTGTTAATTCATCTGTCGCATGTTGGGCAATAATGACATAAAACACGTTCGCCAGACATCACTCCACTGGACTTCTTCCTCTGGCGGTATGTAAAACACCGTGTGTTTGCGACTCCAGTACAAGATTTTCATGATTTACGAACCCGTATCATTGACACAATTGTAATAGTACCAATGGACATGCTGGACAGAACGTGGCACTTGATATTGTTCGTGCTACTAATGATGCACATATAGAGGTGCTTTAGTGTGTGGCAATGGAAATTCTTTGAGTTTCTGTTTCGTTTAATACCGACCTCGTTTCATAATTCTGCATACTTTGTTAGTTATGATTAATTAAAATGTGGGAGGTTTGAATGGGACACCCTGTATTTCTCGTAAAGTATGATGTTACCTAATAACAATGTTTCTATAGTACACAGTTCAATCGTATGGCGAGTAAACGTAGCACCACGGTTCTCCCAACAGACAGAGTAATACCTCATGCAAGTTTGTTAACAATACAACTGGAAATTAACTCGGAATTCGTATAGACACTGGCTGTATATCTGTGTGCTTAATTTCAGGAACTGCGGATTACCTAGGCCTCAATGAATACACTAGCTACTTGGTCACAATGAATGAGAAAAAAGGGAATGTATCAATGGCGGATGACATGGGTGTAACTATTTATATATCCGACACTTGGATAACTTCTAAGAATTCGGCCTGGTTATCTGTAAGTACCTATGTATTTATAAAAAAAATATAATATATACCTGTTGGCAGGCGTCGTCGTCCTCAATTGTGTTAAAATATTATATTTAAAATGTTATCTGAAGGCCTTTCGGAAATTACCTTCCAACATCAGCAGGATGAGTGTCTGCTACTAGTTGTTGTTTACGTTGTAGACTTGAAGTGAGGACAGTTGCTACTAACGACACATCAAGTCTACAAAGTCGTAAACGCTACCAACGATACTTCAGACACTCATCCTGCTGATGATGGTTTTTAACTTCAGAAAGGCCTTCTGATAACATTTTAAATATAATATTTTAACACAATTGAGGACTACGGCCCCTGCCAACAGGTATATTTTATTTTATGAGTATTCACCTCAACGAAATTTGATATGTTTTTTTTTTTAAGTTTTGACCTATACATTTATCCAAAATACAGGGCAATTACAAATTATTCATCACATTTTAATCGGTTGTATAAACCAAACTATAATATATATATATATATATATATATATATATATATATATATATATATATATATATACTCAGAGATCCGGGTTCGAATCCCGTCCAGGCATTTATTTTTCTTATCATACCATATATATATATTCCTCCGCTGTGGTCTCGAGGTAGCGTGCTGCTTTGTCACACAGCGGGCCCGGGTTCGATCCCCGGTCGGGGCAGTTTTTCTGGGTGAGGTTTTTATCGGGGTTTTTCCTCACCTGTAAGACAAATGTCAGGAAAACTTTAAGGCCCAAACGGTCCCCGAAATCATAGGGCCATCATCCTTATCATCATCATCCTTATCATTATCATCATCACCATCATCCTTCACCGGTGTGGAAAGCAACGGGAAGCTACCAAACCTACACAATTCCCTAGTAAAGCTGCAAGCATAGCATGAAAATGCTATGATTGCAGTGAAGGACCTGCCTTCGGGCAGAATTACTATGGATGGATATATATATATATATATAATATATATATATATATATATATATATAACAGTCCACCGCTGTAGTCTCGAGATAGCGTGCTTCCTTGTCACGCAGCGGGCCCGGGTTCGATCCCCAGTTTTTCTGGGTGAGGTTTTTATCGGGTTTTTCCTCACCTGTAAGACAAATGTCAGGAAAACTTTGAGGTCCAAACGGCCCCCGAAATCATATGGCCATCATCATCATCCTTATCATTATCATCATCACAATCATCCTTCACCGGTGTGGAAAGCAACGGGAAGCTACCACGCCTACAATTCCCTAGTAAAGCTGCAAGCATAGCTTGAAAATGCTATGATTGCAGTGAAGGACCTGCCTTCGGGCAGAATTACTATGGATGGACGTATATAAAATAATGAATGATACATCAAATGAAAGAGAAGTTCTGAAAGCTTACTTATACTTTTACAATTGTTCTACGTGGCCACCTTTGGTTACACGGCACACGTCTAAGCGATATTGAAGTTACAAGAAGAAGAACGTTTTTTAATTCAGCCACTTCTTCAAAATGTCCCTCATTTCTCAACAACGTCCATTTCCATTGTACTATGCATTTAGCATGTGTGAGTATATTTAGTTTTATTGACGATTACTTCCAGCCACAATGTCTTAATGCTATTCAATTGAGTGTGTGGCATATCCTTCCTCTGAATCTAATTTCTACTGTATTCAGTTATTGTAGCTTGAAATGCTTCGTTGCAGATGAATCCGCAGTCAATGAGGTCGGTGCTGAACTGGTTTAAGGACAACTACGGTGAACAATATGGTGTACTCATTACTGAGAACGGCTTCGCTGACGGCGGAGATCTTGACGATGACATGAGGATAAAGTACTATGGTGTAAGTATCGGGCATTCGGGGTGGAAGTATTTTTTGCGCGATAGTGCGTTTTGTCGTACTTACAGCAATGACGACCATGATAGAAAGTTCAACTTTCTACATTTCGGGGTTACCAACCTAAATAACTTCATCATCATCATAGTACATTCACGAATTTAGGCCATTTGTTGACCTGTTTCGGTCTCAAGAGAAACACCATCCAAAAGTCTTTGGAGTGGACGTCCTGATTTTCTTCTTCCTGCAGGTTGATATTTTAACATTTGTTTGGGTATCCTGTGATCTTCCATTCGATGAACATGTTGCATCCATCTTGACTTTTAATCAGAAATTTTGTTTTCTAAAGGTTCCATGTGTAATTCTTCTAAGATGTCTTCATTTTTTTTGATCTAGTAGTGTGTATCCTGCAGTCCTCCGAAGGTATCTCATTTCAGTAGATCTAAGTCTCTGTATATCCTTCTGTTTCAACGTCCATACTTCGCTACCATACAAAAGAGTTGGAAGAGCCAGTGTTTTATACACTTTTAATCTTGAATGCTTTTGGACTAACTGTGGCTTGAAGATCGAATTTATTAAGCCTAAAATTCTTAAAAATTTAGATTTTTTATTTTTGCATTTACATCCTTTTCTTCTTCATATGAGATATTGCATCCTAGATATGTAAAATTAAAATTTTATAAAACAATGGCTGTCCCTGTCCTTTTGTATGGGAGTGAATCTTGGATTACCACTACCAAACAAGAAAGTAAAATCCAAGCAGCCGAGATGAAATTTTTAAGAAGAGTAAAAGGCTGCACTAGAATGGACCAGATAAGAAACGAGGATATCCGTGAAGACCTGCAGATATACTCCATAAAAGAAAAGATATTTAACAACAAGATACAGTGGAAAGAACATGTAGAAAGAATGGAAGAAAGTAGATTACCAAATAAAATATTTCATTATTTTCCAAGAGGAAGAAGAGATGTCGGACGTCCTCGGAAGAGATGGTCTTAGATCTATTAGTGAAGACGGAACAGGCAACTCTTGCCTAAACCAGGAAGTGAAGAAGATATATATATATATCCTAAAGGTAGTGTTAATATACATTATACGAAACAAATCACTGCAATTTAAATGAACTGAACTTCATTTGAAACAATATAAAACAATAAATACGGTACTTGCGGTAATTTTATCAAAATTGTTCTCAAGGCCTCCTGTTGTTTCAACTAATAAGCATTGTCCACGACAGTCAATTGTTTATAATGAACGCAAATATGTCCAACAAAGATGTTATCATTTTACTATTATTTATTATTTTGAAAACACCATCGCGCAAAAAATAATGTACAACGCACGTTTGTGAAGTGTAAAAACCACCTCCCAACTTCGCATCGTAATATACTATTTCACGTCTAGAAAATAGCATTATCCTTACGGAGCAATTCTTTATAGTAAACGTGTGCTTTTAAGTGAGATTGTTTTATCAGTTAATTCATTTGAAATGAATAATTAAGTTAATTAGTTTCACTAAAGATTTCTGTAAGGAAAACGAAGACCATGGCTTTTAGAGGAAGAGATCCAGTGAGATCCAAAATTATTTCAGAAAATCAAAGTATAGATCAGGTGTCTAGTTTCAAATATTTGGGCTGTGATGTTGGCTACAATGTGGAAAGAGATATTGACTCCAAAATAAATACATTTCAGACGGTGTGTGAAACAATACAGAGAACATTCAAAAATAAAATTAGAAAAGAAACCAAGATAAAAATGTATAATGTTATGGCGGTTCCCACAATATTGTATGGATGTGAAACTAGGGCTCCAGTGAAAAAACAGAAGGATAGAATACAGACGGCGGAGATGAGGTTCCTAAGACAAGTAAAAGGATGTACAAGACTTGATAGAATAAGAAATGAGGATATAAGAGAAGAATTGAAAGTACAGCCTTTATTGGATAAAGTCACGAATTACAGACAGAAATGGATTGATCACATGGATGGAATGAGTAAGGAGAGATATCCATTGTTAGCAAGAAATTATTAAGCAAGAGGAAGACGTGATGTTGGAAGACCTAGAAGACGTTGGGCTGATGCATTATGAAGTCGGAACGGACAATTGCCTAATCCCTGGAGTGTTGATGATGATAGTTTCACTTATAACTTTGCTAAGAAAGTGAGTGTCCGATTAATAAAAAAAATAATTATGGAACTTATATTTAATACACAACTATTTAATAAAATTAAGGGGGAGAACTCAATTGTCGGAACAGCGGCTAGCGGAGATGCCACTTAACCGTCTCCTTACAACAAAACTTTTGTCATGTACAGCCGTGGTCAAAGAAGAGTACGTAACTAATATATCACGTGCGGTTTAGAATGTTCTGAAGCTATTGGCGTTTCTATAAAATTCCAAATGTTAATGTTGTTTAGTAACCACGTTAGAATTATAACGACTTACATTTTATTAGCAGTAGTGAAGGTAATTGTGCCGTAAAATTATGTTGCTGCTGTACTTATGTTAGAAGGTGAAGAGGGAGATATATTTCCATCTCTGTCACTCAGTCTGCGGCGTCAAGTGGCAACAGTCTTCCCATAAGAGCAATACTGTTTTCTCATCATCATCATCATAGTACATTCACGAATTTAGGCCATTTGTTGACCTGTTTCGGCCTCAAGAGAAACACCATCCAGAAGTCTTTTGAGTGGACGTCCTGGTCTTCTTCTTCCTGCAGGTTGATATTTTAACATTTGTTTGGGTATTCTGTGATCTTCCATTCGATGAACATGTTGTATCCATCTTGACTTATAATCAGAAATTTTGTTTTCTAAAGATTCCATGTGTAATTCTTCTAAGATGTCTTCATTTTTTTTTGTGATCTAGTAGTGTGTATCCTGCAGTCCTCCGAAGATATCTCATTTCAGCAGATCTAAGTCTCTGTATATCCTTCTGTTTCAACGTCCATACTTCGCTACCATACAAAAAGAGTTGGAAGAGCCAGTGTTTTATACACTTTCAGTCTTGAATGCTTTTGGACTAACTGTGGCTTGAAGATAGAATTTATCTACACATGAAAAACTCTGTAAGTATATATACGTAGTTTTATTTCAAGGGTAGATGGCTGTGAAGAAAGTTAAAAACTAGCTGGTATTCAAAATGTTATATCTTTGGTTGTAGCTACAGGATATTATTTTTCAAAACGTCCGTCACGCAAGTCCTGCGAAAACTAAGTCAATTCCTCAGCAAGTCAAATTTATGGCTCGATGTTGCTAGTTTACTGAATCTATATTAATTTATTAATGCTTACCTGATGCCAGCGTACTTAAATGTATTGGACTGTAATTGAAAACAAACCACTCATAAACGAAAGTTATTATCTACTGCATATTATTGTATATTTTGAGAACAAGGGAAATTTTTCCTTAAAGGGAATTATTCCTGTGGTTGCCCCTGGTCTGGAATTTAGGATAAGTACTCTCCTGGCACATCACTATCTTTTATCATCGGGAAAACGTAACTCCGCATTTCAGGTGCCCCAACCTAAGAAATGGATTAAATTCCGCCAATGTCAGGTTGAAAGCCAGAAATGTCATAACAGACAACCAGGTGGCTTTAGACAAAAAAAAATAATTTGACATAAATTTAAATATTTTATACTGATTCATTTTTCCATTATTTTATTTAAAATTTACTATTGAACCTAGGTATTTTTATTAAGGCTTGCGATTCTTTTTACGAACGTGAAAATGTTCATACTCGGGACCCAGGGTTTTAAGTCCCTCCTGGAGGACTTGCACCTTGGATTTTTTCACTCTAAAAATCAATCGACTGCGGCCGGATTTTAACCCGCGAGCCTCGGGACTAAAGGCAAGGAACGTAACCACTAGACTTTTGAGCGTAATAATTTCAATAATGTTGTGATACGCGAGATGTCTTCAACACTGTATGACGGCTCGAGTCAGACGCCCTGAGCACTTAAATTGAAAGTATATACAGAATTTGTTTTAATCATATTTCAGACGTACTTTGCAGAGATGCTGAAGGCTATTCACATTGACAAAGTAAAAATGATCGGTCATTCAGCATGGGCACTTATCGACAACTTAGAGTGGACAACTGCTTACACGTAAGTACCCTTCTTCTTCTTCTTCTTAAACATAATTTGTAGAATTTTCATCCTATTTATTTCCAAAATCACTCCTCGGAGGAAGTCGTGTTGGATGTGCATTCACTGTTTATCCATCTCTTGGCTGGTCTCCTCTTGTTCTTCTTCCGTTCAATGGTCTATCTTCTTTAACTCTTTTTGCAAGTCGGTTTTCTTCCATTCTTTCTATATGACCCTTCCAACATTTTCGTCTATCTATAATAAATTATTTATGTCCTGAATATGACATTTGTCCCTAATTTCTGTGTTGTGTATTTTATCAAATAATGTTTTCCCCTGATTTTCATTTCACATGTGCTTATTATTTGTTTAGTATTTGTTGTATCAGCTCTAGTTTCTGCTCCATATACGGTAAGTAAATACCCTACATAAGCTAAATTAAGAGAACGTTGCAGATCAATGATTCGTTTCGCTTCCATATAATTGGAAGAATAACCGTTTTATATATTATTTGGTTAAGTCTTTTTTTTTGAGAATTTGAGACGACAATAGTCCCTATAATGCATAATAGCATCTGTTTCCAGAGCAGAGATTATAACTAACTCACTGGCACTATCGAACTCGTAGATTCATGGCCACTCAGAGAGTGTGTTTAACATTTTCTATACCTCATTCCTGTCACACATTTAAATTCATTATATGATGGAAATGGACAGTTAATGACAAATAAGGGAAATTTTGAAAGTGGTTGAATTCAAATCCTTAGGAACAATACAAACAGGAATGAGATGCAAAGAAAAATTAAACATAGGCTCGATTCTACAAATACATGCTATTATGCATTACAGTAAGTCCACCACTGTGGTCGCGAGGTAGCGTGCTGTCTTGTCACGCAGCGGGCCCGAGTTCGATTCCCGATCAGGGCAGGCTCATAGGTGAGGTTTTTTCGGGTTTTTTCCTCACCTGTAAGATAAATGTCAGGAAGCTACGGCCCAACAGTCCCCGAAAATCATCCGGCCATCATCATCATCATCATCCTTCACCGGTGTGGAAAGCAACGGGAAGCTACCACACCTATAATTCTCTAGTAATGCTGCAAAGCATAGAATGAAAATGCTATGATTGCAGGAAAGACCTGCCCTCGGGCAGAATTACTATGGATGGATGGATGCATTACAGTGACTCTTGTCGTCCCAACTACTCTCAAAAAATGTTTTTCTCCCAGTTATATCATATTGTTGTAAAGCATGGACTCTTACTTTAAGGGAGGAGAAAACATTATTAATATTCGAGAATATAGTTTTTAGGAAAATTCTGGACCAAAGAGAGATAAACAGATAGGCAAATGGAGAATACTAAATAACAGTGAGCTACATGATTTTTATGGGAAATCAGATATAATAAGAACAGTTAAGTCTGGTACACTGCAATGGGCAGGGCATGTGGCACGATTAAAAAATTAAAAACTAGCATTGAAACTCCTTATAGGAAAAGCAAAGGGAAAGAGCCCAGTAGGTAGGCCAAGAATGGGTTGGGAGATTAATATTAACCATGATTCAAAGAAGTAGATTACACAGGCGATGACTGGAAAACACTAGCTCAATATTGAAATGTATGCAAAGCTTATGTCAGCGCGGCCAATTTCATAAGAACTTTATTCTCAAATATACACATATCCTTTCTCCTCACTTAAATTATCGTCTTCTTCTTCTTCTTCTTGTAACCCCATGTTTCCCTTAACAGAGATTTAGGCACTCTCCCCCTTCAGGAAAGAATTTGAATCATACTAATTTAGTTACACTTGTTTTCGTATATATGTCATAGGAGTGGCCCGTGAACAGCGTTCCGCCTCATACTGACATTTAGGAAACTAAGATAGTATTAGGATGGGAAAATTCGGTAAATTTTGCTTAGAGGCCTTTTCATTCAGGCCTAAGGATCTTTTACGAGCCTGAAAATCTTCAGACTCGGGACCCACGGCTTAAAGTCCCTCCCGGAGGACTTGCTCCTTGGATTTTTCCATCCTAAAAAAATCCATCGACCCCGGCCGGGTTTGAATCCTCGATCCTCGGGACCAGAGGCATCTCCTCACTTAAATTAACAGTCCATGTTTCACATCCATATAATATAACTGCGAGAATAACAGTTTCATATATTTTCAGTTCAATGTTTTTTTAGAGAAGTTGGGAAGACAAGTGTCCCTGTAATACGATAATAGCATGTATTCCAGAATTGAGCTTATGTTTAATTTCTTTGTGCGTCTCATTCCTATTTGTGATTGTTGTTCCTAGGTAATTTGGATTTGGCAAATTATTCAAAATGTTCTTATTTGTCATTAACTGTCCATTTCCATTATATAATGTATTTCTGTGTGTGACCATATATTTAGTTTTACTGATGTTTACTTCCAGTTCCAATTTCTCGGTGTTACTCAACAGAGTGTGTATGTTGGTCCTTGGTATCTCCTCTTTAGAGCCTAAAAATGCTACGTCATCAGCAAAATTAACAAGGTATTAATACCGAACTATATGGAATTTGTAATTTTTCCAGGTCGAAATTTGGTCTGTATCACGTGGACTTCAAGGATCCTGAACGAAAGCGAACACCTAAAAAATCATCATATTTCATGAAGAACTTGACAAGTACAAGGAGACTGCCTGAGGAATACCTGAAACTTTCAGACGACTTGGCTGAAAGACTGAAGACGAGAGGAAAAATTATTCCTATGAATTTGTTTTAATGGGACTCAAATTATCTTAAAATATCCCTATCTCAACACCTGGTATAACTTGCATACTAGGGCATTCGATAAATAATGGCAACACTGCTATAACATCGTAAAAAATGATTTAGGTTACTTTTGACATTTCGAACTTGATTTATAGTCTCCTACGAAGTCAATTATATGTTGCTGAATGTTTGGAATACGACGCACTCCATCTGCAGCATCATTTCTGGTTATCTCTCTCATCTGATCGATCTAGAACTTTCTGGATATCAACTCTAGATTGAAATCGAATGCCTCGTAGAGGTTCTTTGATCTCTGAAAATAAGTTATAGTCACAATGGCTCCTGTCTGGTGAATTTAATGGATGTTCAAGTACTTCCCGATTCCACCTTCTAAACAAATTCTACTGAGCATCTTTTTAGGGAGATATTTCATACTAAATGTGAAAAATAGTATATGTATTCACAAAAATTGCTATTTCGAGACTAGTTTCAGTATTACAGATTTATACCACAAATACTGTTCAACAACATACTACAAAATTACAATGGTCACCACTAGGATCGCTGATTTACAACAGTGTTGCTATTATTTATCGAAAGCCCTAGTATTATCACTACATTATGTTTTATCTGTATAGATCTATATAATAATAATAATAATTTTTGATTTTATCCACAAAACAATGGTTTTCCGTCAACCTCAAAATATCGCCTTTTGCAGTTATAGCGGTTCCGAACACCCTCATCTCAAAGTCCCAGATCACTCATACCTCTTCTCACACCATCCATCTAACCTTCTTTAGTTCTTATTACATCTGGTTTCCTATAAATATCATGTAGCTCACTGTTATATAATCTTTTCCTTTCGCCAGTCTGTTCTTCTTTCTTTGGTCCAAAAAAATTCCAAAGAACTTTATACTCAAATACTCGTAATCTTTTCTCCTCCTTTCAAGTAAGAGTCCATATTTCGCATCCATATAATGTAACTGGGAGAATAACTTTATTTTAAAGTGTACGGATTTGGATTTTAAAATATTAAAAAATTATTTTTAAAGTAAAGTACACTTCAAGTTTAAGGTACATTTTTAAAATTTGGAAAATAGGCAACTAGTTAGCATTTTTAATTATTTTCGAAATAAACCAATCAATTGTGATTTACATCATCATGACATATGTATGATTATTCGTAAGTAACAGGTTTCAATCGAAATTGAGTAAAACTAAGAAATTAGCGCTGGAAGTAAACATCAAGAAAACTAAATATATGTTCACACATAGAAGTACATTATATAACGAAAATGGACCGTTAATGACAAATGAGGAAAATTTTGAAGAAACGGCTGAATTCAAATACCTAGGAATAACGATTACAAACAGGGATGAGATGCAGAAAGAAATTATACATAGGTTCATTTATGGAAATACATACTATTATGTATTACAGGGACTTTTTTTTCGTCCCAAATTGTCTCAAAAAACATTAAACTGAAAATATATAAAACTGTTATTTACCAGTTATCTTATATGGTTGTAAAACACGGAGTCTAAGTTTAAGGGAGGAGAAAATATTACGAGTATTTTTGAATAAAGTTCTTAGAAAAATGTTAGTACCAAATAGAGATGAACAAACAGGTGAATCTAGAAGACTACATAACAGTGAGCTACACGATATTTATAGGAAATTGTTATAGCAGCTAAAATAACTAATAAACTAATCAATTCTATTTCCATTCTATCCCCCTTTAAAAATATTAATAATTTTAACTACTGCAATAAGGGTTAAAAATAGATAAGATGCTAGTAAGAAACATTAAATTTAATTCCCATTAATAATTTAACAATCTTACCATTAATTAAGCTCTATAATTTGCCTACAGTAAAACTTGTTTAATCCGGAACGTGAATAATGCAGAAATCTGTCCAATGTGAACAAATTTATTGGTCCCGGCGAAATAATAGTAATTTTACGTGTATTTATTTTGCATAAAACGGAATCTATCGAACGCGAAAACGGAAGGATATTTCTACACAATCATGAGAAAATTATAAAGCGGAAAGACAGAGAAGTAAATTAGTTTCAACTCATTGAATTCAATGATTCCTGCCGCCGAGTGAAATAGAGATTCTACCTGTAGCAACTTCCTTGAAATTTACTTTCGCCTCACTGCACACCCGTTATAAGAAAAAGAGATACCTGTCTTACAAATAACCATTGCACTGTAAAATCTTAAATTAGTTTTAAGTTCTGAGACCGATCTTTCACAGGTAGCGTTCTGAATTTACAGAATAAAGATGGCTAAAACGTATGTATCACTGTCATTAAACGAAAAAGCGAAAGAGATTGAAGATAAAGAAAAAACTTTCAGACGACCTGGCTGAAAGATTGAAGACGAGAGGAAAACTCATTCGTATGAATTTGCTTTAATGGGACAATTATTATCTTAAAATATTCCTATCTCAACACCTGATATAACTTACATACTAGGGCCTTCGATAAGTAATGGCAACACTGCCTATAACACTATAAAAAATTATTTAGGTTACTTTTGACATTCCAAACTACAATTATAGTCTCCTGCCAAGTCAACTATACGTTGCCAAATCCTTGGAAAATTTACACTTTATCTGCAGCACCATTTTTAACCCATTCGCCTCAGGTTTAAATGCTGAATGCATTTTCTCAGAAACCGGATTTAAATTACCGTAAATTATATTATCTATTTTCAGACATTCAAAACAAACAAAAGATAACGGCACTTGGGATTACAATAAGGGTGAAAGTAAAAACACATACCTTTACTAATCATAAATGTTAACAAAAGACTACCCTGTCAAGGGATGTAGAAAATATATAACAGCAGATTTAAGCGAGTGTACCTCGTCTTTTGAGGCCTATGGGTTAATAGCTCTCTCTTCTGATCGAACTAGAGATTTCTGGTTATCAACTCTTGATTTAAATCGAATGCCTCGTAGAGGTTCTTTGATATTTGCGAATAAGGGATCATTGTCTAGTGAATTTGGGATGTTCGAGTTTAATTTCAAATTCCACCTTCTAAACAAATTCTACTGAACATTTTGTTAGGGCGGTATTATTCACAAAATATTGATATTTCGAGACTTTCAATATTACAGATTTATACAACGAAATACTACAAGATTACGATGGTCACCACTAGGATCGTTGATTTACAATAGTGTTGTCATTACTTATCGAATGCCCTGGTATTATTACTACGTTAGGATTCAGCACATTATGTTTATCTGTATATATCCATACAATAATATTAAAAATAATAATAATAATTTTCTGATTTCATCCACAAATACAATGGTTTGCCGTCACCCTCAAGAAATTCGCCTTCTCAAGTTGTAGCGGTGCTGAACATCCTCATCTGTAAGTCCCTGTTCACTCATACTTCTTCTCACCACCGTCCATCCAACATTCTTTAAGTCTTCCCTTTCTTCTTTTCCCATTTGTTCTCTATTGCAACATCTTATTAGGGATTCTATCAGAAGTCATCCCATTGAGATGTCCTTGTCTTAATGCGTCTCTCTTCAATGGTGCATAACACAATCTTTCAACTTTCATAATTTTCTTAATTTCAACGTTTCTATTTGTGTTCTAATCTGGACTCGTGCAATGATCTTCTCCAGTAATCCATCCCTGTGGTCAACAACTTGTTAGCTTGGCACCTTTTAATTGTCCATGTCTCTGTTCCATACAGTCAGATTCAACCCAGGAAGTTACTGTGTGTTTAGAATAGGAAACTGGGTTGCCATTTTAACAGTATTTTCTTGAGAGAAACTCTTATATAAAACTGAAGATTGCAACACAGCAGGTACATAGTTGTAAGTTATAGCCGTCCAAGCCACCCCCTCTTAAAGAAAAAAGCAGTTACCACTTGTCACTGATCTCCTGCGGATCTGTACTATCCTGTGAGAAAAGTGTCGATTCTCATATTTACTATAAAACTAGTTTGCATGCCGTAAAAGGAAAACTATGTTTTTTTAAATGTATAGTACATATATTTGGAAAAAATACTGCTAACCTTGCCCCTCCACCCCTCCCTAAACAAACAAATACCGTTATTTTGAGTTTGGCAACAACTACCCTTTGTATGTAGGGGGTACTGGCGTATTCCATAAGGTCTATAGTAACTTCCTGGTTTTAATTGGAGTGTATTAACATAATACTCTGTACAATGACCTTATAAATATTTTTTTTATTCTGTAAAGGATGTTTTTTTACACCTTAATACTGAATTTTGCATAATAATAGTAATAATACTATCCACCATCACCATTAGACCTGTTGCTCTGTTCCGACTGAAAACTGCTCACGCCATCTCTGTAAAGGTCGACCCATATTTCTTGTCCCACTCGGATTATAACATAAAACAGTCCTTGTGTTTGGCATTTGTAGGACATGGTCTCTCCAATTTATTATATTTTTTTCTATTAATGCTGTGATTGGTTCTATGTTCAATACCTTTCTGATATCAGTACTTGTTTTGTGATCTAACAATATATTTCCAGTTACAAAGCAGAAAAATTTAATTTCAGAAACTTCGATTTGTCTTAATTGATCAGAGGTAAGTGTCCAACTTTCACATCCATATAATAAGAGTGGCAATACAATTACAACTAATAATGATGATAACAATAATAATAATTAACTCATTGGCACAATCATCAAATTGTACTTACAATTTTTTTTAACATTATACAAATAAATTGAGAGGATATGCGTTAAAATAAAAGACTTCGATTTTTGGGACACCCTAATAGGAATATATATATATATATATATATATATATATCTGTGTGTATGATATGAAAAGAAAAATTAATGCTTGAGTCGGGATTTGAACCCGAGTCTCTAAACTCTGTACGTTTAGCGCTCTAACCACCTGAGCCACTCAAGCATCCCAACACAAACGTAGCCTATATTTTTCTTATACATGTAGTATTCTCAATTCACACAAGAGGTAGCGGGAAGTCGTTCCAACTGACTTCTAGCTGCCACCATAACATGTAAGTAATTTTTTAAAGAGAATATTTACTTTATAGCAGTAACGCTTGTATATTTAGATGTTATAACTATATTTTTGACATTTGGCAATAAAGGCAAATATGATATGAAAATAAAAATGAATGCTTGAGTCGGGATTTGAACCCGAGTCTCTAAACTCTGTATACATTTAGCTATCTAACCATCTGAGCCACTCAAGTATTCCAACACAAACATACATTTTTCTTACATAGGCCTATATAGTATTCTCAATTCACACAAGAGGTAGCGGGAAGTCATTCCAACTGCTATCTAGCTGCCACCATAACAGGTAAGCAAAATTTTTAAAGGGAATATTTACTTTATAGCAGTAACGCTTGTATTTATAGATGATATAACTATATTTTTGGCATTTGGCAATGAAGGCAAATATGATATGAAAATAAAAATGAATGCAGGAGTCGGGATTTGAACCCGAGTCTCTAAACTCTCTATACGTTTAGAGCTCTAACAATCTGAGCCACTCAAGTATTCCAACACATACATACATTTTTCTTATATATATATATATATATATATACGCCGTAGCGTAGTGGTTAAGGCACTGCGCTACATGCCGGAAGGTCGAAGGTTCAAGTCCCGGTAGGGTCAGGATTTTTAAACTGACCCTAACCTTCTGGCGGCACTATGGCCCTGGGGTCGACTCAGCCTCTAACGGAAATGAGTACCAGACGCTTGTTCTGGGGTAAAGGCGGCAGGGCTGACAACCCGGCTGACATCAAGTGCCGATTGTCTAGAAATGGTGGGAGCCTGAACCTCCATATATATATATAACGTCCAGTGCAGTGTCAAATAAAATAAAATTTAAAGCTAGCAACGCCCTCCATGGTATCTTTACCTTGTCGTGGTAGAGTGGCTTGCGTGCTTAAATGATCCTAAGAGCTATGCCGGCGGTAGCATTGCTGCCGATAGGGTTACCCATGCCGGACTGGTCGAAGGTGATAAGCCAGACGAAGAAAGTACCTTGGGCGAAAGAGTGACGATCTTTCACCGTAAAAATACAACCGTCAAGAAATGCGGACATGGGTTCAACTGGGGTAAAATTTTCTGGAGGTCAAATAGTCCCCCATTCGGATCTCCGGGCGGGGACTTCTTCAGGGAACCCATGCCAAAGGCTCAAGCTCAGAATAGGGATGTATGGAGAGCGTATGTCCGTGCGGCCATGAACCTGCGGGTTCGATAGTGCCAGTGAGTAAGTAAAGCTAGCAACGTCTAATATAACATAAAGTGAGATAATAAGTGCGGTGACGTGTTATTTATGGTCGAATTTGGACCAATGGGCGAACACTAGTCTCAATAATCATAACCTAGATCACAAAATAATGAAGACATTCAGATGAATTACAGATGGAATTTGAGCCGATGTTTACAGAGCAGACAGCTGGTATTGTATCGCAGTGTAAGTAAGATGCATCACTGTCACATCATCGCCCTCTCTAATGGGAGGACGTGTTAAAATAAACGCTCGCTCGAGTTACCTCTTTAAGTAACTCTACACCGCCATGATTTGTTGTGACGTTACCATCTGCTGGCTTCTAATCAACCGCACACCCTTACGTTCATAAATACACTCTCTAAACATAGAGATTAAATTATCTAATCCCCTTTCAACAGGAAAACTCTTCTCCAAACATCACTATCATCACTCTTATGAAAAGTCAGTTGTGAAGAGAAATAAAAAGTAACTCCGTCGCGCAGGAATTGCGTGAACTATGCAAATTCCTCGTAAAGTCCAATCCATAGTCGGATTTTTGAATAGGTCTATATATATATATATATATATAAATTTCGTGTCACGTTGTTTGTCCGCGATGGAATCCTAAACTACTGAACCGATTTTAATAAAATTTTGCACACTGTATGCAGTTTGATCCAATTTGAGACTTAAGGTAGTTTATAACTAAATTTATAGTCGCATTATTTTTTATTGCAAATTATTTGTTTATTATTTAACAAAGAGTTATATATCTGAGTTCCATACGATTCTAACAGATGGCGTTGTAAGGTAATTTGGTAAGGTAATTGGTTTATTATTTAACAAAGAGAGATCCAGATGGCTGTGCTTTTGTTGCAACCGCGAATTTCAATTGAATTACAAATATTGATTATTTCATAATTTAAGTGTGTTCAGTGTTTATTTTATTTTCAATATTATTAATTTCGTGTGTAAGTATTAGTTTTAAGTAATCTGGCTGAAAGACAGCAACTTAATTTAAATTTTTAACGTATACCTTAGCCACAGCAACGTGTGGGCGGGACTTATACCAATTTGCGGAAATTCACTTGATATCTTATCATTCATGGTCTCTAGAACTGATTCGCCATATTGTTCAATGTCCCTTCTCGGTCCAGTTAAATTTAAATTAAGTTGCTGTCTTTCAGCCAGATTACTTAAAACTAACACTTACACACGAAATTACCTCTGACTTGGTATATCTAAAGAAAATACATGTATTAGGCGATATCGAGGAGATACTAAGGGCCAACACGCACACTTTATTGAGTAACACTAAGGAATTGGGACTGGAAGTAAATAGCAATAAAACTAAATTACATTTTATATCAAACAATATAGGCTGCAGCATAAGTCAGTTAACCGAAAATGCACTAAGCAAATTCCTCGGAAAGTCCAATCCATAGTCGGATTTTTGAATAGGCCTATATATATATATATATATATATATATATATATATATATATATATATATATATATATATTGAAACATCTCGTAATTACTGGACCGATTTTGATGATTTTTTTTTGTATATGTTTGAGTGAGTCCCTGGATGGTTTAGATTAACAATTGGACCTTCTAAAACCATTAGGTGTAGGAATTCACCTGAAGTGAAAATTTAAAAATCTCACTAGCGATCACAATTTTCGATGTTTCACAACTAAACTCAGTACATCCTATTACAATAAACCGATATAGGTGGGTATCCAATGTGGCAAGTTAGTCACACAGCCTCCTGTGTAAATCTAAATAAATCCCTATCGGCAATAATAAGCTGATAAAATTATAACATCATTTAATGAAGCAGTTACTGGACTTAGGTCATATTTATATTCAAATTGATCAGGGAAGCGAGTGGAACCTGATTATGTAGGAGCAAAGGCCATATAAAATGATCCAAAGGAGTCAGCATCAATGTAATTAAATTATTAGTTATTAAAGAGGACTGTCAACTCAGGTAATGTAACCCTTTCTTTTGTTAAGACGGAAGTGGCTGACACATGATAATAACTTACTAATGACAAAATCCTTTGCTCGACAGATTGAGTAGAAATATCTTCTAAGCCTCCAGTTAACTGATTTATCGTGATAACCATAACCCATTAGCTAAATGTACAAGCGGGGGTTTTACCCTGACACAAACTACGTTAGCAAAAAAGTGTGGGAATATGGCAAGTTTCTAGCGTCGCAAGCCTAGGAAAAAACCCAAGCCTAGCTAATGTTTGTGACCCGACTGTACGTGAAGCCAGCACGGGAAAAAAGGTCCAACCTCTGAAGGCGTAAATCGCCAATGATAAATTTGTAACACCCCCGGGATCAAAATAGGAGGGCGCATTAACCAATTATATGTTTCGTTATATGTGCCTAAGCACTGACCTTAGGTCCACGTGATCGAGGTAGTGGGAGTAACTAATTTACCTATAGGCGAGAGAGACTTCTCCTCGTCACTTCTCGTATAAAATTACATCAAGACACTTCTCAAAAACACGTCGTTCTAAAAGTTGAATAAAGCCACTTCATATAGACAATTACTTGCAGTGTATAAAAGTTAAGAATAAACTACTTTTACCAGACCTCCTTTGCACATTAATTCTGCCCGACGAAGTCCTCGTGGAATCCCGAGATAAGAACCTCAACTCTACCGATTACCAACCTGAGCAACCTAAGTTCTCACACATGGAGAACTCCTTCAGTATTCCTAGTGTCACTAAATCCAATCTTTACCTCTTTACCCAACAATAACCCTTCTCCACCAAAAACGAGCAAAATCCGACAAACAGAAGTGGAGGTTTACCTGAAATACGAAATTAAAAGCTGCTTAAACGACTGGATCGATTTTGATGAATTTGTGTGTGTTTAAGTGGGCTCCTGGATGTTTTAGATTCACAATTAGACCCGCTAAAACCATTAAGTGTATGAGTTCACCTGAAGTGAAAATATATAAATCGCTCTAGCGATCACAATTTTCGAAGTTTCACAATGAAATTCAGTATATCGTATTAAAATAAACCGAGGTAGGTATTATCCAAAAATGAGCAAAATCCGACAATAAGAAGTGAAGGTTTACCTGAAATCCGAAATTAAAATCTGACTAGCAACCGCCATGATTGGTTCGTTGCAGCGTACATCATACAGTTTAATTAACCGTTAATATTTAATTTATATAGGTGTAGCTACGCACGCTGGGCATTATCTAGTTGAATATATCTTCCTTTTCACAATTAAATTATATGCATACCGAAGAAACAAACATTGCGTCCGCTAGAGCCATTTTTTAATTTTATTTTCATTATTTATCAGATAATTTCCATTCGTGCCACATATCCTGTCCATCGCATGTCTAAGAAACTTAACTCCTCTTATTATATCTGGTTTCCAATAAAGATTGTGTCTCTATTCGTATGTCTGTGCATCTCTTTTTGCTCCAAAAAATTCCTAAGAACTTTATTCACAAATATTCGTAATCTTTTCTCCTTCCTTAAAGTAAGAGTCCATGTTTCACATTCATATAATATATGTTTTCAGATTAATGTTTTTTGAAAGAATTTGTGACAAGAGTCCCTGTAATGCGTGCATTACCAGAGTACAGCCTATGTTTAATTTCTTCATGCATCTCATTCCTGTTTGTAATTATTATTGTTCCTAGGTATTTGAAGTCTGTCATATTTCTTTAAATTTCCTTCATTTGTCATAACAGTCCATTTCCATTATATAATGTATTTCTGTGTAAACATATATTGATATTTAGGGTTTCTGTCCCAATTCGTTAGTATTACTCTGTACAGTAGTGTGTGCCCGATGGCTCTGCATGACTTTCTGAAGTCTACATATAATTGATGCACACTGCAATTGAATTAGTCATTTCGAAAAGGGATCATTACGATTTTTTGTGAAATTAACTTTTTTCGTTATTCCATGTTTACAAGCGTCCTTACATCGATTCCGCATGAGAAATGATCAAATACACAATTATTTTACCACTTTCTGACTTTACCTTTCATGTAGTCATTTCGAAAAAGGATTAACTCGCCGAGTTGTTCCCTTTTCGAACGGACTGACACGCACGAATGTGATCTTAACTTCAGCTGCATATCTATCCTCTTGCAGTCTTTCTGTGTTATCAGAGTAAACAATATTAAAACCATGCTACAATCGTTATTTGTGTATTATTTATTTAATGCAAAGCACTCCGTATGCAGAGTATTGGTAAAGGTGTTCCAAAAGAACAAAAACATTATTTTGCAATAAATACATTTTACGAATTTGAGTGTAATAGTGACAAGCCTAGAACCGTAATCGGCCGAAAATTCATTTACACCATTTTCAGGGAACAAGAGTTCAACTTGCTCAAACCAAAGCCCCCAGAAATACTGCAAATACCAGATGTGAAAACACACCCTGCCTACATCAGCAAAGTACCAATCAATCACAAAAAAAATAATGGATGTAAAGAAAATCTCATCAGTACATTCCTGATATCCATCGACATTTTTATGATAATTTATTCAAATGGCCTACAACTACAGCTGAAGTAGTAGAGAACGCCGAAGATGTTCAATGATGAATTTTTTGGATGTACTTTTTTTATAGTCACTTCCAAATGATGGAATGTAATAAAAGGTATACAGTATTATTTCATGTATATAGTTATTTCGCAATAATATTTTTTTCAAAGAAATGTGTTTAACTTTGTAAACGTTTCTTCGTTCATTTTGAAAAGGGATCATCTCCGGAAAATTGTAATTACTTTTTTGGGAAAACCATAATCAAGAAAGTCGTGTAAATCGGTTAGTAAACGTGAATGGGGATGAAAATTATTCAGTAGAAATTTCAGATTCATAGCTTTATCCTGGAAAAACTGAATCAGTTTTTTCCCTCTCCTGTAAAATTTGATCAGCTGTAGATGATCCCTTTTCGAAATGACTCATTCAATTATATTCTCATTTATTTTCTAAGATCTATCCTACACTAAAAATCTGATCTGATACAGACTTGTTTCTTCTAAATCCGCATAATATGATCTCTTATTATGTCATCAATATAACGAATAAGTTTGGATACTAATGCACTTGTTAGAATTTTATACGAAGTTGATAATGAGACGTCCCTGTAGTTGTTTCAATCAGTTTTATCTCCTTTCTTACAAATAGGTACGATATAAGATTCTTTCCATTCTTTTGGAAGAGCCTTTTCTTGCCAATCATATTAAGCAATCGGCTGACAACCGAGTCTACGACAAGGTAACATCACCTAGAAGCACTCGCCACTGAAGATGTCCTCCGCAGTTGAGGGAGAAACGTCTGGAAGAAACACCAGTTACAGACCACGACCACTTAACCCGGAATCTTTTAACATTATGATTACCGGTCGTGAAAGCCTGCATTCCACTACTAATATAATTATCATAAGTAATGCCACGAGTGATTTCCAAATTATCGATAAATTCACGACTCACGAAGTGAGGAGTGAATTTATCTAGAGAATTTGGAAATCAAGAGTGGCATTTGTTAGGACTATTTAACGAATAAAATTAAGCTGTTTACTCACAAATCATTATTTAACTATAGTTATTTTAAAATATTTATATATTTAATGTAAACGGCGATGTTTGAAAACAAATGAGAAACGATAGGTACGCTTCTACTGCTTCTTTTGTTTATCACTGCAACCAGATCATACTATTTATTGCCAAAGGAACGCAATATTGTAAGAATGCTCTCTAGTGGAGAAAAAATGAAACACATCAATCTGTATATTAATTCATTTTTGATGTCGTATGATGTAAATATGACAATTATATTTTTCTCGATTATTACCTGGGAAAAAATACATTTAAGAAAGTGCAAACAGTGGTTTCTTTTTTTGGTGGTATAATCAATTGCTACAAATGTTGACATGTAAGCACTATTATATACAATCTGGTAGCCGTATTGTGTTATAGGCTCAGTCACTGCAAAATAACGGTCAGACCTGTTCAGAATATTAAAAAGGAGGAGCTTTGTTTAATATATGATAATCCTAACACTGATAAATATTTCGTGAAACACGACTCTGATTGGTTGTAAAACAGAAATCATTGAAACGTGATTGGTCATTGACTCCCATTTGGGGCATGAGTTAAATAGTCTGTGTAATATATATATATATATATATATATATTACATCAATGGCTTTTAGAGGAAGAGATCCAGTGAGATCCAAAATTATTTTAGAAAATCAAAGTATAGAACAGGTGTCTAGTTTCAAATATTTGGGCTGTGATGTTAGCTACAATGTGGAAAGAGATATTGACTCCAAAATAAATAAATTTCAGACGGTGTGTGGAACAATACAGAGAACATTCAAAAATAAAATTAGAAAAGAAACCAAGATAAAAATGTGTAATGTTATGGCGGTTTCCACAATATTGTATGGATGTGAAACTTGGGCTCCAGTGAAAAGACAGAAGGATAGAATACAGACGGCGGAGATGAGGTTCCTAAGACAAGTAAAAGGATGTACAAGACTTGATAGAATAAGAAATGAGGATATAAGAGAAGAATTGAAAGTACAGCCTTTATTGGATAAGGTCACGAATTACAGACAGAAATGGATTGATCACATGGATGGAATGAGTAAGGAGAGATATCCATTGTTAGCAAGAAATTATCAAGCAAGAGGAAGGCGTGATGTTGGAAGACCTAGAAGACGTTGGGCTGATGCATTATGAAGTCGGAACGGGCAATTGCCTAATCCCTGGAGTGATGACGATGATGATGATGATCAATGTTTTGCATGTACAGTCAATACTATATCCTTATTAATATAATTCATATTTCTTGTTAAAAAAGTAAGAAAACCCCTAAATTGTATTATAGAATTGTAATCAATTGTTGTTTGAGTATACATTTTATAATGACCAAACATCATTATCAAGAGTCAAAGTAAGGATGATGATTCCTTTTCAAAGCTAAGTTGCATCATCCCTGCACTTGACTATTTACTTGATACTATGAATTACGTCATGTTATGATAGTAGTATCTTATGACTTTCAATTGTATAAATATGTGTATGTCTGTAATTGACAGACAGACAGGTTATTATTTTCAACGGTGTAACCGTTACACTGTCTCATTAAAATGTATTCTTCAATAAGTGTATTTTTGTCTAAATTGCTCAGCTGAGTATATTTCCATAGTCAGTATAAAACACTGGCTCTTCCAACTCTTTTGTATGGTAGCGAAGTATGGACGTTGAAACAGAAGGATATACAGAGACTTAGATCTGCTGAAATGAGATATCTTCGGAGGACTGCAGGATACACACTACTAGATCACAAAAAAAAAAAAAAACATCTTAGAAGAATTACATATGGAATCTTTAGAAAACAAAATTTCTGATTATAAGTCAAGATGGATACAACAAGTTCATCGAATGGAAGATCACAGAATACCCAAACAAATGTTAAGATATCAACCTGCAGGAAGAAGAAGACCAGGACGTCCACTCAAAAGACTTTTGGATGGTGTTTCTCTTGAGGCCGAAACAGGTCAACAAATGGCCTAAATTCGTGAATGTACTACGATGATGATGAGGTTTAATTCTGGCTACGAACTACAACTCTGAAGATTTACCTGTTCCTGATTCCTCTATTCCATATTACATTATACATTCTACTAAGAACTTCAAGAGAATTTTCAACTCCTAAAACAACACTTACTTTCCTTTAATTCTAAATTTATATTATAATTAATCATTTTAATTATAGAGGAATTGACCAGGATATTACACCTGCATATATCAGTCACCCTCAATTAAAATGGACTTTTGTTTTTAAAAACTTGGTTAATTAGTTAAAACTATGTATGCGTTCCATCTTCGGCAGTTAAAAAAAATATGCATTCATGAGAATGCAGAGAATGTTCAAAAATACAATTAAAAAAAGGAACAAAATACAATTAAAAAAAGGAACAAAAATAAAATTCAATAAAATTATGGCAATTCCCACAATATTGTATGGATGTGAAACTTGGGCTCCAACGTAAAACAAAAAGATAGAATACAGACGGTGGAGGTGAGGTTTGTTAGACAAGTAAAAGGATGTAATAGAACTTGATAGAATTATAAATGAGGATGTAAGAGGAGAATTAAAAAAGTGCAGCCTTTATTGGATAAAGTTACGAATTATAGACAAAAGTGGATTGATCACATGAATTGAATAAGATAAGGAGAGATAGCCATTGTTGGCAAGAAATTACACTGAACAACAAAAAAGAAACTTTTTTTTTTGTCTCAGAAAGAAAAATATGCGATTCTGATAGTATTTTTCTCCTTAACTCAAATATGATATCGGATTTTCTTCATCACGCAAGGTTTCCGAGATACAGGATTTTTTTATTTCAAACACTTTAATATTTTCTACATTCCTAACTACACAATATTCGAACATTCGGACTCACATAAAAAGTAAGAAATGACGATTTTCTGCTATATTTCGCCTGTGGAGCATTCCTCTTGATGGTCCAACAATAATCGGCCAGCATATTAGGATTCCATTTGCCTTGATATCTCTTTTCCATAGCTGAAATCTCCTGAGTTAGCTCATTTCGTTTTATTCTACAATGGACAAATAGACGAAAAAAAGTTTATTAAAAAAATTATTATTTAAGTCCATTAATTGAAATTGAAATAAAAAAACTGTGGGTGATGGAGAAATTCCGAATACATATTTGAAAACACAATAAAAAAACTGCATTAAGTACAACTATTGGTACTCATGAGACAAAAATCATGTTGACCAGTGTTATCAATCAAGAGAAAGGCGTGGTGTCGGAAGATTTAGAAAACATTGGGCTGATGCATTATGAAGTCAGAATGGGCAATTGCCTAATCCTTGGAGTGACGATAATGATGACGATGATGATGATGATAACAACCTCATTGGGAACTCGATAAAACGGGGGATTTAGTTCACAGGTTCATGTAAAAAAGTTAGTAATAAAAAGATAGAAATTCAGTGTAAACAGGTTCAACAAACAGTTATTGAAGTACCATCACATGTTGTACTTAGAAACCACAATGTAAAGTGACGTCACACAGCTGCTTTGATATGTGAGAAGGCGGTGGTGGCTGCACCACAATCCTCATTAAGATTTTAGAAGGCGGCGTTACATCCTAAATCTCTTGCTCCAAGTTTGTTGTTCATCTAACCAGAGCTTTATTACACAAACAACTTCACAAAGTTCTCCTATTTTCTAATAACTAAGGAACATGCATTTATCTCCTAAAAATAAGAAAATATACATCTATCTATAACCTAAAAATTGTACAAATATCACCCAAAAAGACAAAACAGTTACTTATTTTTTAATAACTAAGGGGCATAGTTCTATCTCCTCAAAAATAAGAAAATATGCATCCATTTATAACCAATAATTCTACAAATATCATCCAAAAAGCCAAAAAAAAACTTACTATCCGATCCGATTGAGGGTCTTTCCACTTTTCAGCGGTTGCCCTTTTACCAGCCGGCTGGCCCTTCACATCCACATGTGTCAATCACAGAGGTAGATGATCAACAGCCAGTGTAGGGGTGATATGTGGTTAGCATGTCGAGTCCCCCAGCCGTTATAGCTGGTTCCTCAACCTGGAGCCGCTACTTATTGTAGCTACCCAATTGCCTCACGATGCTGGGTGGACACCGGTCCCATACTGGCCGAAATACCATGAGAAAATTTCTTCCCCCATGGAGACTCGAACCAGCGCAAGTCCCGTAGCTCTGCGCCAAGGCTTCCTACCTTAACCGCTCGGCTACGGCGCGGGACAAAAAAAAAAGAAAAAAAAACTTACTATAATTTTTCTCATTTTCTAATAACTAAGTGCTAGATGTCTATCTCCTAAAAATAAGAAAATATGCACCCATTTGTAACCTAAATATTGTACAAATATCACCCAAAAATGACCTACAGCTCTCCTTATTTTCTAATAACTAAGGAGAGAGAATTTCCATCTCCTACAAGTAACAAAATATTTATTCATTTATAATCTAAGAATTGTACAAATATTAACCAAAAAGGTAAAACACTTTTCTTATAATTTAATGAATAGTTCGGAATTCAAAAAAAAATTAAACTTATTCGAATGTGTCTAAATGGCAGACAGTAGGTAGCTTGTCTGTTCTTCTCTCTTTGGTCAAAACATTTTCCTAAAAACTGTAATGTCAAATACTCGTAATATTTTCTCTTCCCTTAAAGTAAGATTCCATGTTTTACATCCATATATTATAACAGAGAATAACAGTTTTATATATTTTCAGTTTAACTTTTTTGAGAGAAGTTGGGATAAGAAGAGTCCCTGTAATGCATAGTAACATGCATTTCCAGAATTGAGCCTATGTTTAATATCTTTACGCACCTCATTCCTGTTTGTAATTATTGTTCCTAGGTATTTGTCACATAAAAAAATATTCCTATTTTTTATGAAACCTCTATTTTGATTATTGTGACACTCTTTTTACAGACTTAAATATTATTTCCACTCAAAGACTTCAACGTGTTCATAATTCTTGCGCACGTTTTATTTGTGGTATTCACAAATTTGACCATGTTACACCGTCCCTGGAACAATTATCGTGGTTTGGTTTCGTCTAAGAGATCGTAGAACTGTCCATTCCCTATCCCTTTCTCTATAAAATCCTTCAACACATCATCGCCTAATTTATATTACCACGCCGCTTAATCAGAATATCAGGGACACACATAATCTTGACACTCGCATCCCATCAGCACATTGTCCTTTATATCCCGCCACATCACACTGTATATTATTCATTATCTTTTACGGTCTCACTTACCAAAACATGGAATTCCCTTCCACCCTATGTCAGAGACTGTCAAACTATAACATCCTTCAAAAACAAACTAAAGAATTATTTAATAACAAACTAACTTATACACCTCACTGATAGTATTCTTTTAGCAATATTAATATACTTAATTATTTATGTAAATAATATTAAGAATAACAAATATTTTTATTTGTTTTGTTTTAAATATTGTATAATCGTAAAATTAGTTTTCTATATCACATTATTTTCCTGTTTTTTATATACACTAGACAGGGACAATTTAATATGTCTTGCTTGTATACATTTTATTATTAGTTTTAGTCTTAATTTTAACTAATATTAACTGGTTGTATTATAGATCGTAATATGTATATTAGATATTATCTTTTGATCAAATTTTTACTTAGTGTTTAATATTAGAGTTAATTAAGATTGTTATATTCTTATGTAATATATGTTTGTCGTGGTGAGTGGAAGAGAAGGCCACATGGCCTTAACTCCACCAGGCTAAATAAATAAATAAATAAAATAAATATCTATAACTGGAATAGGATAATATTGTGTTTTCTTTGTTGCAAATGTTTTATCCAAGCTGTAAAATTAGAATTTAGTTGACTAAAATAAAAAGGATTTTCATTTGTCGTTCTGGATATTATATGATGACACTGGGACAACAAATTATAGTTACAGAAGCGAAAAATGTTGTAATTTTAGTGGCCTTTGTAAGTATAAAGTATTTTAGTCATAAAATTTTGAACTATGGACGCATGTGGCAGTTTTACATTAGTTTAACATACGAGTGTTGTTGCATTTTATGTTCAACCATTCTTTCATTTTATATCTGGATTCTGGTTTGCAATATTGCGCGCACTGCTGTGCACATAACACCATCTGATGGAAGCATCACGTACTTATATACATGTTCTACATATTTCACCGAAATATTATATTCTATGAAATGCTGATGATGTAGTAGTACTGGCCGATAGCGAGGAGATACTAAAGGCCAACACGCACACACTATTGAGTAACACTAAGAAATTGGGACTGGAAGTAAATATCAATAAAACTAAATATATGGTCACACGTAGAAATTCAGTATATAATGGAAATGGACAGCTAAGGACAAATGAGGGAAATTTTGAGGAAGTGGCTGAATTCAAATACCTAGGAACAATAATCACAAATAGGAATGAGATGCACAAAGAAATTAAACATAGCTCAATTCTAGAAATGCGTGCTATTATGCATTACAGAGACTTTGATGACCCAACTCCTTTCAAAAAACGTTAAGCTGAAAATATATAAAACTATTATTCTACCAGTTATATTGTATGGGTGCGAAACATGGACTCTTTACTTTAAGGGAGGAAAGGAGATTACGAGTATTTGAGAATAAAGTACTTAGGAAAATTTTTGGACCAAAGAGAGATGAACAAACAGGTGAATGGAGAAGACTACATAACAATGAACTACATGGTCTTTATAGGAAGCCAGATATAATAAGAACAGTTAAGTCTCGTAGACTGCGATGGGCAGGACATGTTGCACATATGGGGAATGAAAGACGTGCATGGAAACTTCTTGTAGGAAAGCCAGAAGGAAAACGCCCAGTTGGTAGACCAAGAATGAGGTGGGAGAACAACATTAACTAAGATTTGAGGGAAGTAGATTATACAGGGAATGATTGGAAAGCATTAGCTCAGGATAGGGATGTATGGAGAGCTTATGTCCGCGCGGCCATGAACCTACGGGTTCGATAGTGCCAGTGAGTAAGTAAGTAAGAAATGCGGAGTAAACTGAATGTAATAATATTTGTTTCCCTTTTTTAATGAGCATATTTTATTAGATTAGATTAGATTAGATTAGATTAGATTAGATTAGATTAGATTAGATTTATTTAGCCTGGTGGACTTAAGGCCATGTGGCCTTCTCTTCCACTCACCAGCACAAACATATATCTTCTTCTTCTTCGGCTTTCCCCCACTTATAGGTTTGCCGTCTTCAGTTTCCATTTATCTCTATCATTCCAATCTCCCTCTTCCAAATTCCGATCATCCATTATAGTTCTGACGTAATCTTGGTCTGCCACGTTTATTTCTTCCAGGGGGTGACCATTGGTATATATTTTTTGGCCATCTTTCATTTTCCATTCTTTGTACATGGCCATACCATTTAAGTGTTTGATTTTCAATCCTCTTAACAACATATGTGGTGACATTCATTTCTCTCCAAAGGAATTCATTTCTTATTTTATCCTGTCTTGTTTTTTGGAGGCTTCTTCTAAAATAATCAAATTCAACTGTTCTAATTTTGTTTTTTTTAAATTCCGTCAAAGACCAAGTTTCACTCCATATGACAAAATATTCTGTATTATGCTCTTATAAATTTACATTTTAGTTTCCTTTGTAATATTTTTATTCCAAATTATTCCATGTAATGTCTTAGTTGCATTTTTTGCCATTGCAATTTTAGTCTGTACATCTCTCTCACAGGTACCAAAACTTGTAATTATTGACCCAAGATATTTAAAAAATTCACACTTCTTTATTTTCCCTGTTTTCAAGTATGAGGTCATCCACATCCTTTCCCAAACACATATATTCTGTTTTCTGTAAATTTATATCTAGTCCCCATTTTTTATATTCTTCCATTAGTTTATTTATCATATATTTCATATCATCTTCATCCCCTGCAAAAATTATTTGATCATCTGCAAACAACAATGAATGCAGTACTTTTCCTCCTATAGGAATACCCATTTCAGAACATTTTTTATACCACAAGTTAAGAGCCTGGTCTAAATAAATGTTAAAAAGAATTGGTGATAAACTGCATCCCTGCTTAAGGCCTTTATTCACTGTGAATTCCTCTGTTAAAGTATTCTGTATTTTTTACTTTAGCTTTTATATTACTATAGATCCTCCTAACAATATTAATCCATTTACAAACATACATTACATCAGAAAATAATCTCAATTAACTCTATTAAATACTAAATAAAAATTTGATCAAAAAGGCAATATCTATTATATAACGATCTATAGGCCTAATGCAACCAGTTAATGTTAGTTAAAATTAACACTAAAACTAACAATAAAAGTTATACATGCAAGACATATTAAATTGTCCCTGTCTAATGTATATAAAAAACAAAGAAAAATAATTAAATATAGAAAACTAATTTTACGATTACACAATATTTAAAACAAAACAAATAAAAATATTTGTTAATCTTAATATTATTTTCATAAATAATTAAATTTATTAATTGTTAAAATAATACTATCAGTGAGGTGTATAAGTTATTTTGTTATTAAATATTTTTTTAGTTTGTTTTTGAAGAATGTTATAGTTTGACAGTCTCTGACATAGGGCGAAAGGGAATTCCATGTTTTGGTAACTGAAACCGGAAAAGATAATGAATAATACACAGTGTGATGAGAAGGGATATAAAGGACAACGTGCTGATGGGATCGAGTGTCAAGATTATGTGTGTCGGATAGTCTGATGAAGCGGCGTGATAAATAATTAGGCGATGATGTGTGAAGTATTTTATAGAGAAGGGATAGGGAATGGACAGTTCTATGATCTCTTAGACGAAGCAACGATAATTGTTCCAGGGACGGTGTAACATGGTCAAATATGCAAATACCACAAATAAAACGTGCATAAGAATTAATGTGTAAATAATCCAAACGCTATAATTATATGGGCACGTTGTGAATTTAATGTATTGTCCTTACTAAAGCCAATTGCCAACATATATAATAGAATTCTGTCCCTGGAGTCCACATACATTAGTGGGCAAGTTATGATGAAAAAATTAACAAGTTGTGTTATTTTGGGGAAGTTAGGAAGAGAAAATGGGATGTTAATGTAATTTTGGACAAGTTAGGTGAGTAAATGGGCGCGATGGTGTCAGTTTGAGCAAGTTAGTATGGGAGAATGAGCGATCTAGTGTTATTTTGGACACGTTAGTGTGAGTCAGCGTTATTTTGGACAAGTTAGTGTGAGAAAATAGGCGAGTTCGTGTTATTTTGGACAAGTTAGGGTGAGAAAATGGGCGAGTTAGTGTTATTTTGGACAAGTTAGTGTGAGCAAATGTGTGAGTTAGCGTTATTTTGGACAAGTTAGTGTGAGAAAATGGGCGAGTTAGTGTTATTTTGGACAAATTAGGGTGAGAAAATGGTCGCGTTTTTGTTAGTTTGCGCAAGTTAGTGTGAGAGAATGGGCGCGTTAGTGTTATTTTTAAAAGTTAGTTTGAGAAAATGATTGAATTAGTGTTATTTTTTGGGAAGTTAGTGCGAAAGAATGGGCAAATTAGTGTTATTTCGGACAGGTTAGGGCGAGAAAATGGGCGAGTTATTGTACACGAGATTAGTTAGCTCATTGCTCAGACAGTATAGCTAACTTATCACAAAAAACTCGCTAACAAACAAGTGAACGCATTTGTTTGTTGGCGGGTTTTTGTGATAAGTTAGCTATACTGTCTAAGCAATTGATGATACATATTTTACATTGAAATATGGTGCTGTTAGATCACTTTCAACTCAAATTATCACTTCATATTAACGCATTTCTCACTTTTTTGGAGGAAAAAAAATCTATATATTTTTATTTTCTCAGATAATAATTATTATTCACATACTGCAACAATACTGTGTGTTTTTTTTTTACTTGAATTTACGTAGGTAGTGTAGTTACATAGAATCCTCTATCCCCATTGTAATCAAACTCCCTCAAATCATAGTTATGTTATTCTTCCATCTCATTATTGCCTACTTGCTGGGGGCTTTTCCTCCGGCTTTCCTACACGAAGTTTCCATGCCCCTCTTTAATTCCTCATTCGTTCACCCTGCCCTGCCCATCACAGTCTAAGAGACTTAACTGTTCTTATTTACCTAGTTTCCCATAAATATCATGTAGTTCACTGCTATGCAGTCTTCTCCATTCGCCTGTCTGTTCATGTTTCTTTGGTTTAAAATTTTCCTAAGAACTTCATTCTCAAATACTCGTAATATTTTCTCCTCCCTTAAAGTAACAATCCATGTTTCACACCCATATAATATAACTGGGAAAATAACAGTTTTTTTATATTTTCAGTTTTATTTTAGAGAAGTTGGGACGATTTGCATTTTTAATGGTTTAATGAGAACAACCTCAATTGCTTCATTCTGTCGGAAGTGTGTAAAAGTAACGAAGTTGGTGGAGGTGCCTGTAGGTCGTAATTCACTTTAGGACACACAAGTAAAAAGGTTTCCCTGGTTCTCATAAAACAATAGAGTGTAACAATATATCAACCAACTTGCATATACACAGTGCAAGGTTATTAGCCCTGCCAACACAATAATTCATATTGTACACACAGTTGGCATCTCGGCCCGCAACATAAAGAATAATGTACTATCTCCAGGGTCATATCTTTGGATGTATACCTCTTCTGAGCTAAATTCCAGTTGTAATGTAAACAAACCAGACGTATGGCTGTTTTTTCATTGCTTGAATAACGATTTTACCTTTAAGCCTGTAAGAAAATGTAGGGAAAAATTTTAGCAATTGACTCTCACCTACTCAATATATTCTTCTAAATCGCAGTGCGCATGCTCGAACGCTTACTGTAACTTCCACCAGATGGCAGGTTATACGATATGTATAAAAATTAATAGTCCCGCGCCGTAGTCGAGCGGTTAAGGTAGGAAGCCTTGGCGCAGAGCTACGGGACTTGCGCTGGTTCGAGTCTCCATGGGGGAAGAAATTTTCTCATGGTATTTCGGCCAGTATGGGACCGGTGCCCACCCAGCATCGTGAGGCAATTGGGTAGCTACAATAAGTAGCGGCTCCAGGTTGAGGAACCAGCTATAACGGCTGGGGGACTCGACATGCTAACCACATGTCACCCCTACACTGGCTGTTGATCATCTACCTCTGTGATTGACACATGTGGATGTGAAGGGCCAGCAGCCGGCTGGTAAAAGGGCAACCGCTGAAAAGTGGAAAGACCCTCAATCGGAATAAAAATTAATAGTGCAAACTGCAACGGTTGAAATTATACAATACATAGAAAAAAAAAGTTCTAGTAAACACGGGTCTGCAAAACAAGCCATGTGCGAGATACTTGCAAATGTGTGGTTACAAGCCACCACTGAATTAATTAAGAAACATCCTCATAATTAGTACAAATTAATTTTATTAGTAGACTTTTTTTTTTAATTGTAATTCTATGTTGCTTCAAAATTCACTCATAGCCTAACCTACCAAGGAATAAAACATTACTTTTTGCGCGATAGTGCGTCTTGTCGTACTTACAGCAATGGCGACCATTATTGAAAGGTCAACTTCCTACATTTCTGGGTTGCCAACCTAAATAACTATACTGTAATATTACATTTACATCCACGCGCGGGAAGTAAAACCACTGCCCTCTATGTATACTACGTACAATGTACATACAGGAAATATCCAAAAGGTAGTTTTAATAAACATTATACGAAACAAATCACTGCATTTTAATGAACTGAACTTTATTAGAGACAATATAAAACTATAAATACGTACTTGCGGCCATGTTATCAATAATTGTTCTCAAGGCCTCCTGCTGTTTCATCTAATAAACATTGTCCACACTGTTAACGTTAGTCAATTGTTTATAATGAACGCAAATATTTCCACAAAAATGTTATTATTTACTATTATTTATTATTTTTAAAACACAACACATCGCGCAAAAAAATAATGATCAACGCACGTTTGTGAAGTGTTTTACAGAATTGCGAAAATTAAAAACCTCACTATCGCTCGGTTTTTAAACATTTTTCCTCGATTCTGTAAAATCACTTCCCAACCTCACATCGTAATATACTATTACATGTTATACAGTAATACTGTACCTCGTACCTGTTAAAGGAGGTGTTCAAAGAGTCGTCCTTGCATCAGGTTGCAATATCGGACTCGTCTCTTCAGTGAGTTTCGATATGTTTACATCACAGGACGTCAGTTGCGGCTCATAACCATACATTCGCAATGATAACTCTCGCAACCGATTTGTTTGCGGACCAATGTTTACTTGAATATGTTTGTTTCCATTACCATATGCTTTCAATCGTTGCAGTTTTCGCTTTTCATTTTTATACTCTCTGTATATGTTAAATCGGAATTACAAACATTCGCAATTAATTCCCAAATATGTCTATAAGAAATGAGCGTACACCATCCCCCCTTCCTAATCTAACAAAATAAACAACATGCATATTATTTAATAAACTATATAAATTAATGCTCTACTATACGGAAGTGAATGCTGGACACTTCGAGCAAAAGATAAATCCCGCATTAATAGTTCACAAATGAGATTCCTCCGATCACTAACTGGAGTAACATTAAGGGATAGAATGAAAAGTGATGAGATAAGGATGCAGTGGAATAGTAGGAAAATGGTTGAACATATACAAAATTATCATAAGTAATGCCACGAGTGATTTCCAAATTATCGATAAATTCACGACTCACGAAGTGAGGAGTGAATTTATCTAGAGAATTTGGAAATCAAGAGTGGCATTTGTTAGGACTATTTAACGAATAAAATTAAGCTGTTTACTCACAAATCATTATTTAACTATAGTTATTTTAAAATATTTATATATTTAATGTAAACGGCGATGTTTGAAAAACAAATGAGAAACGATAGGTACGCTTCTACTGCTTTCTTTTGTTTATCACTGCAACCAGATCATACTATTTATTGCCAAAGGAACGCAATATTGTAAGAATGCTCTCTAGTGGAGAAAAATGAAACACATCAATCTGTATATTAATTCATTTTTGATGTCGTATGATGTAAATATGACAATTATATTTTCTCGATTATTACCTGGGAAAAAATACATTTAAGAAAGTGCAAACAGTGGTTTCTTTTTTTGGTGGTATAATCAATTGCTACAAATGTTGACATGTAAGCACTATTATATACAATCTGGTAGCCGTATTTGTTATAGGCTCAGTCACTGCAAAATAACGGTCAGACCTGTTCAGAATATTAAAAAGGAGGAGCTTTGTTTAATATATGATAATCCTAACACTGATAAATATTTCGTGAAACACGACTCTGATTGGTTGTAAAACAGAAATCATTGAAACGTGATTGGTCATTGACTCCCATTTGGGGCATGAGTTAAATAGTCAGATTAAATGGTTCCAACACGTCCAGAGAATGTCAAATTCCCGTTTACCAAAGATGATTTACCACCTCAACCCTAAAGGCAAAAGAGACCTCGGAAGACCCTTCAACCGATGGAAAGATCAGTTTTTGTAGTCGCAGAACGGGCATCATCACCCAATACTGCATTCGGAAGAAGAAGAAGAAGAAGATATAAATTAATCTGATTTATACTAACTTGTCCAATCGGAGCCTAACACAATTAAATTAATTTCTTGAAATGTGGTTTGGAAATGATTTCGAATGTTGGTAACATTGATATCGCAGATGTCCTGCCATCTAGTGGAAGTTACATTAAATATTCGGGCATGAGCACTGCGATTCTCCAGAACTGCATTGATGCAAATATAGCGCACAATTTGTGTACATAAATAAATATTTAATAATTGTAAAATATGTTTAAGAATCGTTACAAAATGTTTAAAATAATACGAATATTTTAATAAATAGAGGTGTAAGACAAGGGTGTAGTTTATCACCTACTCTTTTAATCTATATATTAATGACATCATCCAAAATTGGAAAAGTATTGTTAATATAGGTATAGAATGGACCGTTTTTAAAATATTAAAGGTTTTAATGTTTGCTGACGATTGTGGTTATTATTCAAGAAACTGAAAATAATTTGCACTACTCTTTTACATCAATTAAATCAGTTATGCCAAGAATATAATTTTAAAATATCAAAAGAAAAAACAAAAATATTGGCATTTTGGGGAAACGAACATATAAGATAAAAAATCGAAATAGCCAACAAACCTCTGGAAAAAGTAACAAATTTTAATTATTTGGGTTGTAATTTTACTATAAACACAAAAACTGAAAGATACATAAATAAGAAACTGTCGAAATTTCAAATGATATGCGGAACTAAGGCCTACATAAAACATTAAATAATAAAACAAGAAGAGATACTAGATTGAAGTATTATAAAACATTGGCAGTTCCTGCATTACTTTATGGGAGCGAAACTTGGGTAATGACTAAAAAATTACAAAGTAGAATCCAGAGCGCAGAAATGAACTTCCTTAGAAGAACAAAAGGCTGCACAAGATTGGATCGGATAAAAATGAAGATATAAGAACAGGGTTAAATATATATCCATTGAATAAGAAAATCAGAGAATATATAGAGAAATTGTTTACACATGTGGAAATAATGAATGTAACAAGATTACCAAGAGCAGCGTTCAACTACAAACCAAGAGGTTCAAGGAATGTAGGAAGGCCAGTGACAACATGGACAGAACAACTGTGAGGCGGAACAGGTAATGTTTGCCTAGCCCGTGAAGTGAAGAAGAAGAAGAAGACGAAATGTTACTACAAATGGTAAAAGTGTACAGTGCAACAGTGGCATAAGAATGTTGTGTGGAAAATAATAGATTAGTCGCTCTCTAAAATTCAGCTAAATGTAGTTCGTTCTCTAACGCTTTAAATAAAGGAAATAATATATATATTATCCAGCACATGTCTGTACAGTTATAAGGGAGAATCTTAGAACATATGATTACTATTTTAATAGATAAAATAAGAATTGCTTCATGCGCAATGCAGAATACATTGGAATTTCAATTGTTTCAAAAGGGCACAATTTCCGTAGAATTTCTTAAATAATCTTCAATGAAATGTTAGAGGAGGCCAAACATTCAATCTTGATTGGAGTCGATTAATGTATTTTTCACGGCTTAAAAATCCTGATGACAGTTTCTATTCACAATGTGGGGGAGCTCCATCTTGTTCGAAGACGTCAAAACAAACAACAAGTTGAAAAATAATGATAAATTAGGTAAATTCATTGCCATCATCATAAAACTTAAAATAAGCATGAAAAATTACCCAATTTTATTGTTGCCAACTCAAAACTAAAATCACATAACTTTTTGTGTCACCATCAAAGCTGCGAGTCCACCTTAAACGGAAACCAGACTTTTAATATGGCGCCAAGAACAAACTTGAGCTAATTTGTCGCATTGTAAAAAAAATATAAAAAAAAAAAAAAAAAAAAAAAAAAAAACTAGAATAAGGTATTACTTCCCTATTGGGGGAACCGTGGTGTTAATTTACCCACCGTATGACTCAATTGCGTTAGATACTGTCATCGATAGAATCATTGTTCTTAGGCAACATCGTACTTTACAGGAAATAAGACTGAATACAAGGTAAGTTTGGTACCCAAAATTAAGAACTTCCTCAATTTCATATTTATGACTAAATATTATATATGGGCCTACGCTAAATCAGGACATTTACACTTTTTTCCATAATGTCAATATACATCTTTAATATATATTTTCGTTACGGAGCAGAATTTATTCTCCGTGCTGATTCACATGTAAATTTTTGCTGCAAATTTTCATTCAAATTACAATCACATATCTACTGGTTACGTACGATACTTTTTAGTAAGTTATTTCTAAAACATTAAAAATTACACTGAGCAACAAAAAAATAAACTTTTGTTTGTCTCAGAAAGAGGAAATTATGTGATTCTGATAGTAGTGTTTCTCCTGAATTTAAATATGATATCGGTTTTTCCCTCTCCTCCTCCAACAGCGCCAAAGCTTTCCGAGAGACAGTGATTACTATGTAAATTTCAACCACTTAAATAGTTTCTACATTGCGTCACTACACAATATTCGAACATTCGACTCACCTAGAAAGTAAGAAATGACGATTTTATGCTATATTTCATCTGTGGAGGCATCCCTCTTGATGGTCCAACAATAATCGGGTCCAGCATATTAAGGATTCCATTTGGCCCTTGATATCTCTTTTTCCGAAGCTGAAATTCCCTGAGTTTAGCTCATTAGGTTTTATTTTACAATGGAACAAATGGACGAAGAAAGGTTCATAAAAAAATTAATTATTTTAAAAAAAAAATAAAATTTAAAATCCATAATTAAATAGAAATAAAAAACTGTGGGTGATGGAGAAATTCCGAGTATATATTTGAAAATACGATAAAAATCTGCATTAAGTACAACTATTGGTACTCATGAGAGAAAAGTCATGTTGAGCAGTGCGATTTGTTTCTCTCCGCTTTTCAAAGGTTTTCTTTTTTGATTCTTCAACTATATTATAGGAGAAGCAGCTATTTTGAAACAATTGAAATTCAAATGTATTCTGGATTGCGTAAGAATTAAACTATGACATCCTTATTTATTTAATGTATTAAAATTGTAATTACATATTTTAAGATTCTCCAATACAACTTAAGTTATATAGGTATGTGCTAGATAATCTATATTTCTATAATTTTTATTTACTTTATTTGAATCGTCAGCGAACTACGTTTTCTTACACGCTTAAAGGTAAAACCGTTTTACAATTTTTTTTAATACACTAAACCAAGAATAAAAGTCAACATTTAATTATCATTTTATCTACCTGTCTTCGGGTTTTTACAGCTGCTGCCGTCTTCCCGTGCCAAACCTCCAAAGCCTACGATCTTGGGCATCTTCAATGCTTATCCCTCTTGCTTGCATTACAATCTTCATATTTTCCTTCCATGTTAACTTTGGTCCCTATTTTCTTCTTTCTGGTCGGTTGCCATTGATACAGTTGTTTCGGCCATCGCTCATCTTCCATTCTTAAAACACATGTCCTAACCAATTTAATTCCTTAAAACCCAGACAGAAATTTTCCTGGTCCTCCAGGTTGGGAGTTTATGCTGTGGGCCAGCTCCACAACATTAGAAAAAAACACAAAATGCTAAAAGACCAATCAAGTCAAAGCCGGGTGGATCATTTTATAATATACTTATTTAATATAATATAATTTCATAAATTTGAGACTTTGTCAGTTAATCAAAATAATAATAAACAATATATATTGTAATTCATAAATGGGTATTAAAAGACCAATAGAGGTGAACAGATAGGTGAATGGAGAAAACTATATAACTGTGAGCTACATGTTCTTTATAGGAAGCCAGATATAGTAAGAATAGTTCAGTCTCGAAGACTGCGATGGGCAGAACACGAATGGGGACTGAAAAAGTTGCATGGAAGCATCTTGTAGGAAAAACCAGAGCGAAAACGCCCAGTTAGGTGAGGGAATAACATAAAGTATGATTCGAGTGAAGTGAATGGGAATGATTGGAAAACATTAGCTCAGGATAGGGATGTATGGAGAGGTTATGACCGCGCGACCACAAACCTACGGACATGATAGAGCCAGTGAGTTAGTTAGTATTAAAATTAGTAAACTTGAATCTGCTTAAATTTGAGAATAAAGTACTTAGGAAAAATTTTGGACCAAAGAGAGATGAACAAACAGGTGAATGGAGAAGACTACATAACAATGAACTACATGGTCTTTATAGGAAGCCAGATATAATGAGAACAGTTAAGTCTCGTAAACTGCGATTGGCAGGACATGTTGCACGTATGGGGAATGAAAGACTTACATGGAAGCTTCTTGTAGGAAAGCCAGAGGGAAAACGCCCAGTTGGTAGACCAAGAATGAGGTGGGAGAATAACATTAACTATGATTTGAGAGAAGTAGATTATACAGGGAGTGATTGGAAAGCATTAGCTCAGAATAGGGATGTATGGAGAGCTTATGTCCGCGCGGCTATGAACCTACGGGTTCGATAGTGCCAGTGAGTAAGTAAGTAAGAATCTGCCTAAAATATATTTTATAACTTATTTTACTTGTGATCAGAAGTTATATCAGGCACCTAAAATAAGGTTCTTAGAACCTAAAAATTCGAGGTCTAATAATGAACATCGTAGGCCTAGATTGACCAGTACCTTCTCAATGGCTAATACAGAATATTTTTTTCAATAAACTGTTTGAAAATATTAGATAGGCTATAATTTGTTTGTGTCCGCTTTTCGATTCCATTGAAATAATAGAAATTCCAACATATTGCACATGCGTATGTCTTCCTGTATCTATGTTTATCGTATTTAGTAAATTGAATTCTTCTTTGACCGTTTCTCAGCAACTTTTGCATAGTTTGGAAAGAAACAGTTTCTGTGTACAATCAGGTATCTGAGTTTTTTAATCTAAACAAATACACATTGTCGCAAATATTATTTAAATTATTTCCCGCTTATGATTTTTTATATTAAGAGGCATAATATATACATTTACATAAAAAATCTTTAAAATATGTTAAATATGTAATTATGATCAAATATGTAACATATATCATGAAAGTTTTTCATATATATATATATATATATGTAAGTTTCTAATTCGTGGACATTTATCAATTTTATCCATTTAGCTATAAGAAAAGAGAAAGAATATGTAATTACTAGAAATCCGTGAAAGTGTTTTTATTTTTAGGGAAAATTCGTTTTAAAATTTCAAGATTTCGATGTTATTGGGAATTTGGCGATGTTATTATTAAAAAATGTAAATTTGAGTTTTTTTTAATCCTAGTTTAGTATATTAAAACCAATAAGAATGATATATCCAGTAGTTTAATGTCAACTTTTTGCTTGTATAATCGATACCGATTTTAATACGCTAAAATGCATAAAATTTTAATTGTAGTCACTAAACTGATAATTATGTCTGCAAACATTTTGGGGGAAAAGACTTACCTTACACGTTTATATAATTCGTATTTATTGTAATTCATATTGGCCATAGAGCTTAAAATCTATGGAGAGACCATATTTGAGCAGGAGAACGACATAAAATATTACATCTATAAAAATTCATCGGAGAACATATTGTTTAAACAACTCACCTCATAGGAATCATGCTTCCATGATATCGCGATTTCAAACAGTCATGTTCATCGTCAGCCATAACTCCGACTCGGAGTTATGGCTGACGATGAACATGACTATGTTTGAAATCGCGATATCATGGAAGCATGCATCCTATGAGGTGAGTTGTTTAAACAATATGTTCTCCGATGAATTTTAATGATTATACCTCATAATGTTTACTTCCCAACATTAATTAAATATATATATTACATCTATGTTGCGAACAGTGTTGGAGCCATTTCCCTTAGCAAGAGTGCATGGAGGAAGCAGATATGGCAGTTAAAAATGAGATGGAATACGAAAACAGTGTTTAAATGTGCATTATAAAAATTCCACAAATAAAACAAAAAATCTCCGAAATTTCGTTGAAAATTTAAATGTCGGTTATTTATTTCGCGTTATTGTAGGATTTCTCGTTATTTTCGCGATTCATAAATGCCTTTTTTGAGGTTATGGGAAGTGGAGTTAAGAAATGTAACAAGAAAATGACAAAGTAGAGCATTTCGCGTTATCGCGACTCGCGAATTTCACGGATCTCTAGTAATTACATACAAATCCGAGCCTTAATAAGAATCTACTTCTCTAAATATGAACAGTCTTTATGTAAGTGGAACACGATGTATGTAAAAATTAATTCAGACAATGCTTTAAGAATACATGTATGATAGGATGTGCTTGATTTAATTAGAAGTTCGCAGGAGGAATTGCATTGTTGTAATTACGTTAAATAAAAACAGCTGATGTCGACAGTGTTGCCATTCTCTATTAATTAAAAAGGAGATCTGTACTACGTGACCGGTGAATCCAAACAACCCTCGGTTCTCCATTTTTATCCCAACCCCACGTAATGGCTTCCTGTTAATTAATGTAAAATCCTTGCAAATTTTTTACACACTCAGAAACGATCATTTCAATATTACTAATGAGATCATTTATTACGTTCTGACAAACACCAATTCCATTACTTCAATACTCCAGTACCATATTGATTCACTGGTTTAAGGGGATAGTGGAGGAGCATTAAGGGGAGAAGCTTACGAAGAGAAGTAAAAAAATTAATAATAATAATAATAATAATAATAATAATAATAATAATAATAATAATAACAAGAGTAGTAATAGTAATAACAACAATAATAACACTAGTAACAATGATAATAATAAAAATAATAACAATAATAATAAGAGTAGTAATAGTAATAACAACAATAATAACACTAATAATAATAACAATATAAAATAATAATAATAATAGTAATAACAACAATAACAACAATAATAACACTAATAACAATAATAATATTAATAAAATAATAACAACAATAATGACAATAGTAACAGTAATAACAACAATAATTACACTAACAACAATAATAACAAAAATAATAAAATAATAATATTAGTAATAATAATAATAAGAGTAGTAATAGTAATAACAATAATACCAACAACACTAATAACAATAATAACAACAATCATAATAATAAAATTAATAACAATAATGAGAACAATGGTAATAACAACAATTATGACAATAAAACACCAGTAATAATAATAACAATAATAATAAGAATACTAATAAGATTAACAATAATAAAAATAATAACAATAATACAAATAATATTTACAATAATAATAAGAATAATAATGATAATAATAACAATAATAACAACAATATTAACAACAATAATAACAACAATATTAACAGAATAATAACAATAAAATTAATAACAATAAAAACAATAATAATAAAATTAATAATAATAATATTAATAATAATAAAATAATAATAGAATTCCTGAATAACGGACACCTATGGGGAAAATATAAACGTCCTCTATAAAGAAAAATATAGCACAGTATGGAATCATCCCCTAGGAGCTGTATGACCGTAACTTTGGTGGGATGCTTGTGTGCTGATGATCATTTGGGCTATGCCGGTAGTGGCGTAAATACTGATAGAGCTTCCCACCGCCTGACAGGCCAAAGGTGAAGATTCGGACAAAGAAAAACAGCTCAGAATAGGATGTTCAACTGCTCTGAAGGCAGAATAAGAGTGAGAGTCCCAATGACAGAAAAAGCGGAGGAGACACCTAAAAATATCTTAGGGAGGGGTAGATCAGACTCCGAAGCCGGTGAGGCAATTGATCTAGGAGAGGGAAGCTCCTGGTCCTCCAGGTTAGGGGTTGGGCGTAGGGCTAACAACCCCATACCGTAAAAATAATAAGTTCAGAGAGCTACACTATACGATGAATCCGGACCGATAAAAAGGAAACAATGGAAATGGACACGAATTATAATAGGGTGGAGGAAAAAGATGCAAGATAGCAGAGAATTGGCTCTGGCCCTACATTGACCATAACTTCATGGAGATAAACAATATGTAGTAGTGTGTAAATTAGTGAACTATTTCGTTATTTGACTAGATTCTTTTATTCAATGCCCCAGGTTTTGTCATTTCGACATTTCTAGTGTAGAACTAACAAATTCTTGATAACAGCTTCTTGCTGGAAAAGCAGAGCGAAAACTACCGAGATTGAAGTGGAGAATAACATTAACCATGATTTGAGCTAAGTAGATTATATAGGGGATGACTGGAATACATCAGCTCAGGATAGCGAAGTGTGGAGAGCTTAGGTCCGCGCACATGAATTTACAGATTCGACAGCGCCAGTTAGTAAGTTATTATTATTATTACTATTATTATTATTATTAGGCCTATTATTACTATTATTATTACTATTATTATTATTATTATTATTATTACTATTATTATTATTATATTACTATTATTATTATTTATTACTATTATTATTATTATTATTATTATTATTATTATTATTATTATTAGTAGTATTAGTAGTAGTAGTAGTAGTAGTAGTAGTAATAGTAGTAATAGTAGTATTTAGCAGATTTCACAACATCTTCCTGCACCCAATTAATCTGTCAGTCATTCTCCTCCACATCTATGTCATTCCAATCTCCATCGTCCAATCCTTTTTTCCCTCATGCTGCTCAAAACACTATCAACCCACGTTAATTCTGGCCGTTCTCTTCTTCTTCTACCAAGTAACACCTAATCCAGTATTCTTCTTAGGAATCTGTCTACTGACATTATTTTACATGACCATACCATTTTTAAAACTGTTTCTTTTTTTATGAAATCCACAATTGAAGTTTGAGCATTCATCTTTTGTTTAATTACGCTGTTTCTTAATTTATCTCATCTAGAAATTCCAGCTGAACGTCCTCCAAAAATCGTTCTTTCTGCAGAATTTAATTTACTTAGATGATAGGCCTATTATTATTAACATTATCATTATCATCAGTATTATTATTATTATCATTATTATTATTATTATTATTATTATTATTATTATTATTATTATTATTATTATTATTATTATTATTATTATTATTATTATTGTTGTTGTTATTGTAATGTAAATGGATAGCTAATGACAAATGAGGGAAATTTTGAGGAAGTGGCTGAATTCAAATACCTAGGAACAATGATCACAAATAGGAATGAGATGCATAAAGAAATTAAAACATCGGCCCAATTTTGGAAATGCATGCTATTATGCATTGCAGAGACTCTTGGTGTCCCAACTGCTTTCAAAAAAGGTTAAACTGAAAATATATAAAACTATTATTCTACCAGTTTATATTATAGGGTGCGAAACATGGACTCTTACTTTAAGGGAGGAAAGGAGATTACAAGTATTTGAGAATTAAAGTACTTAGGAAAATTTTTGGACCAAAGATAGATGAACACAGAGAGGGTGAATGGAGAAGACTACATAACAATTAACTACATGGTCTTTATAGGAAGCCAGATATAATAAGAACAGTTAAGTCTTAGTAGACTGCATATGGGTCAGGACATGTTGCACTTGTTTATGGGGAATGAAAGACGTTGCATTTTGGGGAAGCGTCTTGTAGGGAAATGCCAGAGGGAAAACGTCCGTTGGTAGACCAAGAATGAGTGGGAGAATAACATTAACTACGATTTGAGGGAAGTAGATTATACAGGGAATTGATTGGAAGATGGCTCAGGATAGGGATGTATGGAGAGCTTATGTCCGCGCGGCCATGAATCTACGGGTTCGATAGTGCCAGTGAGTAAGTAAGTAAGTAAGTAAGTTGTTGTTGTTGTTGTTGTTGTTGTTGTTGTTGTTGCCTATAGGCCCTATCCTTTTCACAACTGTATCCCCTTAAAGAACACTTCCTGATTTGTTTGAGGTTTATGGATAATTTGAGCAGGTTTCTTGTTTGAGTGAGTTATAGAGGTTTCTTTTATTGTGTTTTATTACATTTCCTAATAAAATGGAAGTTATGTCTACTTTCAGGCCGTCCTGATTAAAGACAGAGGGGATTGTTTCTCAAGACAGCTGCAACTTTTTCTTTCTTGAATATTCCGTTTCAATTTACGCTCATTTCCAACTCTGTCACGTGTTTCTTCTCTATGTCTGCATTTGTTTCAGCTACACTAAATCTCAAAACACGCCACTCCACTTTTTCATAAGGGTGAATCACATTCAACACGCCATATTGAACAAAATTCAAAATATTTTTACTTTTTTTTATTTTATTTACGAGTATTTATTACTTTATACAAGCAAAGATAAATTGAACCTGCTGAAATTAAGTTTCCGAATTTGTAGCAGGCTATACATTATTTGATAAAAAGAGAAGTGAAGACATTAGATCAGAACTAAAAATGCACAATATTATAGAGATAATAAGAAGACGTCAATTGGAGGGAGCATATACAATGCATGCCAGAAATATCAATTATCAGAACAATATACAACAACGATCCTCGCGGAAGAAGAAACCCAGGAAGACCTACAAAAAGATGGCGGGACCAGTTTTGATTAGAGCGTAACGGGCATTATGATCCATACCGTAATGTAGATGATGATAATGATGACAAGCAAAGATATTCTTTCCAAGTGTTGATAAATTTAAAACTGTTCCAGTTTGTTCAAAAAGTCTTAATTAAATAACTTGGTGATATTTTCCAAATATTTATACTGTGTTTATGCATTACAGGGACTCTTGTCATCCAAACTTCTCACAGAAAAATTTAAAACAGAATTATATTCATTGATTATTCTCCTAGTTATATGGGTGCGAAACATGAAAAAAAAAAACTATAAGTGTCTGAGAATAAAGTTCTTAGAAAAAGTTTTGAACCAGCTACTACAATTATTTGATTGACAGTAAAAATGCAATCTGAACACGATCTGCCTTTTCTGAATCCATTTTGGGCACATGATCTTTATATTTTTTTTATTTTTATTGTATTTTATTTATATTACCTGATGTAGTTTAGACCGTAAGATCTTCTCTTCCGCCATATCAGGTTAAATTATACAGATATTAACAATAATTGTGAATTATCTGCAACTTGATTAATAATACTACACAATAAACAGATGACAAGGAAACAACCAATAATATTAAAATAATAATAAGAATAAAAGTATAAAGTGATCCCACTACAGGTCTCAGGCGGCCCTTGAGGTAGTAGGAGGTTAAGGCTCCTCTTTTCTGGACAATCGGCACTTGATGTCAGCCGGGTTGTCATCCCTGCGTGACAACCGCCTTTACCCCCAGAACAAGCGTCTGGTACTCATTTCCGTTAGAGGCTGAGTCGACCCCAGGGCCATAGTGCCGCCAGATGGTTTGGGTCAGTTTAAAAATAAATAATAATAATAATAACTCGGTAATAATACAATAATTAGGTGAAATAAAAAAATACAATAAGAGAAATTATGAATGTAGAAAAGGATATTGTACAAGAGATTGAAGAAATCCAACTAAGACGGTATGGACACATAATGAGAAGAAGGGACACAGAAACAAACGAAGAAGTTTTTAAATGGATACCTCCTAGAAAAGGGAAACATAATAGACCAAAGCCAACATGGATAAAGGGAATTCAAAACAACACGAATAAGAGAAATATGACAGAAGCAGACACGCAAGACCGGGAAGTGTGGAAAAAGAAAATGTATATTTTTGTTCAGGATACCTGTGTAAATAACAGAAACAATCCTGAAATTTTAAAAAAATGATATAATAATAATAATAATAATAATAATAATAATAATAATAATAATAATAATAACCAATATTGGAAATCAGATGAAATAAATGTTAACTCTCGTAGTCTATGATGGAGAGGTCATATGAAACGAAGAGAGAATGAAAGTAGGGCATGGAAACTTGTTTAGGGAAACCAGAAGGAAAGCGCCTAGTAGGTAAGTCAAGAATGAGTATGGAAAATTTTAAGGAGATGAATTATACACGGAATAATTAAAAAAATATTAACCTCAGGAATGGCATTATATAATCAACTGACACTATCGAACCCGTAGGTTTATGGTCAAGAGGACATAAGCACGCCATATCTCCCTATTCTGAGCTAATTATTTCTTGTATAATCTATTTACCTCGAATAATGGTTAACGTAATTCTTCCACCTCGGTTTTGCTCTACCAACTGGGCGTTTTCTCTCTAGTGTTCCTACAATAAGTTTCCATGCAACTCATCCATAGCCCATTCGTGCCACGTGTCCTATCCTACCCAGACTTAACTGTCCTTATTACATCTGGTTTCCTATAAAGATCATATAGCTCACTGTTTAACAGTTTCTCTATTCACCACTCTTTGGTTAAATATTTTTCCTAAGAACTTTATTCTCAAATTCTTGTAATAATTGCTTCTCCCTTAAAGTAAGAGACCATTTTTCACATTAATATAACTGGAAGAATAACAGATTTTATATATCTTCAGTTTTTTTTTTTTTTTTTGCAGAAGTTGGATCGACAGGAGTCCCTGTAATGCATAATAGCATGAATTTCCAGAATTTAATATCTTTGTGCATCTCATTCCTATTTGTAATTATTGTTCCTAAGCATTTAAATTGCGTTCAGTAGCAGGTGTGACAATTTCGGACAGAACAATAAATGAATGCATTGGAAAATACTTAAATATTTTTAATTTCATCATCATCAACTTAAGGCACGACAACTTCAAAAGTGAAAGTTTTGGCCTTCTCAACAATCCTCCTCCATGCCAATCTGTTTCTTGTCATATTCAAATTAGTCACTTTCATTTTCCTTAGATCGTTCATTGTGTCATCCTCCCATCTGATCTTCGGTCTTCCAACAGCTCTGCCTCCTATAGGTTTCCATTTGTAGAGTTTTTGACCAGTCTCTGATCATCCATTCTTAACAAATGTCCAAGCCAACCAATTCTGAGAGATCTTATATGGTTTACTATGTTCTGATTTTTTTATTAATTTGTTTAGTTCGTTATTTGTTTTGATTCTCCAACAGTTATCAGTTCCTCTATTTGGTCCAAAAGAATATGAGAAACGACTGATTCAGATAATGCCTACAAATATAATTCCTCAGTTGTTACCAAAGTACAAACCAAAAGGACATAGAAGTGTAGGACGCCCATTTACTAGATGGGTATATTCACTAAATCGATGTGAAAAATTAATGATATAGAAGAAGAAGAAGGTATTTAAATTCAGTCACTTCTTCAACATTTCCCTCATCTGTCATTATCTGCCCACTTCCATTATACAGAGTGAGTCAGGAGAAAAGGTACATGCTTTGAGGGATGATAGTACTGGTGATTCTGAAGAAAAAACTTCTAATATACAAATAGTCTGTTCTTAACCGTTTCAGGGCAATTTAATGAACACATCCAGGAATCGGAAAAGTGCAGGTGACAACTGTTATCTTAAGTTTTGTTTTAATTGTGTATGTTTCCTTCAAAGTTGTTCAAACACTCCACCGCCAATTTCAATGCATTTTGCTGCTCTTGTAGACAGTTGTGTTGCTTATTTCAGCTCATTCGTACATTCCTTTACTTGAACACAAGCATGGATGAGAAGTTCCTTTCTTGTGTCCACTCTGGCTTGTAGACTCCGCTCTTAAGCCAATCCCTTAAACAGATATCTAATGGGGTTAGATCGGGTGACCTCCGTTGCCAAGAAATAATTCCATTGCATCTCAGCTGTCTACAAGAGCAGCAAAATGTATTGAAGTAGGCGGTGGAGTGTTTGAACATTTTTTGTAGGATATGAACACAATTAAACAAAACTTAAGATAACAGTATATTTATTTACTGTCACCTGCACTTTTCCGGTTCCTCGTTGTATCCATTAAATTATCCTGAAACAGTTAAGAAAAGGTCATATGTATATTAGAAGTTTTTTCTTCAGAATCGCCAGTACTATCACCCCTCAAAGCATGTACCTTTCCTCCTGACTCGCCCTGTATAATGTAGAAGTAATAGGACTTTATTAGACTAAAAGTAAGATATATACAATATTATTTACAAATATTGGTCGCACGGGCAGTGAGTCATACGTGCTGTTGACAGTCCGTTACAATAAAGTAATATTTGGCAATAATATAAAGAAAAACAAAAAGAAAACAATAATATTACAATTACATAAATAAAACAATATTATTATAATTACATATTAATACAATAATATTATACATTAATTAAGTTATGTAGAATCATTAAGAAGATTAATGGTATTGCATTTTGATAACATGTATTTATTCATGAATGAGTGTTGTTCTTATTTTCCGCGTTTTGTCCAGAAATTTACCCAAGTTTATCCAATTTTCTGGATTTCCCATTAACTCGTAGCATGCCAATCTTTCACGATTTGAATTTAGAAATCTTTCCGGTAATTACTGACGCCTCCAATATTCTAAATCATTACATTTCCCTAATATATGTATCTCGTCTTCAAAGCTCCCGCACATTGGACATATTCGCATATCGTAATCGTCGCTATTTTTTTAGAAATTTCCATGCCCCTAGCCTAAACCAAGCAAGCCCTGATCTCTCTTTAAATCCTGGGTTGAGTATATAAGATTCTTTTCCTTAACATGTTTTAGGTCTCTTTGTAAAACCAGTGAGCGTTTTCGGCGAAAATATATCGTTGGTTTATATCTAAATACCTCCTCCTTATTTTTCTCCACACATTGATTTTCAGTCTCTTTTTCCCATACCCAACCCATACCAATCTTTTGGAGTTCTCTATTAACCTCGTCTGCCCAGAATATTTGTATGTGTTAACACACTGTGCATTTGGTTTTATTAATGTTTTCAGCCAGCTTCAATTTTTTAGAGATGTTTGAACGACAAGAGACCCTAGCATGCATTTCCAGAGAGCGCGTCCATGAACCTACGGTTGCCTGTAAGAGCTACTAATGAAAGACATGACTAAGCAGTTTACGGTACATCGGAAGCTGGTAAATAAAGGTGCGCATATTTGTGGAATGAAAGTGGTGATGATGATGAATATGAAGGGGCGGTCACAGTCGCGACAGGAATTGATGGTCATGGACAGATATCGACACGACGAGCCAATCCATCATCGTCATTCAACTGGTACACAAAGGATAATACGCATTCCTTACTGCAGAATAACGTACAGGGGAAAACAGGCAATCTTTAATCTAAAGAAATCAATTATCGTAACAATACAAGGATGTAGCTATTCTCATTGGTTGATGGATGTGTCTCCAAGTGCATGCTGGGAATAACTTTACCTCCAAGTAGAGCTACCGATCCAATATTATGGTGTTAATTATTATTATTATTAATACATACATACATACATACATACATACATACATACATACATACATACATACATACATACATACATACATACACATATATATATATATATATATATATATATATATATATATATGGAATGATAAGAAAAATAAATGCCTGGACGGGATTCGAATCCGGATCTCTGAGTCTGTACCTCAGCGTGATATCCATTACACTACCAGGCGAATCCAATTCAAACACTTATTTTTCTTATATATGTATTATACTCTCCATTATTACTAGATGTCGCGAGAACTCGGTCTTCACCGCCATCTAGCAGCTGACTATATCAAGTAAGCAAATTAAAGAGATTATTTTTACCTTATAGCAGTGACGCTTTATAGATGTTATAATTAAATGTTTAACATTGAGCAATGCAAGCTTAATATGGAATGATAAGAAAAATAAATGCCTGGACGGGATTCGAACCCGGATCTCTGAGTCTGTACCTCAGCGTGATATCCATTACACAACCAGGCGAATCCAATTCAAACACTTATTTTTCTTATATATGTATTATACTCTCCATTATTACTAGATGTCGCGAGAACTCGGTCTTCACTGCCATCTAGCAGCTGACTATAACAAGTAAGCAAATTAAAGAGAATATTTTTACCTTATAGCAGTGACGCTTTATCGATGTTATAATTAAATGTTTAGCATTGAGCAATGCAAGCTTAATATGGAATGATAAGAAAAATAAATGCTAGATGGCGGTGAAGACCGAGTTCTCGCGACATCTAGTAATAATGGAGAGTATAATACATATATAAGAAAAATAAGTGTTTGAATTGGATTCGCCTGGTAGTGTAATGGATATCACGCTGAGGTACAGACTCAGAGATCCGGGTTCGAATCCCGTCCAGGCATTTATTTTTCTTATCATTCCATATTAAGCTTGTATTGCTCAATGTTAAACATTTAATTATAACATATATATATATATATATATATATATATATATATATACACACAGAATTGTAATGTTTACACATATTTGTGTGCCTAAACTTATATATATATATATATATATATATCTCACTCAGCGGGCCCGGCTTCGATCCCCGGTCGGGACAGTTTTTCTGGGTGAAGTTTTTATCGGGGGTTTTCCTCATCTGAGAGACAAATGTCAGGAATACTTTAAGGCCCAAACGGTCTCCGAAATCACATGGCCATCGCATTCATCATCATTCATATTTATCTTAGATTAAGCTTAGGATTAGGGACTCTTCTGGCACACCACTATCATCATCATCACCCATCATATCATCGGGGCAACGTAACCCCGCCTTCCAGGCGCCCCAACCTCAGAATAGGGTTACAAGTACGCCATGCTAGAAGCGAACACCAGGAATATCGAAAGACAACCTGGGGCATTTGCAATATATATATATATATATATATATAATTTTTCTATACGTATGTCACTCATCTTAATTAGTGGATCGATTTTGATTAATTTTTTTGTGTGTGTTTGAGTGGGTCCCTGGATGGTTTAGATTAACAACTGTACCCTCTAATTACATTGGATGTAGGAGTTCACCTGAAGTGAAAATCTAAAAATCGCTCTAGCGGTCACAATTTTCGATGTTTCACAACGAAACTCAGTATATCATATTAGAACAAACCGAGGTAGATATTGTTAAAAAAAATCCGACAATTGGAAGTGGAGGTTAACCTAAAATCCGAAATTAAAAACTGCCTAAACGACTGGACCGATTTTGATGAAAATTTGTGTGTACGTTTGAGTGGATTCCTGGATGATTTAGATTCACTCAAAACTATTAGGTATAGGAGTTCACCTGAAGTGAAAATTTAAAAATCGCTCTAGCAGTCACAATTTTCGATATTTCACAACGAAACTCAGTATATCCTATTAACATAAGACGAGGCAGGTATTGTCCAAACATGAGCGAAATCCGACAATTAGAAGTGGAGGCCTACCTGAAATCAGGCATTAAAAACTGCCTAAACGATTGGACCTATTTTTAAGAAAATTGTTGTGTGTGTTTGAGTGGATCCCTGGATGGATTAGATTCACAATTGTACAATCTAAAATCATTAGGTGTAGAAGTTCACCTGAAGTAAACATTTAAAAATCGCTCTAGCAGTCACAGTTTTCGATATTTTACAACGAAACTCAGTATATCCTATTAACATAAAACGAGGTAGGTATTTTCCAAACATGAGCGAAATCCGACAATTAGAAGTGGAGGCCTAGCTTAAATCAGGCATTTAAAACTGCCTAAACGATTGGACCCATTTTTATGAAAATTGTTGTGTGTATTTGAGTGGATCCCTGGATGGATTAGATTCACAATTGGACACTCTAAAACCATTATGTGTAGGAGTTCAACTGAAGTAAACATTTAAAAATCGCTCTAGCGGTCACTATTTTCGATATTTCACAACGAAACTCAGTATATCCTATTAAAATAAAGCGTGGTAGGTATTATCCAAAAATCAGTGAAATGCGACAATTAGAAGTGGAGGTTTACCCGAAATCCGAAATTAAAAACTGACTAGCAACCGCCATGTTTGGTTCGTCTCAGCGTATACCATACAATTTAATTAACCATTAATATTTCATTTATTTATGCTTAGCTACACACGTCGGGTATTAGCTAGTCTATCTACATATTTCTCCTAAAAATAACATTTAAAAATCGCTCTATCGGTTGCAATTTCCAATGTTTCACAACGAAACTTAGCATATCCTATTAAAATAAACAGAGATGGGTATTATAAAAAATGAGGGAAATTCGAACAATTAGAAGCGGAGGTTAACTTGAAACTCAAAATTAAAAATTGCCTAACAACTGCCATGTTTGGTCTGTTGCAATGTAAGGCTATATCCTACAATTTAATTAACCCAATTTCTTTCAACTTATTCAACTAAAAATAAAAACATATAAGAATATTTAATTTATTTAAGCGTAGCCAGGTATTCACTAGTAAGCCTACTTTTATAATTAAAATGGACAGGTAATAACAAATTAGGGCTACATAACAATGAACTTCATGGTCTTTATAGGAAGCCAGATATAATAAGATCAGTTAAGTCTCGTAGACTGCGATGGGCAGGACATGTTGCACGTATGGGGAATGAAAGACTTGCATGGAAGCTTCTTGTAGGAAAGCCAGAGGGAAAACGCCCAGTTGGTAGACCAATATTGAGGTGGGAGAATAACATTAACTATGATTTGAGGGAAGTAGATTATACAAGGAATGACTGGAAAGCATTAGCTCAGGATAGGGATGTATGGAGAGCTTATGTCCGCGCGGCCATGAACCTACGGGTTCGATAGTGCCAGTGAGTAAGAAAGTAAGTAAGTAATAACAAATTATGGAAATTTTCAAGAAGTGTCTAAATTCAAAAAATACCTAACTACCTTGGTTGTGCTCCTTGCCTCTGGTCCCGAGGGTCGCGGGTTCAATCCCGGCCGGAGTCGATGGATTTTTTTAGGATGGAAAAATCCAAGGAGCAAGTCCTCCGGGAGGGACTTTAAGCCGTGGTTCCCGAGTCTGAAGATTTTCAGGCTCGTAAAAGATCCTTAAGCCTGAAGGAAAAGGCCTCTAAGCAAAATTTACCGAATTTTCCCGTCCTAGTACTACCTTGGTTTTCTTGATGAGGCGGAACGCTGACCACGTACCACTCAAATGACATCTGTGCGAAAACAAGTGCAACTAAATTAGTATGGTTGAAATTCTTCCCTGTAGGGGGAGAGCGCCTAAATCTCTGCTAAGGGAAAACATGGGCTTACTTAGGCTACTTTACCTAACTAACTCACTGGAACTATTGAACCCGTATATGTTCATGCCCGCGCACATGTAAGATCTCAACACATTCCTATACTGAGCTAATGTCTGTCAATCATCTCCTGCATAATCTCAAGTTATTATTTATGTTATTCCACCATCTCATTCTTGGTCTACCAACTGGCATTTTTCCTCTGGTTTTCCCATAAGAAGCTTTCAAGAGGGTATATTTACCTTGTCGTGGTGGAGTGACTAGCATGCTTAAATTACCCCGAGAGCTATGCCGGTGATAGCCAGCTGCTGAAAAGGTTACCCATGCCTGACATGTTGAAGGAGAAAGCCAGACGATGCCGGTGATAGCCAGCTGCTGAAAAGGTTACCCATACCTGACATGTTGAAGGAGATAAGCGAGACGATGCCGGTGATAGCCAGCTGCTGAAAAGGTTACCCATGCCTGACATGTTGAAGGAGATAAGCCAGACGATGCCGGTCATAGCCAGCTGCTGAAAAGGTTACCCATGCCTGACATGTTGAAGGAGATAAGCCAGACGATGCTGGTGATAGCCAGCTGCTGAAAAGGTTACCCATGCCTGACATGTTGAAGGAGATAAGCCAGACGATGCCGGTGATAGCCAGCTGCTGAAAAGGTTACCCATGCCTGACATGTTGAAGGAGATAAGCCAGACGATGCCGGTGATAGCCAGCTGCTGAAAAGGTTACCCATGCCTGACATGTTGAAGGAGATAAGCCAGACGATGCCGGTGATAGCCAGCTGCTGAAAAGGTTACCCATGCCTGACATGTTGAAGGAGATAAGGCAGACGATGCCGGTCATAGCCAGTGCTGAAAAGGTTACCCATGCCTGACATGTTGAAGGAGATAAGCCAGACGATGCTGGTGATAGCCAGCTGCTGAAAAGGTTACCCATGCCTGACATGTTGAAGGAGATAAGCCAGACGATGCCGGTCATAGCCAGCTGCTGAAAAGGTTACCCATGCCTGACATGTTGAAGGAGATAAGCCAGACGATGCCGGTGATAGCCAGCTGCTGAAAAGGTTACCCATGCCTGACATGTTGATGGAGATAAGCCAGACGATGCCGGTGATAGCCAGCTGCTGAAAAGGTTACCCATGCCTGACATGTTGAAGGAGATAAGCCAGACGATGCCGGTGATAGCCAGCTGCTGAAAAGGTTACCCATGCCTGACATGTTGAAGGAGATAAGCCAGACGATGCCGGTCATAGCCAGCTGCTGAAAAGGTTACCCATGCCTGACATGTTGAAGGAGATAAGGCAGACGATGCCGGTCATAGCCAGCTGCTGAAAAGGTTACCCATGCCTGACATGTTGAAGGAGATAAGCCAGACGATGCCGGTGATAGCCAGCTGCTGAAAAGGTTACCCATGCCTGACATGTTGAAGGAGATAGCCAGACGATGCCGGTCATAGCCAGCTGCTGAAAAGGTTACCCATGCCTGACATGTTGAAGGAGATAAGCCAGACGATGCCGGTGATAGCCAGCTGCTGAAAAGGTTACCCATGCCTGACATGTTGATGGAGATAAGCCAGACGATGCCGGTGATAGCCAGCTGCTGAAAAGGTTACCCATGCCTGACATGTTGAAGGAGATAAGCCAGACGATGCCGGTGATAGCCAGCTGCTGAAAAGGTTACCCATGCCTGACATGTTGAAGGAGATAAGCCAGACGATGCCGGTGATAGCCAGCTGCTGAAAAGGTTACCCATGCCTGACATGTTGAAGGAGATAAGCCAGACGATGCCGGTGATAGCCAGCTGCTGAAAAGGTTACCCATGCCTGACATGTTGAAGGAGATAAGCCAGACGATGCCGGTGATAGCCAGCTGCTGAAAAGGTTACCCATGCCTGACATGTTGAAGGAGATAAGCCAGACGATGCCGGTGATAGCCAGCTGCTGAAAAGGTTACCCATACCTGACATGTTGAAGGAGATAAGCCAGACGATGCCGGTGATAGCCAGCTGCTGAAAAGGTTACCCATGCCTGACATGTTGAAGGAGATAAGCCAGACTATGCCGGTGATAGCCAGCTGCTGAAAAGGTTACCCATGCCTGACATGTTGAAGGAGATAAGCCAGACGATGCCGGTGATAGCCAGCTGCTGAAAAGGTTACCCATGCCTGACATGTTGAAGGAGATAAGCCAGACGAAATAAGTACCTTGGTGAGTTTAATATAAAACATGAAGGGGTTTAAAAATCAATGAAAAAAACTATTAATCGTACAATGATAAGAGTGACGATCTTTCGCCGTAAAATTACAACCGTCAAGAAACGCGGACATGGGTTCCACTGGAGCAAAATTTTCGGGAGGTAAAATAGTCCCCCATTGGGTTCTAAGGGCGGGGATTATTTCAGGGAATCCTTGTCAACGGTTCAAACACAGGGGCATGTTCCTAGGAGCAAGAAATGTTAGGACACTATATAGTGCACAGATGGGGAATGAAAGAGGGACATGGAAGCATCTTGTAAGAAAACCAGAGGGAAAACGCCCAGTAAGTAGACGAAGAGTGAGGTGGGAGAATGACATTAACCATGATTTGAGGGAAGTAGATTAAACAAGGGATGATTGGAAAATATTAGCCTCAGGATAGGGATGTATAGAGAGCTTATGTTCGCGGGTCAAGAAACTACGGGCTCGAGAGCACCAGTGAGTTAGTTAGTTATGTATTTGAATTCGGCAAATTATTTAAATAGTATATTAAAATGCGAGGTTGGGAAGCGGTTTTCACCGAAGCGAGGGAATTATTAAAAACCGAGTGATAGCTGGGTTTTTAATTTCCGAAATTCTGTAAAACATTTCACAAACGTGTGTTGTACATTATTTTTTGCGCGATGGTGTTTTGAAAATAATGAATAATAAAATAAAAACATCTTTGTTGGAAATATTTGCATTAATTATACATAACTGACTGACATTAACAGTCTGGCCAATTTATATACACTAATTACCGAAAATAATTTAGTTAAGACTACAGCAGGCAGTTACAACAGACATAAAATGGTGGCAAGTTCGAATGTATTGTTTTATATTGTTTCAAATAAAGTCCAGTCATTCATAATGCTGTGATTTATTTTGTATAATGTATATTAACGCTATATTTTGGATATATATTTTCTATACACATTGTACGTAGTATACAAAAAGGGTAGTGGGTTTACTTCCCGCCCTAGATAGGTATTTATAATACTACATTATAGTTATATATACTCGTAGATTTGCAACTTCGATGCATATTCCCTCAACGGATGGACCCAGATCAATGAGATGAGCACTGTGATGCAACCAAAGTAGCGTGGCTCATTCCGTGTCGCTGACTTTCGGTCTCTCTGCTTCTCTGGCGGCACGGTTTCTGATGTTCTGCTTTGGAGAGGAGAACACCTCATCTCAACCGACTTCACCTCAACACATAGGCAAAATTACTGACCTAAATACTGTTCTTACCCAAAGACTTCAACGTGTTCACAATTCTTGCATACGTTTTATTTGTGGTATACGTAGATTTGATCACGTTACACCATCCCTGGAACAATTGTCATGGCTTCGTCTTCAAGATCGTAGAACCATCCATTCCCTATGCCTACTCTATAACATATTACACACATCTTTACCTTATTATTTATACACCGCTTCACTAAACTCTCTGATACACATAACTTAGATACCCGATCCCTTGAGCACAGTGTCCTTTATATCCCTCCTCATCATACTACCTATTATTCGAAATCTTTTACAGTTTCTCTTGCTAGAACATGGAATTCACTTCCACCCTATGTCAGAGACTGCCAAACTTTACCATCTTTCAGAAATAAATTGAAAATAAAATCACTAACAGAAACAACTCACTAATACTACTTTTTAAGAATTAATAATGCGTTTTTGCATTATTTAATAAAAATAGACTTAGGATTTGTTAATATATTTACCTAATGCCTTGTATAAAAAACGTAGATTAATTCATTGTAGTGTTTTTTTTTTCTCTTCTTTTTATGATAGTAGATTCGAGCTGTTATTCCTTTTTTATTCATTGTATCATTAATTTAATTTTAATTGTATTTAGTTTCATTCTATTATTAGACATTAATTTCATTATTATTCAATATGACAGATAATGAATTGTTCAATAACTATTATTGTAACTTTTTTTGTATTCATATGTAACATGTTTGTCCTGTCTAATATGACTACTATTGTAATTTTTTTGTATTCATGTGTAACATATGTTTGTCCTGTTTTATATGACTATTATTGTATTTTTTTTTGTATTCATATGTAACATATGCTTGTTCTGGTGAGTGGAAGAGAAGGCCACATGGCCTTAACTCCACCAGGCTAAATAAATAAAATAAATAAAAATAAAAAATAAAAAAAATACTGACGCCCCAAAAATGGAGCTGACCAAGTGAGTGAAACCCTATACTGATAACCACTAGGGAATTTGGTTGCCATGGGGCTACACTACCTCCAGATGCAGCATCCTGGGCGATGCATAATCATTGCCATCGCTCAGCAGCGGTAGCCGAAATTTAAGAAATTGAACTTCCAATCATGGTCGCCATTCCAGTAGGCACTATCGTGCAAAAATGTATCTTATTTGTTATTAAAATACGTCCGATGTTTCTTTTCCACAGTTTGTCTATCTTATACTAAACACCTTATCTATTTTAATCAAAGGTAGATGACTGAAAATTAAAATCTCTGCAACAAATTTAACAAGATGCCACCGAGAAACTTTGACTACATGGATAATATCATTACATGTAACACCCGAAGTGAAAATAAAAAAGTGTAAATTGTAGTAACTCAATTCCTGTTTCAAGCTGCCAATTTGCCGTAAAACCTAGTCGCTACTTTTCACGCTCGTAACATGATGTCGCTGGTGTGTAAGGACGATAAAAACTGTAACTAGCTTTAGAAAATATGATGAGTTTTGTTCTCGAATTATTATACATATATTTTTTTTGTTAGGTATATTTCAAAATGTTGATTTTTTTTTCAGTTCAACAGTTCACGATATAAACTATTATTATTATTATTATTATTATTATTATTATTATTATTATTATTATTGTTGTTGTTGTTGTTATTATCATTATTATTATTATTATTATTATTATTATTATCATCATCATCATCCTGATAGGTCAGAGTCCTCGAAGGATTGTTACGTTCTACTGAACTTTTCTTTCCACCTCTTCGTGGGTCGTCCCTTTGATCTCTTGCCATGTGGGATATAGTTTATAATTGCCTTGCGGAGTCTTCGTCTGGAAATTCTATTAACATGTTATTTCCAATTTTCTTGATAGTTATGGATATGGTCAGGGACCGGGTCTATGTCGAGTTCCTGAAATATGTCGGAATTCATTTTCATATCCCACTTAGTATAGCCTGCTGTTCGGCATATAAACTTCATTTCACTGGCGGTAATCCTCCTCTCGTAGGGTCCATACTTCACTACCATAACATATGAGATGTCTTGCCAGAGTTTTATATAGACGAAGACATGTGTGTTTTTGAACTGGAGATAGTTTCATTACTTTGTTTGTAATTCCAATGGATCTTCTTCTTCTTCTTCTTAAACATAATTTGTAGGATTTTCATCCTGTTTATTTCCAAAATCACTCCTCGGAGGAAGACGTATTGGATATAGTACAAAGGATCTATAAAAATGATTCCATGAATATCTAATTCTTCTTGAAAATACAGTGCATGACCAAAGTATTTAAATACATTTCTAGAATTATACCAAGAACAAAAATTTTGCTTTGTACTGGCTCTTTTCCCCGAAAAGCCATTATTTTAGTATTCTCTGTGGATATATTCATAAAGTATTTATCTGCTACTATATGCATGATATGTGCTGTATTATTATTACTATTATTATTATTATTATTATTATTATTATTATTATTATTATTATTATTATTATTATTATTATTATTATTATTATTATTATAATCATCATCATCATGACTAGTATCTCTTTGTAGGTTTATTTATTTACGAATTAGTGTATTTCGAGTGACTCAATTTCTTATTGATAGAAATGAGATTGGGAGTAGACATCAATAAAACTAAATATGTGGTCACACATAGAAAAACATTACATAATGTAAATGGACATTGAAATTTTGAAGAAGTGGCTGAATTCAAATAACTAGGAACAATAATTACAAACAGAAATGAGATGCACAAATATATTAAATATAGACTCAGTTCTGAAAATGCGTGTTGTTATGTATTACAGGGACACTTATCGTCCCAACTTCTCTCAAAAACATTAAACTGAAAATATATAAAACTATTATATGCCCAGTTATATTATATGGATGTGAAAGATGGACTCTTACTTTACGGACGGAGAAAATATTACGATTTTTTGAGAATAAAGTTCTTAGGAAAATGTTCGTACGTAAGAGACACCAACAGACTGGTGAATGGAGAAGACTACAAACAGTGAGCAGCATCGTCTTTTAGGAAATCAGATGTAATAAGAACAGTTAAGTCTCTTAAACTGCGATGTGGAGAGCATGTGGCGCTATTATGAAATGAAGACGGGACATAAGAACTTGTACTTGGAAAGCGACCAATAGGTAGGCCAAGAAATAAATGGCCGAATAACATTACGCATGATTTCTATTTATCTATCTATAATGACATAACAGCCCAATGTTAAGCCTTAGCCTCTCCTTTATTAGGAGTTACTACACCAAGTTAATTTAGTTACACTTATTTCCCTATAAATGTCATGAATGGCATGAGGTCAACAAACCGACCCAATTAGATATCTAGTAGGCAACTAAGGTATTACTAGGATGAAGGAGGTCTGTACATTTTGTTTAGAGGCCATTTTATTCAGGCTTAAGGTTCTTTTACGAGCCTGAAAATCTTCAAAATCGAAACCCACTGCTTAAAATCGCTCCCGGAGGACCTGCTCCTTGAATTTTTCCATCCTAAAAAATCCAGCTACCGCGGCCGAGTTTGATTCCGCGACCTTCGGGACCAGAAGCAAGGAACATAACCTGCAATTCACCGAAGCCGACTAACCATTATTTGAGAGTGGTGAATTATACAGTGAATTGAATGGAAAAGGAAACCCGCCTACGGCTGAAACCAGGTTGGAAAAAGATGAGCAACAACCTCTTTAAAAAAACAGGTTTCATTATGCCCGGCTGATAGTACCCTGCTAGGGCCCCTGCCTAGGGTTACAGGCGCTGCTGTCTTGCAAGTTATGTTTTGGTTCGTCAAGGGCTAAAAGAAGAGAACCTTGATTAAAAATCTCCTGGTCCTCCAGGTTGGGAGTTGACGCATCAGGCTAGCTCCCTGTTCGTTTGAAAAAAAATCACAATGCTAAAAAGCCCAAAAATTAAATACCGAACGAATTTAATAAAGGACAAAAGATAGACATTAAAAATCTAGAACAAGTAAATTAAATAATAATAGTAATAATAATAATAATGATAATAACAAAAATAATAACAATAGTATTAATAATAATAATAATAATAATAATAACAATAACTTACTAACTCACTGGCACTATCGAACACAATGGTTCATGTTCACGCGGACATAAGCTCTCCACACATCCCTATCCTGAGCTAGTGTTTTCCAATCATTCCCTATACAATCTACTTCCCTCAAATAATCAATAATGTTATTCTCCCTCCTCATACTTAGTCTACCAACTCAACATTTATCCTCTTGCTTCCCTATAAGAAGCTTCCAAGTGCCTTTTCATTTACCGTTCGTCCCATCGCAGTCTGACTTAATTGTTTTTATTATATCTGGTTTCCTATAAAGATCGTGCAGAACAATAAGTAAAATAAATTCTGCAGAAATGGATTTTTGGAAGCGTTCAGCTGGAATTTCTAAAAGAGATAAAATAAGAAACAGTGTAATTAAATAAAATATTAAATTTCAAAATTTAGTTGTGGATTTCATTGAAGAACAAACAATTAAAATGTTATGGTCATGTAAAAAAAATGACAGAAGACAGATTCCCAAGAAGAAAACTAGAATGGGTGTTACTTGGTAGAACAAGATTAGCGTCTCGGCAAGAATATGAACTAAAGGGACCTGAAGGATATAAATAAACATATATATATATATATATATATATATATATATATGGATGAAAGCTATAACGTTATAAGTTACTTATATTTAGATCATTAAGGGTCAGTTTCACCAACAGAGGTAACTGTATTACGCCAGTTTTCCCCATACACATAGCTTAAACTGGCGTTAATAGAGTTACCTCTGATGGTGAAACCGATATCCAGAGAAAAATGAGTTTAAAGAATGTATGTAGGTATCCATCCATCCATACATAGTAATTCTGTCCGAGGGGAGGTCTTTCACTGCAATCATAGCATTTTCTTGCTATGCGTTGCAGCTTTTCTAGGGAATTATAGGTGTGGTAGCTAAAATAACGTGGATTGATGTTGTTCGAGCAGCATGAGGGAACAAAGGATTAGAAGGTGGAGATTGGAATGACAGAGAGACGTGGAGCAGAATGACGGTAGATTAATTGGGCACAGGAAGATATTGTGAAACATTGTGAAACCTGCTAAATAAATTATTGAAAAACGTTAACCCAGGTTAGAGATGTATGAAGAGCTTATGTCCGCGGGGCCATGAACTTCTGCGATCGATAGGACCAGAGAGGAAGTTGTATATTTATGAATAAAAATGAGTGTCTGTGAGTCAGTCTGTCCTTTATAGACCAAAAAACTAATTGTTCGATTTGAATGGTGTTTTTACTATCATCATCATCGTCCTTTCAATTATTAGGCCCAGTGGCCCGTTACGGTCTCCCGCCATCTCCGAAAAGGTCGACCCACAGATCTTCTGCCTCGAGGAATGTAGTGAAGAATTTGTTTTGGTATTCTGTGACGATCCATGCGCTGAATATGGGCTAGCCAATTGTTTCTATATTCTTGGAGGTATTCAGATATAGGTACGATGTTTAACTCTCTGGCTATTGTTGAATTTCTTTGGTAGTCTAGAAGGCTATAACCTGCAGTTCGTCGCAGAAATTTCATCTCCGTGGCTGTAATATGACGATCATCCTGAGTTCTGATGGTCCAAGATTCACTGCCATAACAGATTATGGGTCTAGCGAGAATTTTATAGATTTTCATTCTTGTGTGTCTCTGCACTTTTGATGGTTTAAAAACTTGGTTGATAATTCTTAAAGCTTTATTATAGTTTTGTATTTTAAAGGATATATCACATTACTCATTATAAGTTAGATTATATCCTAAGTATTTAAATGAATTAACTTGCTCTAATATTGAATTCTGAATACAAATTTTACTTCTTACTGGGAATTTCCCTTGAAAGGCCATAACTTTAGATTTGTTGTTGATATTTCCATGTTAAATCGTTGGGCTATTATATTAAGATGATGAGTGGAATATTGTAATTCATCTTCATTATTGCCGAAAAGAGCCTGATCATCTGCATATAAGAGTGTCTAAATTTTTTTACTATCATATAGAGATTTTTTTTTTCTGAGACAGTTTTCATATATAATGTATTACCTACCGTACGTACTATAGGGCCAGAGCTAAAAAAAAAGAGAGGTATCGGTGCACTAAAAAAGTCTAGACGCTTACGCTGCCTAAATCGTAACAAATGCCACCAAATTAACGAACAGAATTGAATACCTTAGAACAATCTACAAAGTCCTCGAAAATATATGTGTATCTTTTACGGATAACTCACAATAACAATTGTCTTTCAGTTCATTGATGCCAAAAAGATCGCGATAAATAGATTCCCAGGCAACGCCCGGTAATCAGCACGGGGTCATCATCATAATCATCTTATTTCCTGTAGTTCCTAAGTGGAACATAAGGGAACAGTAAAGATCCTCCAGCATACTTGCTTAGAAACCAGCCATTTCACTTGTTTCCAGCTTTTCCTTTTTTTCCTTTGTTTCCTCCTCTACTGATCGCTTCCATGTTTTCCTAGGCTGTGAACTCTTTCTTACTCCTTGCGTGTTCCAATCTAGTGCAGTCTTCTCGATGACCCCGTCTGGTTTTCTCAACGTGTGGTCTATCCAATTCCACTTTCTATGTTTTATTTGGTAACATTTGGAAATTGGTTGGTTTCGCCAATATGTCACCCAAAAAACACAGGATATATAAAAATAATTACGATATAAATTAACAATTATTTTTCTTTTTTACTAATTTAACTAAACATTAAAACTTATTTAATTTATTCAGGCGTAGCACCTCACGCCGTGTATTAGCTAGTTTTGAATAAAAGTTTATAAGAAGATGCATTGAGAATTTCTTCATTAGAAATATGTTGGTAACATTTGTTTTGCTCAAATTGAACTGGTAGAACGCGGTGAGTCGACAAAGAGACCTTGGAATAATGAGATAGACGTCGGACTGCGGATCTTTTTCGAACAATTCTCCCTCATTAGTAAATTCCTTTTACAAAACAATTCTAAGAAACATGATCCTAGTTTGGAAAACCGGCTTATTTGCAGCCATACTTGTTCACACCATCCCCTTTTCTGCTACGTATTCTACCGTCGCGCAGGAATTGCGTATACTAATAGAATTTCCTCACCATATACAATTTATGATGGGGGCACGCCGTAGCGTAGTGGTTAAGGCACTGAGCTACAAACCGAAGGGTCGAGGGTTCAAGTCCGTTGGGGTCAGGATTTTTAACTGACCCAAACCCTCTGGCGGCACTATGGCCCTGGGGTCGACTCAGCCTCTAACGGAAATGAGTACCAGACGCTTGTTCTGGGGGGTAAAGGCGGTCGTCACGCAGGGCTGACAACCCGGCTGACATAAAGTGCCGATTGTCAAGAAAAAGTGGGAGCCTTAACCCCCTACTACCCCAAGGGCCTCCGGGCCTGTTGTGGGATCACTTTACTTTTACTTTTACTTTACTTTATACAATTTATGATTTCAATTTGTTGCTTTACGAAATGCGTATTTATTTTTTTGAATTGGAATTTGAGAATAAAGGGAGCACGCCATAGTTTAGTTGGTATTGTCTTTATAAACAAAGTAAAAAGCTCATAGCCATTGATTTTTTTTCTCTTTCCACTCCGTCAAAATATGTCACTAGGAACCTTTGAAGGTCCTGAAAAAGTCGACGTCCAAAATCTGACACAAATGCATTGAGATGGGAAGAATATCGAACATTGACGGCGGGAAGCTCCAGTCCCTGTACATTTCAAAATAATCTGGTCTTCGGTGTTCGAGAATATAGGTTGTCTGTCGGGTTTCTTGCTATGTATTATTTGTATTTATCGATACTAGTAAAATTCATGGTAAGTTTCCGTTGAGGTGTTAATACACAGTAATATAATGTATGATTAAAAACTATAAATAGTCACCTTGTAGATCCGTCTCCTCAATTTAAGTTGTTTTAAAACGCTGTAGGCCTTTCGGGACTAGTCCCATCACCAGCAGAATGCATTAGGTCCGTATTGTTAACCCTTGTTGAAGCACTGACTTGGTTGTGAATATTTTGTACAGAGGATTGTGTGGACTGGGTATGTTCTCATTAAGAATCAGGTTGTTGTCGATTTCTTTAGGATTGCGATTTCCTCCAGTATACTTATCGTCGTTGGAATGTTTTCTCTGTGTAATATTGTGAGGGTGTTATCGATATTATGCATATGGTGTCCAGCCTGAATTACATGTTTTGCGTAACTTGATTTTCCTCCATTATAAACAAAATCTCTGAAATGTTCTTTGAATCGAATGTTAAAGTGTCTGTTAGTTTCTCCAATGTAGAATTTATGCAGTCTGTACATGTTAAGTTGTATATGCCTTTATTGTTGAAATCACTTTTTTCTTCGATATTATTATTTATTAAATTGTGTAATTTATTACTAGTTCTGTATGCTATATTTACATTCCTATCAAGTTGTTTTAGTGTGTTGGCTAATTTTAATGTTTCTTTATATGTGTTACACTTTGTAGGTATTTGTTTATATTATTAGTTTTATTTTTTTTATTCATGGAAAAATAATGCACGTACGGCCAAGCAGGCCCGTGCGCAATGTAAATGCATATGTATTTTCTTTATTCTGAAAAAAAGGCAATAAATTCCATATTCTACTTCTACTTCTACATAAAGTGCCATAAGGAGTTTTGAACTGCTTCCATGCAGCACAGATTGGTATTTTCTTCTTCTTCTTCTTTTTCTTCTTCTTCTTCCTCTACGCATGAAAGCTGGCAGCTTGTTGCATGTTCATTCACTACAGGTCAGGGGTATGGTGACGTCCTTCCATCGTAGTTGTGGTCTTCCTAAAGCATTTTCTGCTGAGGTGTCCAGTCACGTACTTTCTTCACTAATCTACTGTTCTCCATTCTATCTATGTGATCGTTCCAATTTAGTCTTCTATCGTTTATCCAAGGTTTATAGGTTTTCAATTTCACATTTTTCTCTAATAACAGCTGCGAATTTTCTCTCCCAGCGATTTTCCTACGATTTCCTTAAAACTTTAATTTCGGTTGTTTCATTGATTTGTTTTGTTTTTGAGTTTCTGTTCGGCATTCACAACATGTGTTAGAACTGGTCTTATGACAGATTTGTATATTCTTACTTTTGTATCTATTCTTAAATTTTTATTTTTCCAAACAGTATTGTTTAAACATCCCGGTATTTTGTTTGCATTATTTACTTGATGGAGGATTTCATCTGTTATTCTGTTGCTGCTATTAATTTCTATTCCTAAATATTTAAATTTCATGACCTGTTCCATACTTTTCCTTACTATTTCTAATTTAACACGTCGTGGGTCCTTGGATATTGCCATTGATTTGGTTTTATTTTTTGAGATTAGATTGGTATTTCTCCTTTATATATAGTCTGCAGAGCAGCTTGAAAATCGTCGTCGAAAAAAAATATTGTACTGGCAGAAGAACCTAGTTTATTTTTATAACCCTGTACCATTTTAGCTCTGGATGGATACAGCTAACATCTATAACAATGGAAATGTAATTATATACATTCGACTAGATTATCAATTTAGCACCACCCTCTCTATCAAAGTTACTCCGTCACACAAAAACATAGCTTGTGTAAAAACGGCCGGTTCTTAAAGTGATCCTCATCAAAACCATGTGACCTGCTCACTTTCCATTAGTTATGGGCACCGATGTACGATGTAGAAGCAATAAGTACGCGAAAAAGTAGTTCCCTTCATTCAATTAAAAACATGTTCTCTGAATATACTTGTTATTCTTCGTGAATTAAAATAAGAATATTCAAAACATAGAAAATGTTCTAAAATATACCTAATCAATAAATACAACTTAAAATAGTTTATTACATATGGATGATGCAGTCGATTCTGATGCAACAAAATGGCTGAAGGTAACGAGTCCTCTGTTGCTGTGTCGCCATCTAAAATTTTAAAACATATCTGGCAAATCTTTTATTAGTGGTAAAAAACAGTTATTTTAAATGCATTTTACAAGTTCAGTGAAAAATCTCACCAGCTCTTTTTTGTACTCTAGCCCATTCAACGACCACATGTCTTATATACTTCACACGTGCACCCTGTCAATGTGACAGTAATTGTGGCGCGAATGGCGGAAGGATGCAATTGGCGTTTGTTTATGTTAGGATCACTCTAAGAGGGGATAAGGTATACACATTACAACCCTCAAACAAATGACAAACAACAGTTCAAATGCCAGAGTGCAACCTATTAGAAAACCCGTTGAATTTTCTTTTGCAATTATATTCACTTCTGTTTGTTTAATGTTTTACAGCTATCAGAAATCTTCAACATCTTTAAAATGACAAACTATTTAATATCATCTCCACAACGTATAGAGGTGTTAACATCATACCGTCCCAGTCTTGTGGCTACCTTAACAAGGTTGTCAATATGAAATATCAGAATGGCAGGATTCTAATATATTTCGCGGAAACTCTAGTTTAGTCACACTGGTCAACATGACTTTTGTCTCATGAGTACCAATAGTTGTAATTAATGCAGTTTTTATCGTGTTTTCAAATAGGCCTGTATTCGAAATTCTCCATCACCAACAGTTTTTTTTTTTATTTCAATTTCAATTAAAGAATTTAAATAATTATTTTTTTTTAATAATCGTTTATTCGTCCATTTGTCCATTGAGCGATGAGCACGGGGAACACTTTCATCGGGAGATTTCAGCTATGGAAAAGATATATCAACGCAAATGGAATCCTAATATGCTGGCCGATTATTGTTGGACCATCAAGAGGGTGTTCCACAGGCGAAATATAGCAGAAAATCGTCATTTCTTACTTTCTAGGTGAGTCCGAATGTTCGAACATTGTGTAGTTACGAATGTAGAAAAATTAAAGTGTTTGAAATTATAAATGTCTGTCTCTCGAAAACCTTGTGTGATGGAGAAAACCCGATATATTTGAATTCAGGAGAAAAAATACTATCAGAATCACATATTTTTCTTTCTGAGACAAAAAAAAGTTTTTTTTTTGTTGCTGATTATAATCGGTCGATATCAAAGTAACCTTCTAAAACGGTACAAATTCCTCCACTTTGAATAAACAAACTCCCTAGATACAATTCCCTTAGCAAAGAAATTAGTTGATGGATATAAAAAGGTTGACGATCAAATAATTCGTTTATGTACATTTCATGTTTTAATAATTTTTCTTGCCTTATACAAAATACTAAGACACAAAATTATGTATGCACCAAGGGTATTATTAATTACGACCTCCTTGAAGTTCTAAAAGATTAACTTATTTTTGGTTTACAAGACCAATATCATCATCATCATCATCACTCCAGGGATTAGGCAATTGCCCGTTCCGACTTCATATTGCATCAGCCCAACGTCTTCTAGGTCTTCCAACATCACGCCTTCTCTTGCTTGATAATTTCTGGCTAACAATGGATATCTCTCCTTGCTCATTCCATCCATGTGATCAATCCATTTCTGTCTGGAGCTATCACCTTAACGTGGTGGGGGGGCTTAGTACCCGATGAACCAGACGACTCTACTGGGGAAGATTGACTTAGGTTAATCTTGCTGGTGGGTAAGAGGCGAGGGGAACTAAGTATAGCTCACAACGAAGGAATGGCGTCTGTATCCATATTGGGCGGCCACATCTTCGTCAAGTCAAGTCTTCAACGGTCAACAGGGCGACAAGGAATAGCACAGCTAAACTTGTAGGGCTTGAAGAGCGGAAGAAGCAGCCCTCTCTTGGGGGGGGTGGATACCCAGAGGAGCATGTTTGGAGGCTCAGAGGAAGCAGCCCTTCCACCATCCTTGTCCTGCGAAGCGCTCGTAACGCTTCCAGGAGACATTTATCTTACTGAGAAGCTTCATGGAAATCAGCCGGATTGTCAAGACCAATATTTTACTTAAATTACTAGAACTATTATTAATGTTAATATCTATATATATGTATTATTTTTTTTGTGGCATTTGGGTATTTTCTTCAAATCGAAAGCATTTATTGTCTACATTATTAAGATTAGAATTTATTGTACTTTCACTTTATCTTATTATATATTTTTATTTAATTTCTTTTAATTATGAGTTATATTTTAGAATAGTTTTTTTAAACTTTTTCTGTATGTGAGGGGGCTTTAGGTCTTTCTATTTTATTATCTATAATTCGAAGCTATGGAAATGATTTTTTTAATTCTTATAGAATACTACAATGTTAATAGTAATTTCCCTTTAATTTTTTTAATCCCCCTATGTTTTATAGTGAATTATTGATTTATTCAGTCTATAATTTTTATTACTATTTTTATACTTATATTTTTTATCCTTATTATTATTGTTGAGGAGGTGGGTATTATACCCTCGTGGGACTTACCAAACCTCGGACCAAAGACCCTCAGCTTGGTAACCTGTCCCCTTTGGGCATAATAATACCCTTGATACATAATAACTATAGACTTTTTTTATCCAAAACGTATAAACCCTATTTCACCTAAGGTACATTAGGGTTATATTTTGTCAAATTTGTGTCGTTATTAATATAAAATTATGGAATATTCACCTGAAAGGTCCGTCTCCTCAACTTAATTAATCATTTAACTGTAGCGCTTTCGGGACTTGTCCCATCATCGGCAGGATTCAAAACTGGTGTTTCACTGAAGATCTGGTAGAGGGGGTTGCATGTATTGGGTTCGTTTTCGTTTATCAGGCTGTCGTTGTTGTGAGCTGCTTTCATGATTTCCATCTCTTCGAGTACGATTATCTTCGCTGGATTATTTACTCTGTGCATTACTGTTAGGGTGATTTCAATATTTAACATGCGATGTCCTTCATGGATAACGTGTTTTGCATAGCTTGATTTCCCTTCTGCGTGAATGAAGTCTCGAAAATGTTCTTTGAATCTGATGTTAAAACTCCTGTTTGTCCTTCCTATATAAAATTTGTTGCAGTCCTTACATGTCAGTTTATAAACTCCTTTGCTGTTGAAAATGTTATTTTCTTCAATGTTATTGTTTATTATGTTGTTTAATTTGTTATTGGTTCTGTATGCTATTTTTACGTTTTATTGGCTTTCTTTAGTGCATTGGCTAATTTTGTCGTTTCTTCTCCTGTGTATGTAAGTGTTATCCATGTTTTCTTGTTGTTGTCAGAAGGACAAACAGGAGTTTTAACATCAGATTCAAAGAACATTTTCGAGACTTCATTCACGCAGAAGGGAAATCAAGCTATGCAAAGCACGTTATCCATGAAGGACATCGCATGTTAAATATTGAAAACTCCCTAACAGTAATGCACAGAGAAAATAATCCAGCAAAGATAAACGTACTCGAAGAGATGGAAATCATGAAAGCAGCTCATAACAACGACAGCCTGATAAACGAAAACGAACCCAATACATGCAACCCCCTCTACCAGATCTTCAGTGAAACACCAGTTTGAATCCGCCGACGATGGGACAAGTCCCGAAAGCGCTACAGTTAAATGATTAATTAAGTTGAGGAGACGGACCTTTCAGGTGAATATTCCATAATTTTATATTAATTTTGAATAATACCTCAACGGAACACATCATGAATCTTATAAAAGTTGATTGTGTCGTTATATAATTTTGTTTATCTAAAATTAAAGTTTTTTATGAATTTTATTTATAAAAACATTAAAAAGTCTATAGTTCATTTCTGTCATAACCACTTCTGTAATAGGTGGTTTACTTAAACAGGCATTGTTATTAGAAGACATATAATTTCAAATATTTCATTCCAGAACAATGGACAATCAAATATAATATGTTCTACGCTTTGATTGCCAATTCCATAATTACAGCTTGCATTTTCTATGATGTTGAATCTCTGTAGATATTGACCAAATTTTCCGTGCCCAGTGAGGAATTGTGTTAATATGAAATTTGGAACAATGTGTTTGCATTTTATTCTGTCATAAATACTTTTTTTTAATTTTATTACATTATAATTTCAACCCGTGTTTGACCATGGGCATATCACGGGATATTTACAGTTATTTACATACATTTACATTTTGTTTGCTGTAGTTTGATTGTTCAAGAGTTTATTCTTGAAGTGAGCGGAAGATGTTGGTGATGAAGTTCGTCACTGTGACGGTGTTGTTAATGTGGTGCTGTAGTATCTGAGGTAGAGTTTGGGTTGTTAGAACAGGAGGCCGGTCTCTGGAGTACAGTGAACATTCTGTCAGAAGATGTATTGCTGTCTGTGGTGGACTTACGGGGCAGTTACATAGGGGAGATGGTGACTTTTTGATCCTGTGAAGATATGTACGGAAGCGTCCGTGGTTGGTTAGGAATTGTGTAAGGATGAAGTTTGGCCATAGGGATATAGAGAGCCGATGGTGAATAGAGGGAATGAACTGTTTGGTGTGAAATGATACCTCGGAGTTGGTATATGTTGCATTCCATATGTTGATGTAATAGTTTAGCAGAAGTTGCTTGGCTCGAGAAATAGGGATGGAGTTATAGGATACAGTATTTTTATAGCTGGCAGCTATTTTTGCTAGATAATCGGCTCGTTCGTTACCTCGGATTCCTGTATGTCCTCTGACCCAGTTCAGTGAGACTTGAGCTGTCTTCCTCAGAGTGATAATTTTCTTTCTGGTGTTGACTGCTATTGGTTGTGTAGTTCTTTTGTTAGAGATGGCCAGAAGTGCTGCTTGCGAGTCCACGTGTATTGCATAGGAAGTGTTTACATTACTTTGTTGTTGGATCCAGTCCACTGCCATTTGGATGCCTATAAGTTCTGCTTGAAATATAGAGCATTCGTTGTCCAGTCTACGTGACTCGGTGTAAATTTCTTTTGAATTTTCTTCTACGACTAATCCAGCTCCGACGTGGTTTTCCGTTTTTGATCCATCTGTGAAGATCTGTATGTTGGCTGGGATAACTGTACCTCTGTAATCTATTGTTATGATGTTGTCTTTCGGATGGATTCCTCCATATCTGGTTAATACTTCAGTCTTCTTAAGTTTGGGCAGGACTGCATTAGTGGGCAAGCCTCTACTAGCGGTTTTTATGTCTTTGCTCAGATGTAGGGCTAGCTCTATTGGCATTGTCCCTGCTATTGCTTGCAGAGCTACGTTGGAGACTGTTTTGTATGCTTTGGTCGCGAAAATTAGGAAAGATCTTTGGATCTGCGTTAATTTGATATTAGCTCTTCTGGATAATGATTGGCTCCAGGCCTCCGCCGCATAACTGATGACTGGGAGGATGGCATGATTATAAATCGTGAGAAGGTGGTGGTAAGAGATTCCCCAAGATGATTTGGAACATCGAATTAGGTTATTTCGAAGCTTCAGTAATTTGTTCTCTAGGAATTGAGTGTGGGGAAACCAATCCATCTTGCAGTCAAGCATAACTCCCAAGTATTTCATTCTTGAGACAACATTTATACCCCACTTTATGACTGTCGGATGAGTACTGTATTCTGTTCTTTTCCGGTGTACATTGGCATAAGTGCTGTTTTATCCTGTGTTATTTCTAATTTTTGTGTTTTACACCAGTCCTCTATGTTTTGGAGTGCAGTTTGAAGAGTGTCGAGGATGTGCGAATGTGAGAGTCCTTTCAGCATGATCATTATGTCGTCGGCATATATTACAATATCTAGGTCTTTTATGTTAGAAAGTTGTTGAATTAAACCACTGATGATGATGTTCCAGAGGGTGGGACCAGCAACCGATCCTTGTGGGCATCCTTTGGTGACTTGTTTGGAGATGGTCACGTTGCCTAGTTTATAGGAGGCGGTGCGATTTCGAAGGAAATCTTGGATGATACAGAAGATATTCGGAGGGCAATCTAAGTTCCAGAGCCGTTCAAGGAGTCCCGGGTGCCAGGCATTATCAAATGCTCCAGCGATATCTAGAGTGAGGAGACAACATTTTAGTCCTTGCTGTCTGTTGTGATGAACATAATTCGTAACCGCTTTTATAGCATCTGTGGATGATTTTCCTGCTGTAAATCCGTATTGTTGCTTTGGTATCCGCCCGGAGGATTCCAAGTGGAAGTTGAGTCTTTCCATTATTAGTTTTTCCAGACATTTTCCAGGAATCGATAACAGGCTGATACCCCGATATCCAGTTATGAGGTGATGTTTACTCTTGTCAGCTTTGGGAATTGCTATTATAGCAGCGTTCTTCCAGGTCGACGGGAAGCAACCTAGTCTCAGACATTTATTAAACAGTGTTATCCAGAAGGTTGGTAAATACGCATTATTCTTTTGACGATAGTGCCTTCGATGCCGTCGGGTCCTGGGCATTTATGGTTGTTTAGGCGTGTTATTATTTCCTCTACTTCATGGTAGGTGAAGTCAGGTTCTGGCTGGGTGTCTGGCGCGACTCTTGCTGTTACCTGTGTTCTGATGATTTTCTGTTCTTCGCTGTCGAGAGCTGGAGGGTCATCTGGGAGTCATAAATACTTGGAAAGAACAGTTGTCTTGTTAATGTACCTGTGGTACCATTGAGCCACACATTAACTATAGACTTAACTTTCAACATTCATCGATATGACAAATAATAGTAAAACTTATTCAAAGCGGAAACGCACGGGACCCATTTTTTCCACATTGGACAAAATTCCGCATTATAAAAAAACAAAAGAATATTAACTAATCTTAGATTATAGAGTACCGTATATGTCTTTTTACGTACCTTGGATTAATTATAGTTGAAAAGTGAAATATAGTATTAATATAAAATTATGGAATATTCACCTGAAAGGTCCGTCTCCTCAACTTAATTAATCATTTAACTGTAGCGCTTTCGGGACTTGTCCCATCGTCGGCAGGATTCAAAACTGGTGTTTCACTGAAGATCTGGTAGAGGGGGTTGCATGTATTGGGTTCGTTTTCGTTTATCAGGCTGTCGTTGTTGTGAGCTGCTTTCATGATTTCCATCTCTTCGAGATCTTATAAAAGTTGAAATATAGTATGTATGAGCAACTTCGAAGGTAACGCGCAAAAAAAAAAAAAAAAAAAAATCTCGTTTCATCAACGTCAAAAATATCTCTTAGGCGCGTATACTGAAATTAAAGTATGCAGTTTCGGTTTCCACTCACTAATTATACTTTCGTCCACATCCTTTGATTCCCAGCAAATTTCATTCCACACTACATTGTGTCGTAAAACTGTCCAGCCAACCTGAAGATTCTTTGAAATCGTTATTCCCCAGGATATAGCAATGCTAGATGAAGTTGGAACTAGTTTATTTCTCTCTCAATCTTTCCGCCTTATAAAATGTTTGTTCATGAATTGTGTAGAAACATCCTTCCGTTTCCGCGTTGGACAGATTCAATTTTACACAATATAAATACACATAAAATTACTATTATTTCGCCGGAACCAATAAATTTGTTCACATTGGACAAATTTCGCATCATTCACGTTCCGGATTAAACACGTTTTACTGTATTGTTGAAACTAACAAGATATCAACCTTTGAATACGCGTTTAGGAATCTGCTAATATAGTATAGTAGAGAATTTTAAGTGCATTATAAGTATGTAAGTCATGCGCTTTTAACAATTCAACTGTTTGGTTGTTGCTTTTTTTTTTTTTTTGCAATAATGAGAAGCCGTTCTAACGTTAATTAAGAGGAATGTCGACAGAGGTCGCACATGAGAAGTAGTTTATTACAGACAGATGGAATTAGTGTGTATAAGAAAATGTTATATCTAATTAAATAGCGGACATCTCCAGTTAGTTGTTGCTTTCTTGTTCATTATTTCAAATTGTCTTCCTGTTCATTTAAACAAGACCGATGTTTTCCTGTTTGATAGACGCTTTGATGTTTACAAACTACCATCTCTTTGGATTAAGGACACCAATTAGATATTTCCCACGGAAAATTATGTTCATTTCGAAATTGAATGTCTTTATTTCTATCAATAGGCCTACTTCTTAAATTCATTTTAAAGCACTGTTGAGGTTATGTAATAAGATGTTAAAATATAAAATGAATACCTGATAAATCAGTCGTCCTCATCTAAAATCAAGTTCTGTTTGAAAAACCTCCTCAAGTAGTTAAAACCATGTATTCCAACTGGTATTCAAATGTTGAAATGCAGAAGTGTCACTAAATGGAGTTCAGATCCCTTATAGTGAGACAGTAAAAATTCTAGGAGTATTTATTGACAACAACTTAAATTGGAATACACAAATAAACCATACATGCAAAACAGTCTTCTCAATAATACATTCATTAAATCGCGTAAGAAATTGTCTGCCATTCGCTCTAAGGAAAATGTTAGTAGAAACACTTGCAATGCCCCATTTTGATTATTGTGACACTCTTTTTACAGACTTAAATATTATCTACACTCAAAGATTTCAACGTGTTCATAATTCTTGCGCACGTTTTATTTGTGGTTTTCGCAAATTTGACCATGTTACACCGTCCCTGAAAAATTATCGTGGCTTCGTCTAAGAGATCGTAGAACTGTCCATTCACTATCCCTTCTCTATAAAATACTTCACACATCATCGCCTAATTATTTATCACGCCGCTTCATCAGACTATCCGACACACATAATCTTGACACTCGATCCCATCAGCACATTGTCCTTTATATCCCTCCTCACTGTATATTATTTATTATCTTTTACGGTCTCGCTTACCAAAACATGGAATTCCCTTCCGCCCTATGTCAGAGACTGTCAAACTATAACATCCTTCAAAAACAAATTAAAGAATTATTAATAACAAACTAACTTATACACCTCACTGATAGTATTCTTTTAACAATTAATTAATTAAATTATCTATGAAAAAATATTAAGATTAACAAATATTTTCTTTTTTTTTGTTTTAAATATTGTACAAACGTAAAATTAGTTTTCTATATCTCATTATTTTTCTTTGTTTTATATATACATTAGACAGGGACAATTTAATATGTCTTGATTGTATACATTTTATTATTAGTTTTAGTCTTAATTTTAACTAACATTAACTAGTTGCATTATAGATCATACTATAATAGATATTATCTTTTTGATCAAATTTTTATTTAGTATTTAATATTAGAGTTCATTGTTATTGTTATATTCTGATGTAATATATGTTTGCCCTGGTGAGTGGAAGAGAAGGCCACATGGCTTTAACTCCACCAGGCTAAATAAATAAATCTAAAAAAAATCTAAAAGGATGAAACATGGTTTTAAAAGGCCTTCATACTTTTAATTACTTGACAATGTTTTTCAAACAGAACTTTATTTTAGTTGAGAACGACTGATTTATCAGGTACTCGTTTTATATTTTAACATTTTATTTCTACCCAAGACCTATATCAGTATAATAATAATAATAATAATAATAATAATAATAATGACAATCGTTAAATTCCATATGGTAGGATAAGCATATTTGGAAAGACGCAAAAAATATATTGGTAAAACATTGGTGGAATCTGTTGCAATGTATGGAAGTGAGGTAGGCCCTATGGATAATCAATACTACAAGAATATACTAATAGCTCTATAAATGGATTATTTACGCAGAAGTGCCGGAAAGTCAAAATTTATTGTATTTATTAACTAGTTTTAGACAATTCAAACCTGGCAGGGATCAGTGGATTTTTTATAATGGATAAATCCAGGATTCAAATCCTCCGAAAGGGACTTGAAGTCGTGCATCCCGAGTCTGAAGATTTTCAGTGACAGTGTTCTTGGATTTGTGGCTTCAATTTAGTAATTATTGCAAATTGGAGGAGATTGGACGTACGGAAAGCAGTAAATCTGGCAATAAGTAATATCTGCAGCTATAATTTGATTGCGTCTTAACCAGTGCAGATCGTAGAACAAAGACAAGTGGTTCAGAATTAATCAGTCTAGCTTCCTTTGTCTGGGATTCCTAGTAAATTGCTCTGCTAATAGTTCCCTGGTCAACACATTACATTATTAATATTACATCTCATGGCCTACTCACTAGCTTTATCCAACCCATATTAGGCCCCTATATTACAGTATCTATGTTACATTATATTGGGCCTAATCTTCTGATATTAAATAAAAATAGTACATTACAATGTGAGGTTGGGAAGTAGTTTTTTATAGAAGCAAGGATATGCTTAAAAACCGAATCTCCAGGATTCAGTAAAACACTTCACAAACGTGCGTTGTACAATATTTTTTTAAGCAATGATGTTTTCAAAATAATAAATAATAGTAAAATAATAACATCTTTGTTGGAAACATTTGCGTTCATTATAAACAACTGACTAACGTTAAAGTGAGGCCAATGTTTATACGGTAAATGCAGAAAATAATTTAGTTGAGACTACAGCAGGCCGTGACAACAATCAGTCATAAAATAGCGGCAAGTACGAATTTATTGTTTTACATTATTTCAAATAAAGTACAGTTAATTTAAAATGCAGTGATTTATTTCGTATAATGTATATTAACACTGCCGTTTGGATATATGTTTGTATATACATTGTATGTAGTATACGTAAAGGGCAGCGATTTTACTTCCCGCACGAGGTAGGTGGAATTATGTAATACTGCAGTATAGGTATTTAGGTTGGCAGCCCCAAAATTTAGGTACGTAATTGAACTTTACATTTCCTAAATTTCCGGGTTGCCAACCTAAATAACTATACTGTAATAAAATAACTAAACTGAAATATTACATATTACAAAACCGCACGTGGGAAGTAAAACCACTGCCCTCTATGTATACTATGTACAATGTATATACAAAAAATATCCAAAAGGTAGTGTTAATATACATTATACGAAAGAAATCACTGCATTTTAAATGAACTGAACTTTATACGAAACAATATAAACAATACACACGTACTTGCCACCATTTTATCACTAATGTTGTCTCACGGCCAGTTGTAGTTTCAACTATTGCCCACTCTGTTAACTTTAGTTAGTTGTTACAATGAACGCAAATATTTCCGACAAAGATGTTATTATTTTACTATTATTTATTATTTTAAAAAAACCATCGCAAAAAAAATATGTACAACGTACGTTTGTGAAGTTTTTTTTTATAGAATCTTGGAAATTAAAAACCGTGCGATAGCGAGGTTTGTCCTCGATTCTGTACCACTCCCCGACCTCGCATCGTAATTAATATTTCCTGAACTTTCGAACCCTAGTTATCACTCTATCCGCTGTGGTCTCGAGGTAGTGTTCTGCCTTGTTACGCAACAGGCCCGGGTTCGATCCCGCTCGGGACAAGTTTCCTGGGTGAGGTTTTCTCGGAGTTTTTCCTCACCTGTAAGACAAATATCAGGATATTTTAAGGCCCAAACGGTCCCTGAACATCATCTGGCCATCAATATCATATTCACCTCATTATATTAAACCTCAGGGGTCCTCATCTAGGGGATATGTGGATGGCGACCACAAGGTGCCAAAGCTGAGCAAAACATTTCTTCCACTTACTTGTGTTTTGCACTCTTTTAACTTTACTATCTAACCTCTGTTGGTTAACTCTTGTTTTTTTCTACCCCGACGCTATTAGGGCATCCGAGGGCTAGGGAGTCTTTCCTTTCTTCCATTTCTTCTTTCCTTTATTTCCTTTTCTTCTCCAAAAGCCTGACCAGAGGCTATAAGATGGCAGCCGCATCACTGGTCTTGCCTTCCTTTGGCCAGCAACCAATTGAAGGGACTATTATTATGCTTTCAAGTCTTATACGAGAATTTCCCGGAAGGATCGGAAAATTTTCTATAGGATCGTAACAGACCTTGGCCTAATACTTGGAAGGAAGAAGAAGACCTCATTATATTAAGTTTAGGTTTAAGGCCTCTCCTGACTCATCATTACCCATCGTCATCACCCATCACATCATTGGGGCAGCGTAACCCCGCCTTCCAGGCGCTCCAATCTCAGAAGTGGGTTACAATACGCCAATGCCAGGAGAGAATACCTGAAATGTCGAATGACAAACAGGTGGCATTGAACAAAAAAAAATCCGAAACAAACATCATAAAATATTCGCCCCCAAAATTCTTACTGCACAGATCAACAATAACAATTTCTCTTAATGATGCTAGTACAGGAGACGAATTTTTGTCTGATAGAATACCATACTAATTAAAACATTTCTTTGTGTAAGAGAAACCAGAATTTATCATTTTCAATTCAGCCTGTTGCCTGCTCCATATATCCCTATCCTGGGCTAACGTTTTCCAATCATCCCCTGTTTAATCTAGAATTCCATGCGCGACAGGCATAGAAGGCCCTTCGCCTACCAGCTGGCCGCTAGCCTCACATCCACATGTGTTAACCACAGAGTTAGAAGATGATCCATTCAGTATAGGGATGACATGTGATGAGCATATCGCCTCCTCTAGTAATTATAGCTGGCTTTCCCAGCATGGAACCGCTGCTTATTGTAGCTACACAAATTCCTAACAATGTTGTGTGGGCACCGGTCTCATAATGGCCGAAATTCCTTGAAAACAATTCTTCCCCTTGGAGACTCGAACCAACGCAAGTCACGTAGCTCTACGCCAAGGCATCTTGCCTTAACCACTCGGCTAAGGCGCGGGTCTTGCCTCAAATCATAGATGTTATTCTCTCGCCTTATTCTTGGCATACCTGTTAGGGTTTTCTCTCATTTTCCATGGTCTTCTTTCATTCCCTATTCGAGTCATGTGTCCTGCCCAGCGCAATCTAACTAAATAATTCACTGGCATATAAAGAAGGTTGAGCCATAGACTGAATCCGCGATTGTAAATGGAGCTTCAAAGTATTCGAAAGCTTGAAGGGCCGTAAAGTATAAACCTAAAATAACTGTAAGGAATAACCTTGAAGGGATTGATTATAATTATCGAACACGGTAAGTTCATGGCCGCGCAGACATAAGCTCTCCATATCTCCTGAGGTAATGTTTTCCAATCATCATCATCATCAACAACAACAAGGATTAAGCCCAATGGCCTGTTCCGATGTCATTATAGGTCGAATTGGTCCTTCCATATCTTCGATGGTCTTCCCAACATTCTTCTCCCTTTTGGTTTATAATTATACATTCTTCTTGGTAAGCGCTGTTCATTCATTCGTAACACGATCCGATCATCCCCTATATAATCTACTTCCCTCAAATCAAGGTAATGTTATTCTCCCACCTCATTCTTGGACTACCAATTGGCCGTTTTTCTTCTTATTTTCCTACATGGAGCTTCCGTGTCCCTCTTTAATTCTCCATTCGTACCACATGTCGTGCCCATCGCAGTCTATGAGACTTAACTGTTATTATATCTGGTTTCCCATAAATATTCTGTAGCTCACTGTTATGTAATTTTCTCCATTCGCCTGTCTGTACATCTCTCTTTAGTCCAAAAATGTTCTTCCAAACTTTATTCTCAAACACTCGAAATCTTTTCTCATCATAATATAACTGGGAGAAAAACAGTTTTACCTACCGGTATACATTTTTAATAAACTTTCGACTGATGAAGATACAGTGTATTCAAACAGCTGTTACGAATGTGAAATCAAATAAATATTTATGAAAATAATACAACACTTCGATGATTCTATTTATTATATAGGTCTACGTCAGGGATTTTCATCTAGTAAACACCAAATCAATTGATTTGTTTTATATACAGGGCTATTCAAAAAGAAGCGACAGACTTCAAACATTTATTTCTTCCAAACTACAAAAAATATAAACACAATTCTAACGTTCCTGGAAAGAGAAAAGTTCAAATTTCACTGTTTTATGCATTCAATATGAGTATCATGTGTTACGCGACAGACTTCAAACATTTATTTCTTCCAAACTACAAAAAATATAAACACAATTCTAACGTTCCTGGAAAGAGAAAAGTTCAAATTTCACTGTTTTATGCATTCAATATGAGTATCATGTGTTACACGACAAATACCAAAACGGTGGCTCATTTCTTGCCACAGACAAATCAGCTGGTCTCTAGTTATCGAATTTACAGCTTCAACAATTCGATTGTCGCAGGTTTTCAAGAGTGTCAGGCATAGGGGAGGATAAAAACACGATCTTTTACATAACCCCGCAGATAAAAATCACACGGGGTTAGGTCTGGTGACCTGGGAGGCCACCGGCGATGAAGTTGATCTTCTGCTCCTCCTCTTCCAATCTAACAGCACCAATGCAACTATGTTCGCAAAATCAAGCAATGCGGCCATGATCGGAACTTCAAACTTTTCTCTTTCTAGGAACGTTGGAATTGTGTTGCTATTTTTTGAGATTTGAAAGAAATAAATGGTCTAAGTCTGTTCCGTCTTCCATAATAGTCCCGTATTTTCAGTTTAACGTTCTTTTTTTATAGACGTTGGGACGACAAGAGCCCCTCAAATTCATATTAGCATGCATTTCCAGAATTGAGCCTATGTTTTATTTCTTCATCATCATCATCAACAACAATCATGGATTAAGCCCATGTGGCTTGTTCCGGTCTCATAGATTCTCATTCAAAAAGTTGAATCCATCTCTTTTTTCGGTCTACCAATATTCCCCTCTCCTCTTGGTTTGTAATTAAGTATAATTTTTGGAATCCGATCATCTTTCATTCTTTGAACATGTTCTTTCCAGTTTTTTCTAGATTATTTTATTTTATCTAAAAGTTTAAAAATATTTAGCTCATTTCTAATATCTTCACTTCTTCTTTTATCTAGAAGTTCGCAGCCGGCCACACTTTTCAGAAATCTCATTTCAGCAGCTTCTATGATCTTCTCTTCTCTTTTAGTTAAAACCCAAAATTCACTAACATACAATAGTAAGGGGATTGCCACTGCTTTATAAAATTTTAGTTTTGTTTCCATTCTTTAAAAAAAAAAGTTATCTCACAACAGGCCCGGAGGCCCTTGGGGTAGTAGGAGGTTAAGGCTCCCACTTTTTCTAGACAATCGGCACTTCATGTCAGCCGGGTTGTCAGCCCTGCGTGACGGCCTCCTTTACCCCCAGAACAAGAGCCTGGTACTCATTTCCGTTAGAGGCTGAGTCGACCCCAGGGCCATAGTACCGCCAGAGGGTTTGGGTCAGTTTAAAAATCCGACCCCAACGGTACTTGAACCCTCGACCCTCCGGCTTGTAGCTCAGTGCCTTAACCACTACGCTACGGCGTGCCCCATTCTTGTGTTTTTAAATATTACACGTATATAATTAAATTTATTAAGTTTGTTAAATAGATCTCCATTTTTAAAATAGGAAATTTCATAACCCAGGTATTTAAAATGGTTCACTTGTTTGTTTAATTTCTTTGTGCTTGTAATTATTGTTTCTGGGTATTTGAATTCATCAAAATGTTCCTCATTTGTCAAAAATATGATTAATTTGATTAGCTGTATCATTGCGCCCAGTTGCGCTTTCTAGTTATAAGTTACTATAATGAAGAAGATATTTCAGATGAATAAGGTTTGAGTACATCTATAAAAGGGAAAATAACTTAAAAGATTTTTTAAAGCCAAATGTTTGAGATTTTATGTAGTTTCAGATTGTGAACAGTTTACGAACGAACTGGAGGATGAACATACCTCGTCGAAATACGAGGAGTTTAGAGAATATCTGCTGTCGCTACTCAGTCTAATGTTGTGTCTTAACGTCTCTAAAGCACTTAATTCGATGTGACAGTCAGATTTCTCGCCAATAAAACAAAATCAGTTAAATTTCCATCGATATACTTCTTCCGAGCTAAGTTCAAGTTGTAATGTAAACAAACCAGATACATGAAAGCGTTTTCATTAGTCGAATAACGGATTTACCTTTAAGCGTTTAAAAAAAAAAAGTTCGCTCTCTAACGTCCGAAATAAAAGTAATAAAAAATATATCAAGTAGCACCAAGGAATATAAACATGAAGATTAAAGATGAGGCCATTGAGCAAGTGGAGAGCTTCAAATACTTGGGTTGTACAATTAGCAGTAACATGAACTGTGGTCAAGAAATAAATTAAAGGATAGCAATGGCAAAAGAAGCTTTCAACAAGAAGAGAAGAATTATCTGCGGACCATTGGCAAAAGAATTGCGGAAGAGGTTAGTGAAGTGTTTTATGTGGAGTGTAGCATTGTATGGTGCAGAGACTTGGAATTACGACGGAATGAGAAAAAGCGACTGGAAGCTTTCGAGATGTGGATATGAAAAAGGATGGAACGTATAAAATGGACAGACAAAATTAAAAAATAAATATGTGCTAGACAGAGTGGGTGGAAGAACAATGCTGGAACTCATAAAGAAGAGGAAAAGAAACTGGATTCGACACTGGCTAAGAAGAAACTGCCTGCTGACGGATGCCCTAGAAGGAATGGTCAGAGGATGCAGATAAATACGACAAATGATAGACAACATTAAAATTAATGGTTTGTATGCGGATACAAAAAGGAAAACTGAGTTAAGGAAAGAATGGAGAATGCTGAGTTTGCAGTGAAAGACCTGCTCTTGGGCAGAACACTATGTATGTATGTATGTATGTATGTATGTATGTATGTATGTATGTATGTATGTATGTATGTATGTATGTATGTATGTATATAAGTAGCACGTGTCTATATCAGTTATATGGGAGAATTGTAAAATAGATATAGCGAATTTCGTTTCAGTTGCGGATCGTAAAGGAAACACCATGTTTCTCTCGAGTTTTTATCCTGTTGAGAAACGTCGGATCATCGTCAGCACTACTGATGAGTCACCACAAATCGTCATGTGATCATCAAGTTGGTCTTCTGACAGATTCCTGGCGCACTGTTCTGGATAATACGGAGACATATTCAGGGTCTTGCGTTTAGTTCGAATTGTTTGTGGCTGACCAGTACGCACATCATCTTCCAAACTGTATCTTTCTTGCAAATACATCGGTATCACCTAAACACAACACCGTGACTCAATTCGTACTCGCCGTAAACTTGCTGCATCATTTGAAATGTTTCGGCAGCGGTCTTGCCTAATTTCTGACAGAACTTGATGTTTGCCCATTGCTCAAATTGTGACATCTCGAGTTCCGACGTGCGCATTCAAATCACCGTCACAACAAAGGCCGTAGTTCTGCTTGCAGTGCATGCACTCAACTGTCTCTTGCTGGGACGAGAGACTAAATGACAGGGTACCATACCACGGTGCCACCTATGCGCTATAGTGCAATACAGCGCCACTATGCGCTCAGTCTTAAAACTTAATGATTGTACCACGTATATACAGGATGTTCGGAATTGTCCATGGCATTTGTTGGAACTCAGCATAAAAGGACAAAAATTATAATTGGAGCAAACACCATTGAGAAATTAATTTGTTTTAATTATCTCAGATGCATGATATTGTACCTCCAAAATTTGGACATGGAGAAGAAATTAGGGAAATTTCAACAGATATGTGGTTCAATATGAAGATATTTGTGAAATAAGACCACAAGAGAAACTCAATTGAAATTTTACAAAACAGTAGCTGTTCCAACGTTAACATACGGGTCTGAGACATGGCCTTTAACGATCTCTGATAAACGTAAAATTGAGATAATAGAAATGAGATTTCTGAGATCCGTTGCATGTGTATCTTTAAGAGATCAAAAGAGAAGTCAAGATATCAGAGATGAATTACAAATATATAATATAAACGAGAGAATGTACAGAAATAAATGTAATTGGTTTGAACATGCACAGAAAATGCTAAATAACTGTTTAATAAAACAGATGCTTCATTATAGACTTCCTTCAAGGCCGAACAAATGTAGGAAGACCAAAACGACGTTGGAAGGACGACCTGTAGTATATTGTGCATCGGGGAGCGGAACGGACCAATAGACCCATACCTTGAAGATGATGATAATGATTATGTTCGGAAATTCATATTATAAACTTCTGACAATGGCTGAGTAGACAATGTTTTGAATAGACAGCCATTACAATGTGTCGGAGTTGCCGGTGTTGTTTTCAACCGGATAGGAAGTGCATGACGTCAGGAGAGCACTATGTCAAATGAGGTGTGACGTAAAGTTCAGAATTAAAAGACGTTTGACTCATTTCAGAAGAAAGTCAAATTTATTTGGTAACAATACCAAAGTAACAAAAACACATTCACTGATCACTATAACAATTGTGTCAACAGTGGAAAAACAAATTTGTTTCTGTCTTCTGCACTGGATGTATCCCATACAAAACCGTTCACTACAACAGATACTCGATGTAACGACCACCAACGTCGTTGCACACTTTGTACCGACGAATCATATTCCGGTACACTCGTTCCATCACACCTTGTACAGCGACCATGACTCGTGATGTAATTTACTGCCTATCCGGTTGCAAAACAACACCGGCAAATAAGACACATTGTAATGGCTATAGCACAGAAACGCTACGTTTCCGGACATGGGTTCCTATTCAAAATTGTGTCTACTCAGTCCCCTCTACTAGCCCTAGAAGTTTGCAATATGAATTTCCGAACATCCTGTATTGGACGTTCAATAAATAATGCACATACTTAAATATTTTCAAACTTACAGACCGAATAATTAAATATAGGAACGACTGGAAAGAACATATTGATAGAATGCCAGAAGCAAGATTTCCAAAATTATTGCTAAATTATAAACCGCACGGAAGGAGAAATGTTGGACGCCCATACACAAGACGGTCTGAACAATTTTAACAATTCTAGCTTTCATGGAACCGGAACGAGCCAACAGGCTTAATCCCTGAATGATTATGATGATGATGATGATGATGATGATGATGATGATGACGATGACTTAATATTACCTTGAAATTGGGTAGTATTGATTTAACTGAAAATATATCTTCTTCTCCTTCTTCTTCATGCAAGAATTAAATATTTTTGGTTCGTTCCGGCTGCTGTGTTCACCTCTAACGAGGGTGTCCCCGATCTATTTTTCCTCCTCTTGGTTGATGGTTCAGGCTTCTCCAAGGCAGTCTGTTGGTATCCATTCTGCAGACATATTCATACCATTTTGTCCTACACTCTTCTATATTGTCTGTCAAACTGAATATTTGTAGTTCTTTACTCCGTCCTTTATCCATTAAAGTATACATAGCCATAAATCGTAAATATTTCATTTCTGCTGCTTCTATTCTTTTAATTGACTCTTTATTGAGAGTCCATATTTCTGAGTTTATACAATATTGCAGGCAAAGCCAATACTTTATAAAATTTTAAATGTGTTTATTTTCTTACTTTATTTTCCAGTGTTCTTTTAAGGGGCCACCTAAATATTGAAATATTTGTAATGTATTATTTATGTATTTTCCTCTATTAAAACCTAAAGATACACCTAGATAATTGAAAACTTTTACTTGTTCTAGCGTTTTGTTATTTAGTACTATTTTTGTTCTTTCCATTTCTTTGCCACACTGGGCCATTACTTTAGGTTTTGTTGAAGAAATTTCTAGGTTGTAATCTTGTGCAATAATATTTAATTTAAAAATTGCTTTTTGTAAGTCATTCTCTGGAAAAGCCATTATAGCCTGATCATCAGCAAATATGAGTGTGTCAACACGAATTTTATTATTAGAATTGAAAGTTACTTGCCATTTTCTGACAAATTCGTTCAATATATAAATTGAAGAGAGTGGGTGAAAGAGGGCTCCTTGTCGTAATCCTTGATCCTGAAAATATATACAACTGTTATTCTCCCAGTTATATTATACGGATGCATAAACATGGACTCTTACTTAAAGGACACCTGGTAGAGTTTGCTTGCAAATTGTTATGCCTAGTCAACACTTTAAACAAACTGTATTTTCTATGGAACTACACTTCCTAGGACAATAAAAATTGTACATCCAATTAAGGCAGGTTTTCTGATGGTACTACTGTCATTGATTTTTATCTAGCATTAATTTCTTTCATTTTGCCAGGGTTTTCAAATCATATAATAATAAACAAAAAAATATACATACTCCCCATATGGGTACACTTTTCTCTGAACCTAATAATCAGAACTGCACTATTCTTTTACTGACATTGTTTGTGAGTGATTTGAGATAACCAGTGAACAATTTACTCACTTGAGAGTCTAACATATTTTATAAAAATGATTTACCTTAAGATTTTTTTTGCATTAATTTTTTTTTCTTGAGAATAGTATATTTTAACAACAAAATATTTGACCGACTGGATACAGCTAGACACTCTAAACATCCACAAAAATACTCAAGCTTCTATGTTACATAGTTCATGAGAAATGTGCACCTGAAACTTAAAAAATCATTTTTTTTTGTAAATTAATATATGATTTGAAGACCCTGGTAAAATGAAAGCAATTGATGCTAGATAAAATTCAATGACAATAGTACTATTAGAGCACCTGCCTTAATTGGCTGTAATTTTTTTATAGTCCTAGGTAGTGTAGTTCCATAGAAAATATAGTTTGTTTTAAATGTTGACTAGGCATACAAATTTGTAAGCGAACTCTACCAGGTATCCTTTAGGGAGGAGAAAATATTACGAGTATTTGAGATTAAGTTCCAAGGAATTTTTTCGTGCCAAAGAAAGATGAAGAGACAGGCGAACTGAGAAGAGTACATACCTGTGAGCTATATAATCTTTATAGGCTATTTAACTCGTGCCACAAATGCTAGTCAATGACCAATCACGTTTCAATGAATGTTGTTTTACAACCAATGACAGTCGTGTTTCACCTCGCTCTTTATCGATTTCTCTTTATCAGCTCCTACTTTTGTGATAAAGAAAGCTCCTCCTTTTTAATGTTCTGAACAGTTCAAAGCATTATTTTTCTTCAACAAATACATTGAATATAGCAAATGATGAAAAGATTCCTTGATTTTACTGAGTTGTTTAATAAAAAGTAAATGAATAACCCGTAATGTTGATTATGATATATGTTAGATGTGTTTCATTATTTCTCCACTTGGGTGCACTCTTACAATATTGCGATCTTATTTGGCAATAAATAATATGATCAAGCAGCAGTGAATGAACGTAACCTCACATTTTGATTTGTTTTCAAACATCGCCATTTACATTAAATATATAAATATTTTAAAATAACTATAGTTAAACACTGATTTGTGAGTAAACAGCTTAATTTTATTCGTTAAATAGTCCTAACAAATGCCACTCTTGATTTCCAAATTCTCTAGATAAATTCACTCCTCACTTCGTGAGTCGTTAATTTATCGATAATTTGGAAATCACTCGTGGCATTACTTATAAAAACTGTCTCCCCAAGTAAAGTTAACCAAGATATAAGCTAATTTTTATAATGAATATGTTATATATAAATAAAATAGAAGCCTTCGCCTGTTAAAGATGTGCATGAAATGCTGTGCTAATTAGCAACAGAATACGTAAATATGTAAAAACACAAGAAGCAGGTTTAATAACAAGATCGGTCGATCTACACACAATTTATATCACGTCTGATGGACAATTAATGTAGGACCGGTCCATTCAGTGAAACCCTAGACTTTCCAATTAGAACTAACTCTACTGAATGGCCATCTCTCGCTCTAATGAAGACAGTAATGACAGACATCGCAGCTCCGACACTGGAACGCCATTATCCCCTTCATCATACCGCCCGGCTACATGAAGGAATTCATCATTTTATATACATCATCTAACTACAGACATACTTTGCATTATGCACTGGAGAAAAACGAAATATGTGCTTATTCAAAAGTTTCTTGTACTGTAGTTTCCCTTCATTAATAATAATAATAATAATAATAATAATAATAATAATAATAATAATAATAATAATAATAATAATTCTTACTCACTGGCACTATCGAAACCGTAGGTTCATGGCCGCGCAGACATAAGCTCTCCATACATCCCTATCCTGAGCTAATGCTTTCCAATCATTCCCTGTATAATCTACTTCCCTCAAATCGTAGTTAATGTTGTTCTCCCACCTCATTCTTGGTCTACCAACTGGGCGTTTTCCCTCTGGCTTTCCTACAATAGCTTTATTTATTTTACCTGGCAGAGTTAAGGCCTTAAGGCACAAGAAGCTTCCATGCTCGTCTTTCATTCCCCATACGCGCAACATGTCCCGCCCAACGCAGTCTACGTGACTTAACTGTTCTTATTATATCTGGCTTCCTATAAAGACCATTAGTTCATTGTTATGTAGTCTTCTCCATTCACCTGTCATAATAATAATAACAATAATAATAATAATAATAATAATAATGATAATAATAATAATAATAATAATAATAATAATAATAATAATAATAATAATAATAATAATAATAATAATAATAATAATAATAATAATAATAATGGAATACGAGTATACTAAGAATGAAGTTCATACAAGGGAACTGTCAACCATTGCATGCCTAATCGTATCCTGAAATTTCTTCCAGCGAAGCGTTGTGATGTACCATGGCCATGTTCAAAAATTTATCTGCCGTTTTTAACTGCAAGACACAGAAATCGAAGCCAGAATCCAACAATGGAAACCCACTGTACGGAGCAGATGGACTCCCTACATGAGTAAGAGCGGAGTGGAGGGAAGGTGGAACGCGGCGAGGAAGGCAGGAAGAGAGGGTTATCCAATTTACCAATTCACGAGTTGTATTACTTCCCTATACTTTAAATGAGAGAATTGGCGCTGGATATTAATGTGTTGCAGTTAAAAATGATAGATCATATTTTGGACACGGTCTTCGTATATCAGAATGCTTCTGTGGAATATGTTTCAAGGTAGGATTCAGTATTAAATGATTGATAGTTCCCATGTTAGGAAAAATTTTGCACCAAAGAAAGATGAAGAGATAGGCGAATGGAGAAGACTACATAACAGTGAACTACATGGTCTTTATAGGAAACCAGATATAATAAGAACAATTAAGTCTCATAGACTGCGATAGGCAGGATATGTGGCACGAATGGGGAATGAAAGAGGTGCATGGAAGCTTCTTGTAGTAAAAGTAGAGAGAAAACGCCCAGTTAGTAGACCAAGAACGAGGTGGGAGAATAATATTAACAATGATTTGTGGGAAGTAGATTATACAGGGGATGATTGGAAAACATTAGCTCAGGATAGGGATGTATGGAGAGCGTATGTCCACGCGGTAATGAAGCTACAGGTTCTATAGTACCAGTCAGTTAGTTAATAATAATAATAATTATTATTATTATTATTATTATTATTATTATTATTAACAACTCAATGATGCAAATATATATATATCAACGAATGTATGTCTGTTTGTCCTTTATAGACTTCTAAACCGTTCAACCGATCTTCGTGAAAATATGTATATAGGGCCTACATGGTTTCAGATGCGACGAGTGTTTAGCCGTTATCAATTATGTTCTAAAATCTTTAAGTCTAGGAGTTCAACCTGAAACGAAATTTAAAAAAAATCGCTCTAGCGATCGCAATTTTCGATTTTGTCCCCAACAAAGCTCGGAATCTTCTGTTTAAATTACCTGAGGTGTTATATTCTCCCAAAATCAGCAAAAATCCGACCATTTGAAGTGGGGGGTTTACCTGAAATTTTAAATTAAAAATTTACTCTAGCAACCGCCATGTTTTCGTCGCAGTGAATACCATATAATTAATTAACCCTCAAATTTTAATTTATTTAGGCGTAGCAGCGCACGTCGGGTATCCCCTAGTAGCATATAAATACAAAAGGAATATATATTTCTTCATTTTTGGTGTCTTGTTAGTTCGATCGAGTGTGGAGATTTTGAAAAAAAAAATCGTTTGGATGGTGGTGTCTCGCCACAACAGCACCATTCCTTCGGAATACGTTAAAAGGACAAGTCCCAGGAATTTGAGCTCGTTACGTTTTATATATCTTCGTTCTAGACTATTTGTTATTCTCCTTGTATAAAAGTCCCAGCTTTGTGTCATTAGCATTTTAATGATTCATAAATTTTCATGATCAGGAAAAACAAGAAGTAGAATCTATCTGACTCCAGATGTTACGCATCATTCTATTACTGTTAAACTGATTCAGTGACATCACCGCTTAACTACGTTAAGCAAATAATGAGAATGTATCTGAAGGGTTCATTGAAAATATGTATAATAAATAAAATTATTTTTTGCGCGATAGTGTGTTTTGTTTGTACTTACAAGCAATGGCGACCATGATTGAAAGTTCAATTTCCTACATTTCGGGGTCGCCAACCTAAATAACTATACTGTAATAAATAGGGAGCGGACTTTTATGTTCTAAAAAAGCTATTCCAAGCAATGGCACGACTTGGTGCCCAGAACTGGGGATATCAAACTTTCAACAATCTGATACTATATAAGACGCTCTACCAACAAATCTGCGCCTATGCTGCCCACGGATGGGCACGTAAGCTCAACAACAATCAGAAAAGAAAGCTACTAGCAGCACAACGACAAGTCCTCATTCGGGTCACCAAAGCATACAACACAGTATCGCGAGCTTGCCTACCTGTGATAGCAGGAGTACTTCCCATCGATCTTTATATTGAACGTCGAATACATCGCTATAGGCTGCGTAGAGGACTCCCAATCTACATTGAAGAGTCAGTTCTCACCCCCGAGCTTTAGAACCCGATGATCGGGACGCAGCCTATAGAATCATCGATGTTCACCTTGAGGAAAAATGGCAACAACAATGGGAACAAGAACAGCATGGTCGTCAAACTCAGGAATTCTTTCCTAGAGTACGGGCGAGAATGCGCATGCCATGGATAGTGCCGAACCACAACGTGACTCAATTGCTGTCTGGGCACGGGCATTTAAAGGGTAAACTGTTTGAGAGAGGACTCGCTGAAACAGCAGTGTGCGATTGCAATAACCCTGAAGAGGGCACCGTCACTCAGGGGCTATATCATTGCACTAAGTACGGTGTCTTCAGAAGGGAACTCGAGTTTGCAGCTATGGAGGGAGGAGTCCACTGGCCGCCGCCCCTGGAGTACTGGACAAGGAAGCAACCGTACAAAGCAATCACACGCTACATTGGTAGAGTTCTACGATTAAGAATTGAAGAAGATGGCAGAAGAAGAATGATCCGTCATTAACATTCCCATCTTCATAATCACACACACATACACATAAACACAAACAAACAAACACAAATTACACACACACATACACTAACACAAACAAACACAATTACTCTCAAATCACGTATCATCAAAACAATTATCATTACTTTAAGTATTATGTATATTTATTCTATGTATCACTAAACACAAACAAACACACAACACTTTTCACTTTATGTAACATCTACACTTCATATACCCGAAATCTGTATGTATTATGTTTATTTACTCAATAAAGATTAGATAGTAGTTAGAGACATAGAGCAGACCCGAGGATAAGGGCATTATCCCGAGGTAACCCGGGGGGTGGTGGTGGGGCTCTAAATAAAAAATAAATAAAAAATGTTCTAAAAGTTAAGATTGCAACGTACTATAGTGGTAAAATTAATGTAATAAGCGCTTTATATCCAATCAACTGATTTTTTTTATAATATAACTTACAAAAACATTTCTTAATAATTTTTGTGTGGAATCTAGCATGATTACATTTATATTAAAAAGAAATAGTATTTTGTTTACATCACTTCTTGCTTAATTTAAAAGTAATGCGTAAAATATAAATGTAATATTGCTAGATCCCACACAAAAATTATTGAGAAACGATTTTGTAAGTTATATTATAAAAAAATCGGTTGATTGGATATAAAGACATATTAAATTAATTTTATCGCTATATTATGTTGCAATGTTAACTTTTAGATCATAAAAATCCGCTACCTAAAATAACTATACTCTAATATTACATATTACAAACCCACATGCGGAAAGTAAAGCCACTGTCATCTATGTATAGGCTACTACATACAATCTAGGCCTATATACAAAAAATATCCAAAAGGTACAGTAAATATACATTATAACGAAACAAATCACTGCATTTTAAATGAACTGAGCTTTATTTGAAGCAATATAAAACAATAAATACGTACTTGCCGCCATGTTATCACTAATTTGTCTCACGGCCTCCTGTAGTTTCAACTAATAAACATTGTCCACACTGTTAACGTTAGTCAATTGTTTATAATGAACGCAAATTTTTCCAACAAAGATGTTATTGTTTTACTATTACCTATTTATTATTTTGAAAACACCATCGCGCAAAAAATAATGTTCAACGCACGTTTGTGAAGTGTTTTATAGAATCTCAGAAATTAAAAACCTCGCTATCGCTCGATTTTTGAACATTTTCCTCGATTCTGTAAAAACTACTTTCAAACCTCGCATCGTAATATACTATATTTTTTTATTACGAATGAGCCCATATAGGACTATGCAAAGTATTTAGAGGCGTTTCCTTTGACTCCATATTTCCCTCATTTTTTTACTATGGGCTTTCTTTCTCTCATCTGTCCATGTTGTTCTAGTTTTTTTTTCTTGGGTTTGTCCTTGTGGCAATCCATTCATACAGCCTCCTGTGTAAATCTAAATAAATCCCTATCGGCAATAATAATCAGATGATATTATAACATCATTAAATGAAGCAGTTACTGGACCTAGGTCATATTTATATTCAAATCGATCAGGGAAGAGAGTGGAACCTGATTATGTAGGAGCAAAGGCCGTATAAAATGATCCAAAGAAGTCAGCATCAATGTAATCAAATTATTAGTTATTAAAGAAGACTGACAACTCAGGTAATGTAACCCTTTCTTTTGCGAAGACGGAAGTGGCTGACACATGATAATAACTTACTAATGACAATAATCCTTTGCTCGACAGATTGAGTAGAGATATCTTCTAAGCCTCCAGTTAACTGATTTAGCGTGATAACCATAACCCATTAGCTAATGTACAAGCGGGGGTTTTACCCTGACACAAACATCGTTAGCAAAAAGTGTGGGAACTTGGCAAGTTTCTAGCGTCGGAAGCCTAGGAAAAAACCCAAGCCTAAGAAAAAACCCAAGCCTAGCTAATGTTTGTGACTAGACTGTACGTGAAGCCAGCACGGGGAAAAAAGGTCCAACCTCTGAAGGCGTAAATCGCCAATAATAAATTTGTAACACCCCCGGAATCAAAATAGGAGGGCGCATTAACCAGTTATATGTTTCGTTATATGTGCCTAAGCACAGACCTTAGGTCCACGTGATCGAGGTAGTGGGAGTAACTAATTTACCTATAGGCGAGAGAGGCTTCTCCTCGTCACTTACTTCTCGTGTATAATTTCACCAAGTCACTTCAAAACACTACGTTCTAAAAAGTTGGATAAATTCACTTCATATATATACAATTACTTGCAGTTTATAAAAGTCAAGAATAAACTACTTTTACCAGATATTCTTTGTACATTAATTCTGCCCGACGAAGTCCTCGTGGAATCCCGAGATAAGAACCTCAACTCTACCGAATACCAACCGAGCAACCTAAGTTCTCACACATGGAGAACTCCTTCAGTATTCCTAGTGTCACTAAATCCAGTCCAGTTCTGCGATGATCTACTGATCATAACAGAAACTTTCGAGGAGCATCTAGCCGAGATCGACCATATCCTATCTACGCTACGGGAACACGGGATGACAGTGAACCTCGATAAATCAAAATTCATTAGGAAACAAGTGGAATTTTTAGGTTACCTCATTTCTGAAAATGGGATAGGACCCAGCCCTGATAGGGTAAAGTCGATCCTGGCTATTCCTCCCCCGAGAAATGTAAAACAAGTGAGAAGGTTCCTGGGAATTCTTATGTATTACACTAAATTTGTAATAAACTACTCGCGCGAGGTAAGCCCGTTGCGAGAGTTACTAAAGAAGGGAACACGATGGACTTGGAACGAACAGTTACAAGCCACGTTCGACAAGGTCAAGGAGCTATTCGCAAACTGCATTCTACTACAAAAACCCGACATGTCGCTGCCCTTTCATATTTACACGGATGCGTCACAGAGTGGACTGGGTGCAGTATTAACCCAGGTAGATCCAGATGGTAATATCAATACGATAGCTACCGCGTCCCGGGCGACTACCAACGTAGAGAAACAGGCAATGGTCACGGAGCTGGAGTTGGCGGCTATTTATTTCGCCACCCAGAAATTTCGTTCGTACATTTTCGGACATAAGACCATTGTACATTCGGACCATATCAGCATCGCATTCCTAAATAGGTGCAAGCTGGGTTCGAACAAGACCAGCCGGTATATATCGGAAATTCTCAGTTACGACGTGGAGATCAAATATATCGCCGGAAGCGAAAATGTTTTTGCAGACATGCTGTCACGCCTCAGTCACGTGACTAGTAATCCGGACTACGTCGAAACTCATAATCGCGAGGTGCAGATTATGAGGACAGTCGTCCATGTGAACAAAATGTTATGCAGGGACCTTATGAATATGAAAACACAACAGAGAAATGGACCCGGATTTAACAGACCTGAGGAAAAAGGCCAAGGATATCGCCGACGCAAGTGATGCGGACACTTATGGGATGCTCGATGGAATACTTTATAAGAAATGTGGAAGGGCCGAAATTGCCTGGAAAACAGTAGTCCCTAGGCACCTCGAGGAGCCACTCATAAAAGAGTTCCACGCCGCGTTAATTCACGCTGGATGTGAACGCGTTGCATTAAACCTATCGCAATATTTCTACTTTAAGAGACTGCATAAAAAAGTAAGACAGGTTACCGCAACATGTGACCTATGTCAGAAGTGTAAAGGTCTCAATATACGTTTCGACGTTTCTCCACAAATATAATTAGAAATAAACCTAACAGTCTGGTAACAATCGATACCCACGGACCCATGCCTACTGGAGAACTAGGGTATAGGCATATCTTGGTCGTGGTGGACACGTTTTCCAAATTTACGAAAATATATCCGATGAAAACAGTAACAACACAAGGCTGTTTAAGAAAACTCTTTTATGATTACGAACGCAAATATGGGAAAATCGAGGCAATTTTGGCCGATAACGCATCTGTTTATCGGAGCGCGAAATTCCGAGAAGGATTGAGCAAGAGGGGTACAAAGCTATATCATTGTTCTCTATACATGCCCTCGGGGAACCCTACGGAGAGGATGAATAAGGAGATCACTACGTGCTTAAGGATTTTGTGCCATAAAAGACACTCAAATTGGGTCAGATATATCCCCCACATAGAGCACATGTTGAATCACGCTGTCAATAATGTGACGGGATACGCACCCATTACTTTGATGAAGGGGCTGCAACCGGACAAACTAGTCGCTAACGTACCTGACGCGATCAATATCGATGATGAATCACTTACCGATGAACAAAGATGCGAAAGAGCATTCCATAGGACGCGGACACTTGCGGACAAAAGAAGGAAGCGGACCAAACGCTCTAAGCACGTTTGGCACCCGTCTATCGGCGACAAAAGTGCTGGTAAGGAACCACACGCTATCTGACAAATTACGCAAGGCTAACGCAAAAATGGATTTATTATGGAAAGGGCCAGGGCTCATATCCAAACAAATTCGGCACACACACGTACGAGGTAAAGTGGGCCGACGCCAGGGACAAGGTTATGGGACGTTACCACTTACAGAAACTCAGGCCATACAAGGAGAAGGCGTGAGCGAACAAAGCCTATCTGGTTCGTAGCAAACTTATGTAATGGTATGGAGAGTGACAGGTGGCGAAGTTTCAAGATCGAGAAAATAAAAATGTGAATAAATTACCATTGCGAGTGTTCAGAGTTTGTTTGCGTGTGGGCGTAGTATCGCAAAACATGTATATAATAATAGTACAGGAGGCCTTTGCGAGTTAACAGACTGTGAAATTAGACACTAATAGTATTAAGGGTAGATAGACGGACAGTGAAAATGACACTCGAAAAATAGGAGGGAGAGATTTTTTACACGTAAGAATGACAACGGAATGGATATATTACGTATGTGTGTATGTCTTGCATTGTACTATATTGTATTGTGTGCACAGGTAGACACTACTGTGATTTTAGGTATGAGATAAAGGTCAATGTAAACGCTGAAATTATGCAGTACCCAGGTAAGGAAGTGGTTATATACCGACAAAATTTTGATATAACATACAAAAGGTACAAACATATAAGCTCTACATAATCCCCAAACGAAAAAAAAAAAAAAAAACAAGACCTGATAAATTATACTTAAATGCATGAACCAGTTTTCACGGGATTCGAACTCAATACTAGCTGAGATTAGGACATAAATGAAAAGTATTAGTGAAAAAAAAATAAATAAGTGTTGTATGGTAAAGTACCAAATATAATCAGTAATTAAAATAAATAACACTAATAAAGTGATTAAATAGGCCTAGATGAAAACGCTAATCGCGAGAGGAAAGGGCACAATGACTGCGAAAAAAATAAAGTGAAATGTCAATTTAGATATTAATCATGATAATACCCCCATATTGATGAATATGATATAATTAATTGAATTAGGGTGAATACATAACACATGCATGTCCACTTTCAGCTAAGAGTGAGGGCGATTAATAAATTGTTGATTTGAACTTATCGATAGAGAATGGATCTATATTTTTAAATGTTTTAACCCAATCGCTCGAGCAGAAAGCTGCAGTATCTACTTAATCCAGTAAATGTTAAAATGAGCCCAGATAGGCCATTGTCATTGTTTAATACATATAGGTAATTGAAGAAACTTGTACAACAATCTGAATACGAATAATATCATGATGATTATGATTCTTTTGTCTAAAATAACAATCAGACAGCGTAAATATAGGAGCTAATGAGACAGGGTGAAGCTCAATGCACCTTAATTGAAAGGCCGAGTGGCGGTGTGAACCTATAAAGCGTGAGGAATTTATTTGTTGATTATATTTACAGAATTTAATTTGTAGACGTGGGCCGAAGCGGCACGTCACTGTGTTTGTATAACACGTGCTATTTTGTTGAAAATATTTGAGGGCAAGGGATCCCGTATTATCTAATAATGAGATGAGATGAAGTCATGGTCGCTGGTGAAAGCGAATGTGACAATTTGTGCGAATTTGTATTCGATGTTAATAATGAGATGAGATGAGGTCATGATCGCTGATGGAAGCGAATGTGACAATTTGTGCGAATTTGTATTCGATGTTAATAATGAGATGAGATGAAGTCATGGTCGCTGGTGGAAGCGAATGTGACATACTATACGATTCTGCATTCGAAGGAAATGATTTTGCACGCTTAAGAAAATAACGTCGTTTGGCTGAGCAATGATATAGCCAGCTATGCTTTGGCAAAGTAAATGGGCCGAAATATGTTGAGAATAAAATATTAAGAATCATGAATATTTCATGGATTAATAATCATGATGAATTCGTATGTATGCAATACCTATGGGGAAAATATGAGATCAGGGTGTAATACTATCAATAATAATTGTTTATAACGATAGCACAGCTGCTTAAACGCGATATTTAGTATTTTGGTCGCAAAGATATAGATCCATGTAAATAAGTCTTATTGACTCAATTTAAATTAAATTTAGCAAAACTGAAGTATTATTCGACATATGGTTTGAAGTAGACAAAACTGGTTCATCGCAAATGAATTCCCAAGCTGTAGACGCACATTATAATGTAGGTAGATATTAAGGTGTAGACGAAATTGTAAATAAACAGTTACACATGAAGAAACAATCTATGCTATACTGGTATTCAACTAAATAGTTTTGAATGGTAATTGTATAAGCATGAATGGTTTGAGTAGACCACCAAATATATTAAGGGTGTATCTTTTTTTTCTTAATGAATATTTATGTATGTCTATATTGCAGAAAGTGAGTCTATTTAACCTCAAAGAACGATCCCAGGTAAAAGGGATACATATCAGTGTTTACAATCTGAACATAATTGACGTGCTGGCAACACTCTCAGGGTTAACGTGCTCTAACCAAAATATTATAGCCATTTTTTCTTTAAAGGCCACTATAGCTATGATACTAGCATTATATTACGCGAGAGGATTATAAACAAATAAAAAAATCCCTTGATTTTTCCATTTGTTTATAGGGCATTTGTGGCAATCCATTCATACAGCCTCCTGTGTAAATCTAAATAAATCCCTATCGGCAATAATAATCAGATGATATTATAACATCATTAAATGAAGCAGTTACTGGACTTAGGTCATATTTATATTCAAATCGATCAGGGAAGAGAGTGGAACCTGATTATGTAGGAGCAAAGGCCGTATAAAATGATCCAAAGAAGTCAGCATCAATGTAATCAAATTATTAGTTATTAAAGAAGACTGACAACTCAGGTAATGTAACCCTTTCTTTTGTGAAGACGGAAGTGGCTGACACATGATAATAACTTACTAATGACAATAATCCTTTGCTCGACAGATTGAGTAGAGATATCTTCTAAGCCTCCAGTTAACTGATTTAGCGTGATAACCATAACCCATTAGCTAATGTACAAGCGGGGGTTTTACCCTGACACAAACATCGTTAGCAAAAAGTGTGGGAACTTGGCAAGTTTCTAGCGTCGGAAGCCTAGGAAAAAACCCAAGCCTAAGAAAAAAACCCAAGCCTAGCTAATGTTTGTGACTAGACTGTACGTGAAGCCAGCACGGGGAAAAAAGGTCCAACCTCTGAAGGCGTAAATCGCCAATAATAAATTTGTAACACCCCCGGAATCAAAATAGGAGGGCGCATTAACCAGTTATATGTTTCGTTATATGTGCCTAAGCACAGACCTTAGGTCCACGTGATCGAGGTAGTGGGAGTAACTAATTTACCTATAGGCGAGAGAGGCTTCTCCTCGTCACTTACTTCTCGTGTATAATTTCATCAAGTCACTTCAAAACACTACGTTCTAAAAAGTTGGATAAATTCACTTCATATATATACAATTACTTGCAGTTTATAAAAGTCAAGAATAAACTACTTTTACCAGATATTCTTTGTACATTAATTCTGCCCGACGAAGTCCTCGTGGAATCCCGAGATAAGAACCTCAACTCTACCGAATACCAACCGAGCAACCTAAGTTCTCACACATGGAGAACTCCTTCAGTATTCCTAGTGTCACTAAATCCAATCTTTACCTCTTGGCCCAACAATAACCCCTCTCCATCCTTTTGGTCAACCTGCCACTTGTACGCCTTAACTTTGATGGAAGAAGAAACGTTGGAAGGTTTAAAGCTGGGTGGACGGATAGAGTTATGGAATATATCCAAAGATTTAACATTCGAAATTGGTGGACAGTCGCCAGGAATAGAAAGGTCTGAAGGAGAGTTCTTACGGAGGCTGTTACGTTAAACATGTGACTTTATTCACGCAGAAGGAAAATCAAGCTATGCAAAACACGTTATCCATGAAGAACATCGCATGTTAAATATTGAAAACACCCTATGTAATGCACAGAGAAAATAATAGAGCGAAGATAAACGTATTCGAAGAGATGGAAATCATGAAAGCAGCTCACAACAACCACAACCTGATAAACGAAAACGAACCCAATACACGTAACCCCCTCTAACAGATCTTCAGTGAAACACCAGTTTTCAATCCTGCCGATGATGGGACAAGTTCCGAAAGCGCTACATTTAAATAATTAATTAAGTTGAGGAGACGGACCTTTCAGATGAATATTCCATAATTTTATATTTTAATTTTGAATAATATCTCAACGGAACACATCATGAATCTTATAAAAGTTGAATAAACATGGTGAGTATTATTCTTTAATTACAGTAAATAAAACTGAGACCAGAAATTCAGTTAGATGTTCAGAGCACCATAACGTTCAACTCTAAAAAATTAGAAACTTTGAAGATGCGAGATCAGTTTATATTACACAGTAAAACTTGTTTAATCTGGAATGTGAATAATGTGGAAATCTGTCCAATGTGAACAAATTTATTGGTCAAGTTTTTTTTTTTTTAAATCTGGAATCGTCTTAACTCACTTTAAAGTTGATTTGTTCCCGAAAATGTTTCGATATATCTTCTATATCATCCTCAGCTATGCTCAAAGTTGAGGATGATATAGAAGATATATCGAAACATGTTCGAGAACAAATCAACATTAAATTGAGGTAAGATGATTCCAGATTTTAAAAAAACTTGATTAAAAGAACCTCAATATATAACTTCCTAAAATAAACCATTAAAATTATTGGTTCCGGAGAAATAATAGTAATTTACGTGTATTTATTTTGTATAAAACGGAATCTGTGCAACGCGGAAACGGAAGGATATTTCTTCTTTATTATTTTATTTTAAATTAAGTTTTATTTCATTTTTATTTATTTGAGTTCGTGGAATCTTACACACAATTCATGAAAAAATGTTCATAAGGCGGAAAGATAGAAATAAATTAGTTTCAATTTAATTGAATTCCTGTTAGGCGAAATAACAATTAGGGATGACTCCTGCCGCCATATGAACTAGAGTTTCTACCTGTATCTGAAATTTCTTTCAGCCTTACTGCACATCCGTTATGTGAAATACAGGTTTGTTTAACAAATATTTGGCGTGTAACATCTGTCTTACAAATAATCACAGCACTGTGATGTGAGACCGATTGTGTATGTGACTTTCACAGGTAGCGTTCTGAATTTCCGGAATAAAGATAACTAAATCGTATGTATCATTGTCATTAAACGAAAAAGTGAAAGGTTTGAAGATAAAGAAAGCGAAATAATGACTACATTTAAATGTGGAAAAACCTAAGTTTATGAGATTTTAAAACACAAAGAAAAAAAATAATGAAAGGTTGCAAGGAAATGATCAAATGAAGACGAAAGCAAGAAAAAATCGACGGAAGTAATGTGGGAATGTTTTACAAGTACACAATAAAAAATATCTAAATTTTCGGACCCATGCTCCAAATTCAAGCTCTAGCTGTTGCAATATGCCTAGGGAAAAACGATTTCAAGACATCTTCAGGTTGACTGCACAGTTTTAAAAGACGACACAATGTAATGTGGAATTAAATTTGCGGGGAATCAAAGGATATGGACGAAAGTACAGTTAGTGAGTGGAAACCGAAACTGCATACTTAAATTTCAGCATATGCGCCTAAGAGACAATTTTAACGCTGACGAAACGGAACTTTTTTTTTTCGCGCGTTACCGTCGAAGTCGCTCGTACATACTATACTTCAATTTTCAACGGCAGCGGAACTACAATTAAACCAATGCAGTAAAAAAGACATATACGGTATTCTATAATCTAAGGTTGGTTAAGCATTTTTGTTTTTTATAATGCGGAATTTTGTCTAATGTGGAAAAAAATCGTCTCATGCGATTACGCTTTGAACAAGTTTTACTGAATTACGTTATTTTTTATCCACCGCTGTGGTCTCGTGGCAGCGTGCTGCCTTGTCACGCAGCGGGCCCGGGTTCGATCCCCGGTCGGGGCAGTTTTTCTGGGTGAGGTTGATATCGGGGTTTTTCCTCACCTGTAAGACAAATGTCAGGAAAACGTTAAGGCCCAAACGGTCCTCGAAATCATATGGCCATCACCATCATCCTTCACCGGTGTGGAAAGCAACGGGAAGCTACCACACCTGCAATTCCCTAGTAAAGCTGCAAGCATAGCATGAAAATGCTATGATGCAGCGAAGGACCTGCCTTCGGGCAGAATTGCGATGGATAGATATTATTTTTGCCGATTTTATATGGAATGGCCCTTAAATCTTTTGTGGATCTATGTTTTAGTCTTATTAATAATAAAAATAATATTAACTATAATAATAATAACATAATAATAAAATCATAGTTATGTTAGAAAACGACGGTTAAAAATTTGTGGATATATTAAAAGAATAAACTCAAATAGACTTTCAAAACATATAATATAATTCTACGAAAATAGAAGTAAAGCACCAGTGGATGTCATGAAATGAATTGATTGTGTGAAAATGGACTTAAAATTGGCAGGAATTATTCAAGAAGATATCATAAACAGAGATATCTTCAAAATTCTGCAGAACTTAATGAAAATGAATAAGTTGGGAGGTCCTGAACACGGACTACAGGAAGTGATAAACCGTATAGACGTCAGATGGTTAGATTGAGTCATTATATATGACTCACAACAGGTAGAGGCGCCCAATTATCCCACAAAACTGCACCCACCACAATAAGCGGAGTTTACGTCAGACAGTGACCTGGTTCTTCCTTTTTCCATAGCTACTTAGCAAAACTTTTTTACTTCATGACTATCTTCCTTATAAGGTACCTTCTGAATTTTTTTGTCTCAGAAAGAAAAATATGTAATTCTGATAGTATTTTTTTCTCCTGAATTCAAATATGATACAGGTTTTTCTATATCATGCAAGGATTCCGAGAGAATAGGCATTTATACTTTCAAACACTTTAATATTTTCTACATTCGTAACTACACAATATTCGAACATTCGGACTCGCCCACAAAGTAATAAATGACGATTTTCTGCTATATTTCACCTTTGTGGAGCGTCCCTCTTGTTGGTCCAACAATAATCGGCCAGCATATTAGGATTCCAATTGCCTTGATATCTCTTTTCCATAGCTGAAATCTCCTAATGAAAGTGTTCCCCGTGCTCATCGCTCACTGCGCCAAGATTTTGCGGGAAGAAATCTAGGTTTATTAAAAGAATAATTACTTAAATCCATTAATTTAAATTGAAATTTAAAAAAAAAACTGTGGGTTATAGAGAAATTCCAAATACATATTTGAAAACACGATAAAAAAACTGTATTAATTACAACTATTGGTACTCATGAGACAAAAATCATGACCAGTGTAATTGAAACTGAAATAAACTCCTGTGCGTGGCATTATAGGGGCGCTTGTTATCCCAACTTCTCTAAAAAAAACATTGAACTGAAAATATATAAAACTGTTATACTCCCAGTAACATTACGTATATGGATGTGAAACATGGGCTTTTACTTTAAGGGAGGAGAAAATATTACGAATATCTGAGAATAAAGTTCTTAATAAATGTTGGACCACAGATAGCTGTACTGGCAGGCGAATGGAGAAGACTGTGTAACAGTGAGCTATATGATCCTTGTAGGATACCAGATATAATAAGAACATTTAAGTCTCGTAAACTTCGATTAGCAAGACATGTGACACGAATGGGGAATAAAAGAGGTTCATGGAAACCTCCTGTAGGGAAACCAGAAGGAAAATGATCAATTGGTAGACCAAGAATGAGGTGGGACTATAAGATTAACCGTCAATTGTGGGAAGTAGATAATAGAGGGGGCACGCCATAGCGTAGTGGTTAAGGCACTGCGCTACAAGCTGGAAGGTCGAGGGTTCGAGTCCCGGTGGGGTCAGCATTTTTAAACTGACACAAACCCTCTGGCGGCACTCTGGCCCTGGGGTCGACTCAGCCTCTAACGGAAATGTGTACCAGATGTTTGTTCTGGGGTAAAGGCGGCCGTTACGCAGGGCTGACAACCCGGCTGACATCAAGTGCCGATTGTCTAGAAAAACTGGGAGCCTTAACCTCCTACTACCCCAAGAGCCTCCTCAGGTCTGTAGTGGGATCACTTTACTTTACTTAGATAATACTGGGATGATTAAAAAACATTAGCTCTGGATAGAGATGTATGGAGAGCTTATGCTCGCGCTGCCATGGACCTATAGGTTTCGATAGTGCCAGTACGTTATTATTATTATTATTATTATTATTATTACTACTACTACTATAATTTATTATTATTGTTATTATTATTATTATTATTATTATTATTATTATTATTATTATTATTATTATTATTATTATTATATAGGATTGGCATGTACGACGAATGCAAGAAGAAAGGTTACCCAGACAAACAATGAAATGGTGTCCACCTGTAAGAAGAAACAGAGAAAGACCTCGAAACTCATGGATGCAAGAAATAAAACTGGAATGAGAACAAGAGGACTGACGGACATGGAGTGGGTGGATAGGGACGAGTGGAAAAGAAAAATAATTTAATTCTACAGGAATTCGCTAAAAATCCATTAATGTATAAATTTAAATGATTCAATTTTGTAGTTTTGGACAGCCCTAGCAGGTTCAGTGATGCGCGCTGGAATCAGCGAGCGCGTGCACAAGTTATACATAATCCACTTTAGCAAAACCTGGATGCGTGCTTAGTACATTTCCGTGTTTTCCAAGAGCTGCTGACACATACGTCTGTATTGCATCAACTAGTAGCTTTCATCGTAAAAAAATGTTAAATCCGCAGGTAAACCCCAATTTCAGGCAGAGATGAGACTTAAAAGCTTCATCATTTTAATGTTAGAGTGGAAGGAGACATTTCGCCCAGCTTATTATATCTGCAAACTTAAAGAGGAGGTCTGCCAACCTGTCATTAGAGAAGTAAAGCAATTCGCATCAGTAAATGGGAATGAACAAATCACGGATGTGGAAGGAAATACCTGCAAGTAAGTGTTCCCAATTCTTCATTCCCTAAATAGATTTTGAAACTTCCTTCCCACGAAATTAAACAAATTATTGTTGTTATTAATATTATTATTAGTATTATTATTATTATTGTTATTATTATTGTTATTATTTTTTTTAATTGCGGATGAGCCCATGTAGGACTACGCAAAGTACTTGGAGGCGTTTCCATTGGACCCAAATTTCTTTCATTCTTTTGCTATGAGCTTGTTTTCTCTCATCTGTCCAAGTTGATCCAGTTTTTTTCTTCGGTTTGTCCTCTTGGTCAACTTGCCACTTATTCACCTTAATTCTAAATATATATCTGTTTGGGATATCTTCTTTAGTAATTCCTGCCAATTTTAAGTCCTTTTTGACTTCATCATCATCATCATATTATTATTATTATTATGATTATTATTATTACTATTATTATTATATTATTATTATTATTATTATTATTATTATTATTATTATTATTATTATTATTATTATTATTATTATTATTATTATTATTATTATTATTATTATTATTATTATTATTACTTGGATAGAAGGAATACAAGCTGCTATGAATATCAGAGGATTGGAGGAAGATCAATGGATGGACAGAGAGGAATGGCGTTTGGTTTCCGGAAGACGGCGGCAGCTGCCACGATAACGGATGATGATGATGATGACGATAGTTATTATTATTAATATGATTATTATTATTATTATTATTATTATTATTATTATTATTATTATTATTATTATTATTATTATTATTATTATTATTATTATATCCATAGCAATTCTGCCCGAAGGCAGGTCCTTCACTGCAATCATAGCATTTTCATGCTATGCTTGCAGCTTTACTAGGGAATTGTGTAGGTGTGGTAGCTTCCCGTTGCTTTCCACAATTATTATATAAGAAATGAATAAATAAGATGAGAATTAGAAATACAGTAAAACTTTTGTATTCACGTAGACTTTCACGGCCGGAGTTGCTATGATGATCTTGATGAAGACAACCCTTCAGGATGCCAGAAGCAGTCTTTGGCGAAACGTCGGGGAACTACAAGCCTCACGACCACGGCCTACAGCCCGAAAATCTTCATCAAGATCACCACAGTAAAACTTGTTTAATCCGGAACGTGAATAATGCGGAAATCTGTCCAATGTGAACAAATTTATTGGTCGCGGCGTAATAATAGTAATTTCACGTGTATTTATTTTACATACAACGGAATTTGTCCAAAGTAGAAACGGAAGAATATTTCTACACAATTCATGAAAAAAATATATATAAAGCCGAAAGACAGAGAAATAAATTAGTTTCCACTTCATTCGATTCCCGTTATGCAAAAAAAAAAGGAATAATTTCTACCGCCGGGTGAAGTAGAGATTCTACCTGTACCTGAAATTTTATTTCGGCCTTATTGCACACCCATAATGCGAACTACACATACCTGTCTTACAAATAATCATTACAATTTAAAATGTTTAATTAAAGTTGTGAGACCGACCATTCACAGGTAGCGTCCTGATTATACAGAATAAAGGTGACAAAAGTGAAAGTGAAAGTGATTGAAAATATATCACCAAATTTCCGGACCGAAGCTCCAAAGTCAAGCTCTAGCTGTTGCTAAATCCCTAGGGAATAAAGATTTCAAGGCATCTTCAGGTTGGCTGGGCAGTTTTAAAAGACGACACAATGTAGTGTGGAATGAAATTTGCGGGGAATCAAAGGATGTGGACGAAAGTATAGCTAGTGAGTGAAAACCGATACTGCATACTTTAATTTTAGGATATGCGCCCAAGATACATTTTTAACGCTGACGAAACGGGACTGTTTTTCACGCGTTACCGTGGAAATCGCTCATACATACTATACTTCACTCTTCAAAGGCCGCGGAATTACACTTAATCCAAGGCACGTAAAAAAGGCATATAAAGTACTCTATAATCTTCTTCTTCTTCTTCTACTACAAGGTTTAGGCTATGCAGCCTGTTCCGGCGAAGTTAAAAGTGGAGTCCATCTTCTGCGTGGTCGGCCAACATCTCTTGTTCCTCTGGGATTATACAGGAAGGTTCTTTTTGGTATTCTTTCGTTGTTCATTCTCATTAAGTGTTCCTGTCCATTTCTTATTATTTTCGCTGATTTTATCTTCAAAATTTTATAGTATCTTCAATTCTTCTCGTATAGTTTCATATCCTTATATTCTATCCGCTCTTGTGCCTCCTTTCCCATTACGTAAAAAACAGGCATTTCCGCAGTCTGTTATTTCCTGGCTTTAGTATATCCGGATTTCAATTTCCAATTTTCCAACTTCCATACAACAACCACGGAACAGCCATTGTTTTATATAATTTAAGTTTCGTAGCTTATCTTTCCGCTATAGATCTAAGATTATTAATAGTTTAGTTTTTTGTATAATGCGAAATTTTGTCCTTAATGTGAAACAAAATTGGTCCCATTCGGATCCGCATTTTGAGCAAGTTTTACTGTATATTCAATAAATCATAGAATTCAACAACACCGTGTCGCCTGGGAACAGCATCTTTTTTATATTAAATTTTGAAGCGGAGGGCAACAGAAGAAAGGGGAGACCAAACGAACCATGGTTCAAAGAGTGCATCAGAGTATGGTGTCGGGAGGATTAACAGAGAGTGATTCAGAGAATCGGGATAAGTATATGGAGGAGTCAAATTTACAAAAGGATTGTAGGAAAATTACTACATTATAGAGAAATGTCTAATAAAGAATTATTACTATTACTATTATTATTATTATTATTATTATCATTATTATTATTATAATAATAGTAATAATAATAATTATTATTATTATTATTAATTATTATTATTATTATTATTATTTATTATTATATTATTATTATTATTATATTATTATTATTATTATTATATTATTATTATTACTCAAAGGAATTATATATTGATGGAGTAAAGATAAGAAAAGCGATAATTTCTGTTATTTGGGATCATTTATAGAGAGAGATAGGACTTCAAATAAAGAAATAGCTTAAAATATGGAAATGAAAACATAGGAATGTTAAACTCTACATTATGAGTAAAAACATAATTAACAGAACAAGACAACTGATTTATAAGGTCATCCTAGAAAGTATAATGTTGTATGGGTCGGAAGTTTGGACAATGACACAACAACATGCCAACAGAAGAACTGCAGTTGAAATGGACTTGCAAAAAGAGCTAAAGAAGATGACAATGGACGGGAGAAGAACAAGAGGAAGACCAGCCAAGAAATGGATAGAGAGTGAATGCACATCCAATACGTCTTCCTCCGAAGAGTGATTTTGGTCATAAACAGGATGAAAATCCTACAAATTATGTTTAAGAAGAAGAAGAAGAAATCGATTTTTGCAGAAGAGCTGTCTGAAAATCTCGATTGGAAAGACAGATAGTACTAAATGGATGAATGCATTAAGAAGTATAATGTATGAGATTGAACACAGAAGACTAATGTGGTATGGACACGTAAGAAGAATGCAGGATGGAAGACTAACAAAGGCTGTCCATACATGGAATATTGAAAGAAGGAGCAAAAAAAGGAAGACCAAAAACCATCTGGAAGACTAACATTCAATGAGGATATTTGGTGTAACGGATCAAGACACAGAGGACAGAGAGCGATGGAGAACTTTAATTAAAGGAAATGTATGAATGTGTATTATAAACTGATAATATATATGTCAGTAGTCATTTATGTAAATTTTTAAGAAGTGGCTGATTTCAAGTACCTAGGAACAATAATTACAAATAGGAATGAGATGCACAAAGAAATTAAACATAGGCTTAATTCTGGAAATGCATGCTATTATGCATTACAGGCACTCCAGTTGTCCCAACTCCTTTCAAAAAAACTTTAAACTAAAAATATATAAAACAGTTATTCTTCCAGTTATATTATATAAATGCGAAACATGGACTCTTACTTTAAGGGAGGAAAGGAGATTACGAGTATTTGAGGATAAAGTTCTTAGGAATATGTTTGGGCAAAAAGAGATGAACATACAGGTGAATGGGAAAACTACATAATAGTGAGCTACATTATTTGTATACAAAGCCAGATATAATAAGAACAGTTAAGTCTCGTAGGCTGCGATGGGGCAGGACATGTGGCACGTATGGCGAATGAAAGAGGTGCTTGGAAGCTTCTTGTTGGAAAACAAGAGGGAAAGCACCCAGTTGGTAAACCAAGAATGAGGTGGGGGAATAACATTATCCATGATTTGAGGAAAGTAGATTATACAGGAGATGATTAGAAAACATTAGCTCAGGATGGGGATGTATGGAGAGCTTATGTCCGCGTGACCATGAATCTACAGGTTTGATAGAGCCAGTGAGTTGGTCAGTTAGTCATTTATGTATTTTTAAAGCTCACTATAATCATTAAGATAATGATGAGAAAAAGTAATAAACAAAATTATTATTATTATTATTATTATTATTATTATTATTATTATTATTAAATTGTGAAGCAGAGTTTGGACACCCCTTGTATGACCAGTCATGCACAGCAGAAAGCACGTAGGATCGGTAAAGTGTATTAAAATTCACTCACCCTTTTTTGTGTTTTGTTCCTAATTCACGCTCACACATGAATAAATTTATAAAGAGGGATCAGCTTTAGCAGAACTAACTAGCTATGTGTTTATAGAATTAATTAACTATGATAATTGTTTCCCTTGTACACCAGTGTCAGTCAACACTCCACAGTATTTACTAACAGACAATCTATGTTATTTTCGGATGCAACATCTTACAATGAAATAACTGTGGACAAAAGCTCTCTATAAATCCCTATCCTCATCTAATGTTAATCAATCATTCCCTGTATAACTCGCCTCATTCAAGTCATTATCATAATAATAATAATAATAATAATAATAATAATAATAATAATAATAATAATAGCTCTTTATTTTACCTGGCAGAGTTAAGGCCTTAAGGCCTTGTCTACCACTCAATCAGGTTTTTTAAAAAATACAAAAAAAAATAGTCTTACTCTAAATTACAATATACATAAACGATTACATGTTATAAATACAATACAATTAATATTTATAATGTATAATGAAAAGGCTTCTAAGCAAAATTTACCGAATTTTCCCGTCCTAGTACTACCTTGGTTTCCTAGATGTCAGTATGAGGCGGAACGCTGACCACGTACCACTCAAAATGACATCTATACAAAAACAAGTGTAACTAAATTAGTATGGTTCAAATTCTTCCCTGTAGGGGGAGAGCACCTAAATCTCTGTAAAGAGAAAACATAGGCTTACAATACAATACAATATAATTTTGATATCACATGGCGCCCTACAGCCCATATCGAGCCCTGCCCTACCTGTAGATTATACAGAGGGTGATTTGAAAATATTAACTCAGAATAGATTTATTTAGATTTATTTAGCCCGGTGGAGTTAAGGCCATGTGGCTTTCTCTTCCTCTCACCACAAGCATATGTTACATTTAAATACAAAAAATTACAATAATAGTACATACTCAATTAATTATCTGTCAAACTGAACAATAATAAAAATATTGTCTAATAATACAATAAAATTAAATACAATTAAAATTAAATTAATGAAAGAATGCGTACACAAAGGAATAACAGCTCGAATCTACTATACACGAAAAGAAAAGAAAAAAATACAAATAAAGTAATAAACTATAATGAATTAATCTATCGCTTATTATACAAGGCATTAGGTAAATATATTGACAAATATTAAAATTATTTTTATTAAATAATGAAAAAACAAATTATTAATTATTAAAAAGTAATATTAGTGAGTTGTTCCTGTTAATAATTTTATTTTCAATTTGTTTCTGAAAGATGGTAAAGTTTGGCAGTCTCTGACATAGGGTGGAAGGTAATTCCATGTTGTAGTAAGAGAAACTGTAAAAGATTTCGAATAATAGGTAGTATGATGAGGAGGGATATAAAGGACAATGTGCTGAAGGGATCGGGTATCTAATTTATGTGTATCAGAGAGTCTAGTGAAGCGGTGTGATAAATAATAAGGTAATGATGTGTGTAATATTTTATAGAGGAGACATAGTGAATGGATGGTTCTACAATCTTGTAGACGAAGCTGTGACAATTGTTCCAGGGATGGTGTAACGTGATCAAATCTGCGTATACCACAAATAAAACGTATGCAAGAAAGAAAGATTACCCAGGAAAACATTGGAATGGTGTCCACCTGGAAGAAGGAGGAGAGGGAGACCTCGAAACGCGTGGATGCAGGAAATAAGAACTGGAATGAGAGCAAGAGGACTGGAGGACATGGATTGGAGGAGTGGAGAAGAAAAATAAAACTTTAGGCACAGAAAGATGTGTAAACATTAAAATTCTGTATATAAATAAATAAATAAAAAAGAATTATGAACATCTTGAGGTCTTTGGGTAAGAACAGTATTTAGGTCAGTAAAAAGAGTATCACAATAATCAAAATGGGGTATTGCAAGTGTTTCTACTAACATTTTCCTTAGAGCAAACGGATAGGGATGTATGTAGAGTTTATATCCGAGCGGCCATATGAACCTATGGGTACGATAGTGTCAATGGGTTGTTTATTGGGAAATTCGTCATTAATGATGAATGGGTTTTTGTCAAACGTGATCTCAAATATCAATCATAGCAAGTGGAAAGTTGTTCGTTTGTCCGGAGGTAAGTCCAACACATATTCAAACATCTTGTTTAGCGAGGAATTTCCTGACTAACATAATGAACCGCGAAGAATGCTAACTGCTCCCCGGGTGTCGAAAACGTCTGTTTTACAAGGTAACAAGTGTGAATGGTGACCACAAATTATATATCGCATCATAACTGAACAAGGTTTATGATTTGAGCTAATAAACGTGCCCAACACCTCATTTCCCTTTCATAGACCTCCCAGTTGCACATTCCTACACAAGTATTGCTCCCGGATTTAAGGTCAACTTTCACGGTTTGTCATCCTCTATAACCAAGTTAACTTTCCTCATTTGTCTCCACGGTGGTCTTCAAACCACTGAGTCTTCTTCTTCTTTTCTATAAGCATATGCATGTTTATTTACACACACTATGTCAATGATGATTATATCTCTTGAGGGGTCTGCCCACTTCACTAATTCATCTAGGACGTAGGTTCTTCGATGCTTTAATAAGCCTCGTATCGTCTGCTTTGTCCACATGGGCAATCTAAATTTGTATTTGTTCTAACCTCGGCTTCATCATTACCTAGTGTAAAGTACATATATTAATTGGTGTTTCTCGTATAATCTATCATACTTATCATTATTATTATTATTATTATTATTATTATTATTATTATTATTATTATTATTATTATTATATATCCATCCATCCATTGTAATTCTGCCCGAGGGCAGGTCTTTCACTGCAATCATAGTATTTTCATACTATGATTTGCAGATTTACTAGGGAATTGTGTAGGTGTGGTAGCTTCCCGTTGCTTTCCACACCGGTGAAGGATGATGATGATGATGATGATGATGAAGATGAAGATAATGATAAGGATGATGGTGATGATGAAGGCCATATTATTTCGGGGACCGTTTCGGCCTTAAAGTTTTCCTGACATTTGTCTTACAGGTGAGGAAAACCCTCGATAAAAACCTCACCCAGAAAAACTGCCCCGACCGGGGATCGAACCCGGGCCCGCTGTGTGACAAGGCAGCAAGCTACCTCGAGACCACAGCGGTGGACATATATATATATATATATATATATATATATATATATATATGTATATATATGGTATGATAAGAAAAATAAATGCCTGGACGGGATTCGAACCCGGATCTCTGAGTCTGTACCTCAGTGTGATATCCATTACACCACCAGGCGAATCCAATCCAAACACTTATTTTTCTTATATATGTATTATACTCTCCATTATTACTAGATGTCGCGAGAACTCGGTCTTCACTGCCATCTAGTAGCTGACTATAACAAGTAAGCAAATTAAAGAGAATATTTTTACTTTATAGCAGTGACGCTTTATAGATGATATATATATGGGGCACGCGTAGCGTAGAGGTTAAGGCACTGCACTACAAGCCGGAAGGTCGAGGGTTCGAGTCTCGGTGGGGTCAGGATTTTTAAACTGACCCAAACATTCTGGCGGAACTACGACCCTGGGGTCGACTCAGCTCTAACGAAAATGAGTACCAGACGCTTGTTATGGAGTAAAGACGGCCGTCACGCAGGGCTGACAAACTAGCTGACATCAAGTGCCCATTATCCAGAAAAGTGGGAATCTTAACCTCCCACTACCCCAAGGGCGTCCTGAGGCCTGTAGTGGGATACCTTTACCTTTTTATATATATATATATATGTAGCGTAGTGGTTAAGGCACTGGGCTACAAGCCGGAGGGTCGAGGGTTCAAGTCCCGTTGGGGTCAGGATTTTTAAACTGACCCAAACCCTCTGGCGGCACTATGGCCCTGGGGTCGACTCAGCCTCTAACGGAAATGAGTACCAGACGCTTGTTCTGGGGTAAAGGCGGCCGTCACGCAGGGCTGACAACCCGGCTGACATCAAGTGCCGATTGTCTAGAAAAAGTGGGAGCCTTAACCTCCTACTACCCCAAAGGCCTCCTGAGACCTGTTGTGGGATCTCTTTACCTTTTATATATATATATATATATATATATATATATATATATATTAAGAATGGAAGATGAGAAATTGCCGAAACTACTATATCAATTTAATACACAAGTGATCTTCTTGGTGATAAAATATTAAAATATATATACTTGTTGACCATTTTAAAATATTAATTGGTGAAATGGGCATATTGACTGTATATATATTTTACTATATCAATGGCAACCGACCAGAAAAAAAAAGAGGGAGACCAAATTTAACATGGAAGGAAAACATGAGGATATTAATGCAAGCAAGAGGGCTAAACATTGAAGATGTCCAAGATCGTAGGCTTCGGAGGTTTGGCACGGCAAGACGACAGCAGCTGTAAGAACCCGAAGATAGATTATTATTATTATTATTAGTAGTATTATTATTATTATTATTATTATTATTATTACAAATATTATTATTTTTATTATTATCATCGTATAAAATGTTGTTTATACATGAAATTTCCAAATCAACATTCCTAATATATTTTAACGCTTTATAATTAGTATAGTAAAAAGTAAAGTGATCCCACAACAGGCCTCAGGAGGCCTTTGGGGTAGTAGGAGGTTAAGGCTCCCACTTTTTCTAGACAATCGGCACTTGGTGTCAGCCGGGTTGTCAGCCCTGCGTGACGGCCGCCTTTACCCCAGAACAAGCGTCTGGTACTCATTTCCGTTAGAGGCTGAGTCGACCCCAGGGCCATAGTGCCGCCAGAGGGTTTGGGTCAGTTTAAAAATCGTTCGCAGTAAAATTGTTATTAATAATAAAATATTAGAATAAACTAACATATTTAACTACCTCGGATACCAAGTTACATACGAAGAGGAAAAAGATTTTAGTCAAAAAATTATAAAATTATAAAATTTAACAGATTAACAGGAATTATAAATAATATTTTCAAGTCAAACACAATACAGCAACACACACGAACTAGAATTTATAAAACACTGGCCAAACCCATATTATGTTACGGCAGTGAGGCCTAGACAATTCGCAGTGTAGATGAACAAAGACTAACTGCGGCAGAAATGAAATTTATGTGACGTACTGCAGGTTACTCAAGAACAGACCATTAAAGGAATTCTGAGATTCTCAAAGAATTACAAACAGGATATGTGCAAAACCATAGAAACAACTGGAAATCTCACGTAAGAAGAATGAGCAGAACAAGAATACTACGTCAAATTTTAAATTGCCAGCCACCAGGCAAGAGATCATTGGGCAGACACTAAACGTTGTATTGAGACCGTAACAGACCGCTAGGTGTATCAGATGAAAGGAAGAAGAAGAAGAAGAAGAAGAAGAAATAATTAATCCGTGAAAGTAAAATGAGATTAGGATATGTGTAAGGTATTTCAAAATGTGCAACACTTGTTGGAAACTTCAACCCCTACAAATATTAATGAAAAAAAATCGCATATTGTTACGTCCTATTGTAGTTCTATAATCGAAGAGGATAATACAGAGATATAAGTGACAATGAATACAATGGAATGTGTTTCCCCTGCGCGAGGCTAGACGAAGACCGGAGAAGGTCGGACATGAAGCCACCAGGTGCGGTACGGACCTCACGGAGAGGAACCAGTCCTAATCACCGGTTACAATCCGCCCGCAGCCAACTATGAATGGAGATGTTATAAAATGACAGCTCGCAACACAGGGTGACTAACATTATCATTCACGAACACCCACGGACTTTCTATTTAGAAAATATGTAACTTTTAATAGGGCTGTCCATCACCTACTGCCCACATTCTTAATATATGTATAATTTATCCTGATGAACTGCAAGAGACGTCCTTACGGTCTTAACTCCATCAGGTAATGTAAACCATTATTATTATTATTATTATTATTATTATTATTATTATTATTATTATTATTATTATCATCATCATCATCATCATCATCCAGGGATTAAGCCTGTTGGCTTGTTCCGGTTTCATGAAAGCTAGAATTATTAAAATTGTTCACACAATCTATTATTATTATTATATAATCAATTGAGTTGGTGTTTATTATTATTATTATTATTATTATTATTATTATTATTATTATTATTATTATTATTATTATTATTCACTTCAAGTCCACCGCTGTGGTCTCGAGGTAGCGTGCTCCTTGTCACGCAGCGGGCCCGGGTTCGAACCCCGGTCGGGGCAGTTTTTCTGGGTGAGGTTTTTATCAGGGTTTTTCCTCACCTGTAAGACAAATGTCAGGAAAACTTTAAGGCCCAAACGGTCCCGAAAAAATATGGCCATCATTATCATCCTTATCATTATCTTCATCATTCACCGGTGTGGAAAGCAACGGGATGCTACCACACCTACACAATTCCCTAGTAAAGCTGCAAGCATAGCATGAAAATGCTATGATTGCAGTGAAGGACCTGCCTTCGGGGAGAATTACTATGGCCGGATATTCACTTCACAGACTAGGCAAATTGCCTGTTCCGCCTCACTGTTGTTCAGTCCATACTTTCACTGGCCTTCCTATATTCCTTGAGCCTCTTGACTTGTAGTTAAATGCTGTTTTTGGTAATCTTGTTACATTCATTCTTTCTACATGTCTATAGTCCAGTTCTGTAACTGTAGCCGTATGGTTAAACCAAAGGTACGTGGCAGGAGGGAACATTGCCGAGTGGGGGAGGGAACTAGTAGCAATACAAAAAAAAAAAGTTAAAATCTTATTAATAATAATGATAATAATCATAATAAAATAAATTGTTAAAAAAACAACGCCATTGTATAATGAACACTTCAAACTTATTATTAGGCATCAAAACTATTCACTATCACAGAAATAGTAGGTAAAAAAATGTAACGTGTAGTAACTATTATGTATTCAAAACTAAGTGTAGTTGCTGGCAGTACCTGCAACTCAGCCTCTTACCGCACCATACATTATAGACCCCTCAAATGCGGCTAAAGAAGCCAGAACTGCACACTATCTCTATATTCTTTGATTTTATCATGCAGTGGATATAGGCCTATATTTAACTCTGTTCTTATATCTTCATTCTTAATCCGATCCAATCTTGTGCAGCCTTTCGTTCTTCTAAGGAAGTTTATTTCTACGCTTTGTGTTTTACTTTGTAATATTTTGGTCACTACCCAAGTTTCACTCCCATAAAGTAATGCAGGAACTGCCAATGTTTTATAAAACTTCAATCTAGTATCTCTTCTTGTTTTGTATTGTATAGTTCCGCATATCATTTGAAATTTTGACAGTTTCATATTTATGACTTTTTCAGTTGTTGTGTTTGTAGTAAAATTACAATTGAAATAATTAAAATGCGTTACTTGTTCCAGAGGTTTGTTATCTCTTACGAATTTTATCTTATATGTTCATCTCCCCAAAATGTCACTATTTTGTTTTTTTTTCTCATGATATTTTAAAATTATATTTTTTGGCATATCATCATCATCGTCGTCGCCGCTGTTGTTGTTGTTATTTAACTAACTAATTTTCGATCTGGGAAAATATCCCTCCGCTTTGGGGACTCGAATCAGCGCACGTCGCATAGCTCAGAACCAAAGCGTGATGCCTTAAATCGTTCGGCTACGACGCAGGACTTTAACGCGTTTTTAAACGATAGTTTGGAATGCTGAATATGCCTTAGTGATGTAAGAGTTAAATTTCTTGCCTCTGGTCCCCAGGGTCACGGCTTCAATCTCAGTCGAAGTCAATGGATTTTTTAGGAAGGAAACCTCAAGTGACATGTCCTTTGGAATAGACTGTAACTAACTCACTGGCCCTATCGAACCCGTAGGTTCATAGCCGCGCGAACATAAGCACTCCTTACATCCCTATCCTGTGCTAATGTTTTCCAATCATTTCCTGTAAAATCTACTTCCCTCAAATCATAGTTAATATTATTCTCCCACCTCATTCTTTGTCTACCAATTGGGCGTTTCCTTCTGGTTTTCCTACAAGAAACTTCCACGCAAGTTTTTCATTTCCGTTCGTGCCACATGTCCTGCCCATTGCAGTCTACGAGACTTAACTGTTCTTATTAAATATGGCTTCCTATAAAGACCAGTAAACTATGTTAAGTAGTCTTTTCCTTACACCTGTCTGTTCATCTCTCTTTGGTTCAAAATTTTTCCTAAGAACTATATTATCATATATCATACTCATAATCACCTTTCCTCCCATAAGTAAGAGTCCATGTTTCGCATCCATAGGCCTATAATATAACTGGTAGAATAATAGTTTTATACAGAGACTATAATAGAAATCTCAAATCTTACCAAAGCTTGTTAGTAAGAAGTATTAATTAACAGTTACGGCAATTCAAAAAAAAATCTGAAAACGCACAAATTATTTTAGCAATATATTACAGGGACTCTTGTACCAACTTCTGTTAAAAATGAATAAAAATATAAGAACTGTTATTCTCCCAGTTATATTATATGGATGTGAAATTTAAACCATTACTTTAAGTCAGGAGAAAATATTACGAGTACCTCAAAGGGAGCTGTCACCATTGCATGCCGAAACCTACCTTGAAATTTCTTTCAGAGAAGCGTTGTGATGTACCAAGACCATGCCCAATAACTTATCTGCCGTTTTTAACTGCATGACACAGATCGAAGCCAGAATCCAGCAATGGTAACCCACTGTACGGAGCCGATGGACTCCCTGCAGGAGTAAAACGGAGTGTAGTAAGGCGGGACACGGCGCGGACAACAGCTTGTAGAGTTATTCAATCTATCAACTCAGGAGTTGTATAACTTCCCCGAGTTTAAATGAGACATTTGGCGCTGTATTTTAGTGCTGGAAGGCCGCAGATAGCAAAAGCTTCGCAAAACAATTAGTAGCACACACCCTTCTGCTGATGATGTAAACTGATTTCCGAAAGGCCTAAAGTATTATTTCTTAATTAACCTAGTTGAGGACGACGGCACCTGCCAGGTATTTATTTTAATATTTTCCACCGCTACGCTGTGCTGCCTTCTCACGCAGCGGGCGGGACAAGTTTCTGGGTGAGGTTTTTTCGGGATTTTTTCTCACTTGTAAGACAAATGTCGGGAAAATTTAAGGCCCAAACGGTCCCCGAACATCATCTAGCCATCATAATCATCTTCTTCTTCCTCGACTTTCCCCCACTTATAGATTTGCCGTCTTCAGTTTCCATTTATCTCTATCATTCCAATCTCCCTCTTCCAAATTCCTATCACCCATTATGGTTCTGACGTAGGTTTTCCATTTCCATCTTGGTCTGCCACGTTTATTTCTTCCAGGGGGTGAACATTGGTACATATTTTTTGGCCATCTTTCATTTTCCATTCTTTGTACATGGCCATACCATTTAAGAGTTTGATTTTCAATCCTCATAACAACAGATGTGGTGACATTCATTTCTCTCCAAAGGAATTCATTTCTTATTTTATCCTGTCTTGTTTTTTGGAGGCTTCTTCTAAAATAATCATAATTCATATTATTCTTAGATTAAGCGAAAAGCAACGGGAAGCTACCACACCTATAATTCCCTAATAAAGCTGCAAAGCACAGCATGGAAATGCTATAATTGCAGTGAAAGACCTGCCCTCGGGCAGAATTACTATGGATGGAAGCTTAGGATTAAGGACTCTTCTCGCGCACCACTATCATCATCACCCATCATGTCATCAAGATAGCCGTAACCCCGCCTTCCAGCCGCCCCAACCTCAGAAGTGGGTTACAATTACGCCAATACCAGGAGAGAACACCAGAATGAAAATGACAACCTCGGGCATTGAATAAAAAAAAAGGTTTTCATCAGGTTACTTGAAGTCAGTGTTTTTACAAACGATGAAGGGAGAGGAAACAACCTATGTTTATTCAGGGCTTGAGTGAGAAGTATCAAGAAATGCCCTTACTCCTGAAGAAATCCCTCTGCCACACCTATGTACTCCCTATGGTCTCATTGCGCACCCCCGCGCTATAAACTTCTGACGCCCCTCAAAACTGCACGCTCTTTGAGTAAAATACGTCCACAGATGTCTCTTCTTAACGTGATTTGCGATCTTCGTCGGTATGTCTCCCTATTGATGTTACATAGACTGCTACTTTTCCAGCTTTCTGCTTTTGTCTTCCAGCTTCCCATAAAATATAGCCTGGTGTATGGTAGGCCTACTCTTTAGTCGCCGGAGTGCTTTAATGAGTTCCCTTAATAATTCAGTTCTATTGTATTTAATAAATAGGATCTTCTTGACAATAAATTTTTATTTCACAAATTCAATAAAAATCCAAATATTGTCATAAGTAATGCCACGAGTGATTTCCAAATTATCGATAAATACACGATGTCACGAAGTGAGGAGTGAATTTATCTAGACTATTTAACTCATGCCCCAAATGGGACTCAATGACCAATCACGTTTCAATGATTTCTGTTTTACAACCAATCAGAGTCGTGTTTCACGAAATATTTATCAGTGTTATAATTACCATATTAAAGAAAGCTCCTCCTTTTTAATATTCTGAACAGGTCTGACCATTATTTTGCAGTGACTGAGCCTGTGAGAAATACGGCTACCAGATTGTATATATATATATATATATATATATATATATAGTGCATGAATGTCAACACATGCCGCATGCGGGAATTAATTTAAAAACATTTGTAGCAATTAATTATACCACCAAAAAAAGAAACCACTGTTTGCACTTTCTTAAATGTATTTTTTCCCAGGTAACAACCCAGAAAAATATAATTGTCATATTTACCTCATACGACATCAGAAATGAATTAATATACAGTTTGATGTGTTTCTTTTTTCTCCACTAGAGAGCATTCTTACAATATTGAGTTCCTTTGACAATAAATAGTATGATCTGGTTGCAGTGATAAACAAAAGAAGCAGATGAAGCGTACCTATCGTTTCTCATTTGTTTTCAAACATCGCCGTTTACATTAAATATATAAATATCTTAAAATAACTACAGTTAAATAATGATTTGTGAGTAAACAGCTTAATTTTATTCGTGAATTAGTCCTAACAAATGCCACTCTTGATTTCCAAATTCTCTAGATAAATTGGAAATTACTCGTGGCATTACTTATGAGAATTTGGAAATCAAGAGTGGCATTTGTTAGGACTATTTAAAGCATAAAATTAAGCTGTTTGCTCACAAATCATTGTTTAACTATAGTTATTTTAAAATATTTATATATTTAATGCAAATGGCGATGTTTGAAAACAAATCAGAAATGTGAGGTTTCACTTCATTTTCACTGCTGCTTGATCATATTATTTATTGCCAAATAAGATCGTAATATTGTTAAGAGTGCACCCAAGTGGAGAAATAATAAAACACATCAAAACTGTATATTAATTCATTTCTGACGTCCTAAGATGTAAATATGTCAATTATATTTTTCTGCTACGTTATTACCTGGGAAAAAAATAGTTTAAAAAGTGAAAAGAGTGGCTTTTTTTGTAGCGTAGTGGTTAGGCCCTGCACTACAAGCCGGAAGGTCGAGGGTTAAAGTCCTGGTGGGGTCAGGATTTTTAAACTGACCCAAACCTTCTGGGGCACTATAATCCTTGGGTCAACTCAGCCTCTAACGGAAATGAGTGCCGAACTTGTTCTGGGGGTAAAGGCGGTCAAGTGCCGATTGTCCAGAAAAAAGTGGGAGTCTTAACCTCCTACTACCCCAAGGGCCTCCTGAGGCCTGTAGTGGGATTAATTTATAATCAATTGCTACAACATTTTTATATTATCTCACGTAACCACAATCTGGTTACATTCGTGCACTATTATACAATCTGGTAGCCACATATACTCACTGCAAAATAATGCTATAACCTATTCAGAATGTTAAAAAGAGGAGCTTGATTTTACAGTGATAAAATTAAATTGATAAAATCGAGGTGAAAAACGACCGGGATTGGTTGTAAATAAAAAATCATTAAAATGTGATTGGTCATTGACTCCTATTTGGGGCATGAGTTAATTAGTCAATATAAAGACTTGATAATGGTAGCATCGCTACTGAAACGTGTTGACTCTTTTAACTTTTTTTAAATTGGTGATTTGGATTTTTATTGGCTTCGTGTAATTCAGTTCCACTTTTAGCAAAGTTCGAAAGAATGAAACTAATGAGGTCGTTCTCATGAAAATAGTTTCAAAAAATGTTACATACCTTCACCGATCCTATCTGATAAACACCAAAAATGATTATTATCAAAATTTATAAATACATAGAATAAAGTAACCAATTATGAGAACCTTCCTAATATCAGACCCTAGTCTAACTCAGAAAGTAAGTGTTACCAACTGCAACGATGCTAGCTAGGAACCATCGCTACCTGCCATTTAATGATATTAGTACATGCCTTGTGTTTGTGTGAAGTGTTCTCTTCTTGCTGAATATAGTTGGTCCATCCATAGTAATTCTGCCCGAGAGCAGGTCCTTCACTGCAATCATAGCATTTTCATGCTATACTTGCAGCTTTACTAGGGAATTGTAGGTGTGGTAGCTTCCCGTTGCTTTCCACACCGGTGAAGGATGATGATGATGATAAGGATGATGATGGTGATGATGGCCATATGATTTCGAGGACCGTTTGAGCCTTAAAGTTTTCTTGACATTTGTCTTACAGGTGAGGAAAAACCCCGATAAAAACCTCACCCAGAAAAACTGCCCCAACCGGAGATCGAACCCGGGCCCGCTGCGTGACAAGGCAGCACGCTACCTCGAGACCACAGCGGTGGACACATAGTTGTTATGCAGTTAATATTTACATTGTGTTGAACTTAAGATATCAGTTAATCCATCCATAGTAATTCTGCTATGCTTTGCAGCTTTAATAAGAAATTATAGGTGTGGTAGCTTCCCGTTACTTTCCATACCGGTGAAGGATAATGATGATAATGATAAGGATGATGATAATGGCCGGACGATTTTTGGGGACCGTTGGACCCTAAGCTTCCTGAAATTTGTCTTACAGGTGAGGAAAAACCCCGAAAAACCTCACCGAGGAGCCTGCCCCGACCAGGAATCGAACCCGGGTCCGCTGCGTGACAAGGCAGCACGCTACCTCGAGACCACAGCGGTGGACATCAGTTAATTTGGATTTAAATAATTATAGTGATTGACAGTCCCTGACATGACTGGGAAGTGAGTTCCATGCTCTAGTCATAGATATTGTGTAAGATTCAGAGTATAGACAGGTCCTGTGCTGTGGTATCAATAGTAAAAGTCTTGTGATGTTGTTCTTAATTTTGTGATGAGCCGATACATTTTAAAAACGCGTTAATAAATAAGTTGGTAAATACGTGCAGCATTCTGAATAGTAAAGCATGTGAATGTAAAGTTCTTCTGTCATTGAGACGAAGCCATGTTAAGGCCTGAAATGAAGGAGACACGTGGTCATAACGACGGAGATTGAATATAAATCGAATGCACGCATTATGAGCACGAGGTACAGTCTTCATCATTTATAATTGACCTGTAAATAGGATGACGACTGTTAAAAGAAAAAACACATTTTCACGAAATCAACCTGAGTGGCTGAAATGTGGCGCGTACTGTACACAAAAGTGCAAGGCAGCAGAAATCCGCAGATAATGAATGTGGCTGCTGACCGCAAGATAATGTTTCACTTGCTACAGACCGCGGCGCTCACATAAATAATAATCATAAAAAATAAATAAAGTGCCTAACTGCAGCCCCTCCGGGGGGACAGACTGGACCATTTTCCAGCCGACCGACCGGAACATCTTGTGATACTAAATCTCTCTCTCCTGCTCTTGTTCCAGTGATTTACGTTGTACCACCGAGGGATGTTTTTTTCTACCTCTTTTTAAGACCCGAGCTATGCCACCTTGCTGTTTACAACTTTGCACCACAACCACCTTAATTAACGCAACAGATTATTGATTGTTAAAATTCGTATAGATAAAGGAAATGCAAAGATGTGGAAATTAGCCAATTCATTAAATTAACCAGACTAGAAGAAGAAGAAGAATGAAGTTCAAATGACGATCTTCAGGGATTTTATAAACTAATTTTTTTTTTAGTCTGGCTTTCCAATCTAAAAATATAAATGGTAAAAATGTTACTTGTTTTTTAAATTGCTTAATTAAGGTGCGTATTATAGTGCGCAGCATCTTACAGTCCTTAAAATAGGGTACTATTCGCAGATGGTCGGATGGTGATTGCTCAGGATCCAGATGCTCATGTTAAGGATATTATAGTCAGAATATAAAAAAATAAGGATTACAGATAAATTATGTATAATAAAACAGAATATATTTCACTGGATATGACAGATGAGTTAAAACATAATTCAGGAAGAATACGTTATGTTACAAATTTTAAATATTTAGGATTTATTTCAGATAAGAATGAAAATTTAGATACATAAATTGAAAGAAGAATAAATGATAGAAGAAATGTCATTGGTATGTTGAACTCAGTGCTTTGGAATAAAAACATAGTATATAGAACGAAGAATACTATATATTTTTTGGTCGCTGTGACTAATTTCTTATACTTACCAATATTGTTGTTACTGGAAGTAAGTCAACGTTCCCACATCTAACCTGGTTGCTATGCAAACAAAAGAAATCGCAATGCTGATATGGACTCAAAAAGCACACGTTCGGTAAGTAAAATAAAACATTTCTTGAATGTTTTGTACACTAACTCGTAAACTTTTCCGGAATTAATGCAGAACATCCCACTCTCCAGGCTTTTTCAATGTCTCTATCATCTACCATGACTCCTTCCATAATATAATTATCAAACATTCTAATCACGGTACTTACTTACTTACTTACTCACTGGCACTATCGAACCCGTAGGTTCATGGCCGCGCGGACATAAGCTCTCCATACATCCCTATCCTGAGCTAATGCTTTCCAATCATTCCCTGTATAATCTACTTCCCTCAAATCATAGTTAATGTTGTTCTCCCACCTCATTCTTGGTCTACCAACTGGGCGTTTTCCTTCTGGCTTTCCTACAAGAAGTTTCCATGCACATCTTTCATTCCCCATACGCGCAACATGTCCTGCCCATCGCAGTCTATGAGACTTAACTGTTCTTATTATGGTACTACATATAAAAATGTCTCCACATCCAACAATCCTTGCTTATAATAAAACAAATGAAAATCTACATAGCAGCGATCACCAAATGTTTCTTTCTCATAGAAGTCAATTACATCCAACCAATATTTTAATTAATTTATTACTATATTTAATAAAAATTAGTCACATCGACCAGAAAATAGGTATACAATACACATGAGGTAAGCACGTAACAGATCTCAAAAATTGAAAAAACTCGGCGCAAGCGCCTCGTTTTTTCAAACTTTTTTCTCGATCAGTAACAAGTGCTTACCTCACATGTATCGTAATATACTATAAAGCCCTGTTACAAAGTACTTTATTATATGGGTCCGAAACCTGGACAGCAAGTAGTCAACAAATCAACAAGCTGTTAGCAGTAGAAATGGATTTTTCGAGGCGATCGACAAGAATTTCATGACGGGATAAAGTCAGGAATAGCACAATAAGGGAGATTATGCAAGTTGAAAAAAAAACATTAGAAAAAATAGAAGAAAATCGTTTGATATGGCATGAACACCTAATAAAAATGGAAGAAGATAGAATACCAAAGAAGAAGAAAAAAGTTTGAAATGGTATGGACACCTAATAAGAATGGAAGAAGTTAGAATATCAAAGAAGATCCTTGATTGGAAAGCTAATGGAAGAAGAGACAGACCTAGAGAACGTTGGATATATCGAGTGAAGGGAGATATGGAAGCTAAAGTTTTGAGAGAAGAAGATGTTTTAGACAGGAATCTCTGGCGAAAATCACTTTGAGTTGAAGGAGAACCACTGTAGTGTGAAATATTCGTAAATAAAAAATCAACCCCGCCAAGAATCGAACCACGGCCCACTAATCAGGAATCAGGCATGCTATCTCCTGACCCAGCACAGCGGACTAGTTACATACAGGGCAAGTCAAAATGTTGTGCAGGTTTTCAGAAATTTATTATGTGAAATGTAATGAACATATAATATCGTGAGACATATTGTATGAAAGGTAAACTCTCAAAGTTTAGTTGTCCACTTCTAAAGTTCCGCGTTCACCCGCAAGATGTCAACAGCAGAGCAGTAAAGGAAAATGGCGTTGACTGGGGATCAGAAGTCTTTCTGTGTGCTTGATTACCATGTAAACAACTCTGTGACTAGTGTTCAACGACATTTCCGTACCAGATACGATAAAGACCCGCCGGATGGGAGATCCATTCGTAAGTGGTACACACAATTTAGGGATTCAGGCTGTATCTGTAAACGAAAATCGACTGGCCGTCCGTCGACGAGTGAAGAGACAGTCGAACGCGTTCGCACATGCTTCGTGCGGAGTCCACAGAAATCCACCTACCGGGGAGCGACAGAACTTCAACTACCACAAAAAACTGTATGGCGGATTCTCCGGAAACGTTTACAGATGAAACCCTACCACTTGCAACTGGTTCAAGCCTTAAAACCCGCCGATTATGCTTTGCGAGCGTCCTTCTGTGTTGATTTTCTCGCATTAATGGAAGAGAATGAGTTCCATGAGAGGGTAGTTTACAGTGATGAAGCAACTTTCCACCTTTCAGGAAAAGTGAATAGACACAATGTAAGGATTTGGGGAACTGGTAACCCCCATGCAACTCTGGAACATCAACGCGATTCTCCGAAAGTGAATGTCTTTTGTGCCATTTCCCATGCAAAGGTTTATGGGCCCTTTTTCTTTCATGAACGTACTGTGAATGGACATGTTTTCCTTGATATGCTACAAGAATGACTCCTTCCGCAGCTTGAAGCGGATAGTCCAGATTTCATTCTGCAGTTGGATGGTGCCCCTCCAGATTACCATGGCAGTGTTCGAGACCATTTGAATACGGCTTTACCACAACGCTGGATAGGCCGTGCATCTCAGGGTGATCAACAACTCATTCATTGGCCACCTCGTTCACCAGATCTAACCCCGTGTGATTTCTTCATGTGGGGTCTTGTAAAGGATCATGTTTACGTACCACCACTTCCAACAACACTGCATGAACTGCGTGCCCGCATCACAGCAGCCATTGCTGATATCGACCGCGGACTGCTACAGAAAGTTTGGCAGGAGATTGAATATCGGCTTGACATCTGTCGTGTAACAAAAGGCGCTCACATAGAACATCTGTGAATATTTAAAAAAAAACTTTGAGAGTTTACCTTTCATACAATATGTCTCACAATATTATATGTTCATTACATTTCACATAATACATTTCTGAAAACCTGCACAACATTTTGACTTGCCCTGTATAAGTTAGTTTGTTAATAAATACATATTTACATTGTTTTTGAAGGATATTTTACGTAAGGGCGCCATGTTGTGTCAAGTGGAACCTGTACGAGATCTTTAGAAGCATTAACAATTTAAATGACAATTGATTGCAGTCGGGGAGACAGCGGAAAGTGCACATCCTTGTCAAGAAAAGTTTCCCTGTGATAAATCACCCAGCCTGTGGCGTCATCAAGACAAAAGAAGCCAGCAACTTAAAAGATGAGATAATCTGAAAGAAAATGAGAAGAAGTGGATAATGAAACGAGTTTATGTAATTAAAATCAATGACGTCACTCGGGGATTATCGAGTTAACCAATCGTAATAAAATTATAAAATAATACAAACTCTAACAACTAACTTTTGTAAGTCTTCTGGTCTCCTGGGGAATAATCCTTCTCACTTTGAACAGTTCTTCAAAAGAACAAAGAAAATACATCTTCATAAAATCTTTTTTATTTATTTAACATTAATCAAACTCGTTGAGACCACTGTTATTAAGTTTTTTTCTTCTAGCCAGAGAAACTGATTAACTGTATAACTGACTTGACAATTTATTACTAGATGCCTAACTAAATAACTAGGTAACTAACTAGATAACTTATTAACTAGGAAAGTAAGTAACTAATTAGATAACTTTTTAACTAGATACATATCTAACTATATAAGTTGGTAACTAATTAGATAACTCACTAACAAGATATATATCTAACTAAATAACTAGATAACTAGATGATTTATTAATAAGACAACTAACTAGATTACTTATTAACTAGATATCTAACTAAATAACTAGGGAACTATATCGATAATTTATTAACTAGATAAGTAGTTAACTAAATAACTAGATAACTAACTAAAAAACAAATACCTGACTACATAACTTATTAACTAGATAACTATACAACTTATTAACTAGATATTTAACTAAATAACTAGATAACTATATCGATAATTTATTAACTATATAATTAACTACATAACTTAATAACTAGATAACTATACAACTTATTAACTAGATATTTAACTAAATAACTAGATAACTATATCGATAATTTATTAACTAGATAATTAGTTAACTACATAATTAATTAAACAACAAATAACTAACAACATAACTTATTAACTAGATAACTATACAACTTATTAACTAGATATTTAACTAAATAACTAGATAACTATATCGATAATTTATTAACTATATAATTAACTACATAACTTATTAACTAGATAACTATACAACTTATTAACTAGATATTTAACTAAATAACTAGATAACTATATCGATAATTTATTAACTAGATAATTAGTTAACTACATAATTAATTAAACAACAAATAACTAACAACATAACTTATTAACTAGATAACTATACAACTTATTAACTAGATATTTAACTAAATAACTAGATAACTATATCGATAATTTATTAACTATATAATTAACTACATAACTTATTAACTAGAACAACAAATTATTAACTAGATATTTAACTTAAATAACTAGATAACTATATCGAAATTTATTAACTAGATATTAGTATAACTACATAATTAATTAAACAACCTAATAACTAACAACATAACTTATTAACTAGATAACTATACAACTTTATTAACTAGATATTTAACTACATAACTAGATAACTATATCGATAATTTATTAACTAGATAATTAGTTAACTACATAATTAATTAAACAACAAATAACTAACAACATAACTTATTAACTAGATAACTATACAACTTATTAACTAGATATTTAACTAAATAACTAGATAACTATATCGATAATTTATTAACTATATAATTAACTACATAACTTATTAACTAGATAACTATACAACTTATTAACTAGATATTTAACTAAATAACTAGATAACTATATCGATAATTTATTAACTAGTAATTAGTTAACTACATAATTAATTAAAGTCAACAAATAACTAAACAACATAACTTATTAACTAGATAACTTATACAACTTATTAACTAGATATTTCCAACTAATAACTAGATAACTATATCGATAATTTATTAACTAGATAATTAGTTAACTCATAATTAATTAAACAACAAATCACTAACAACATAACTTATTACTAGATAACTATCCACTTATTAACTAGATATTTAACTAAATAACTAGATACCTGTATCGATAATTTATTAACTATATAATTAACTACATAACTTATTAACTAGATAACTATACAACTTATTAACTAGATATTTAACTAAATAACTAGATACTATATCGATATTTGTTAACTAGATAATTAGTTAACTATATAATTATTAAACAACAAATAACTGAACAACATAACTTATTAACTAGATAACTATACATTATTAACTAGATATTTAACTAAATAACTAGATAACTATTATCGATAATTTATTAACTATATAATTAACTACCTAACTTATTACTAGATAACTTTGCAACTTATAACTAGATATTTAACTAAATAAAGGATAACTATATCGATTATTTATTACCTATATAATTAACTACATAACTTATTTAACTAGATAACTATACAACTTATTAACTAGATATTTAACTAAATAACTGGATAACTATATCGATAATTTATTAACTAGATAATTAGTTAACTACATAATTAATTAACAACAAATACTTAGCAACATAACTTATTACACTAGATAACTATACAACTTATTAACTTATATTTAACTAAATAATAGTAACTATATCGATAATTTATTAACTCTATAATTTAATACATAAGCTTATTTACCTAGATAACTATACAACTTATTAACTAGATATTTAACTAATAACTAGATCCTACTATATCGATAATTTATTAACTATATAATGAACGTATTAAACTTGATTAACTAGGATAACTATACAACTTATTAACTAGATATTTAACTAAATAACTAGATAACTATATCGATAATTTATTAACTAGATAATTAGTTAACTAGATAATTATAATGTTGAGTGATTCCGGGTTATGTGGCCGTGGCCCATAGTTGGTGTTGGTACCAGACGTTTCGCCCTCAACTGCGGAGGGCATCTTCAGTGGCGAGTGCTTCTAGGCGTGTTTCCTGGTCGGAAGATCTACTGAGAGTGAGCGCTGTGGACGTAGAGGACGTTGTATTAGTGGAGGGTGCAGGGTGAGTGGGCGTGGCTCTTGCTGATTGGCTAATAGTCGTCTCCTTGTTGTCACTGGTGTTAATGCATTTATTTTCTAGTGTATGAAACCAGGCCTTAGACAGTTTGATACCTTCCTCTTTTCTGTTAATATTTCCCTTATGCTTGTATATTTCTATAGCCTCTCGGTATAATCTAGGGAAATAGTAGGAAGTTGTGGCTAAAACTTGTGTATCGTCGAATAGAATCTGGTTTGTCCATTCATAATGGCATGTTCTGCTACAGCTGATTTATCCATTTCTCATTGTCTGCAGTTTCTTTTATGTTCTGATAAACGGGTGGCTATACTTCGTTTCGTGGTCCCTATATATGATTTACCACACGAACAAGGAAGTCGATATACGCCGCAAGTGGAGAGAGGTGGCCGAGGATCCTTAGCTGAGCGAAGGCAGTCTTCTATTTTTCTTGTAGGTCTGTAAACTGTTTTTATGTTGTATTTCGTAGGAGTTTTCCGATACGATCTGTGACTCTTTGTACATATGGTAAGTAGGCTATGCTGGTTGAGGGTGTGTGTATCCATTCTGACGTGCTGTCTTCGTGGATGTATGGTTTGTCTTATTTCCTTGGATGTGTAGCCATTTTCCTGGAAACAATTGAACAGATGGTGTTGTTCTTGTTTAAGGTGTTGTGGTTGGCATAACTTAGTCGCTCTGTCGAACAGTGTCTTAATGACACCTCGCTTTTGTCTTGGGTGGTGGTTAGAGTCTTTGTGCAGATATCGGTCTGTGTGTGTGTAGGTTTCTGTAAACTGTATGTTGAATTTCCCCATTGCCAGTCATTATTTGAACATCCAGGAAAGGAAGTCTTCCATTATCTTCTTTTTCCATTGTGAACTGTATTTTGTTTGTGTCTGCTGTTAAGGTGTTGAAGGAAACGTTCCAATTCTTCACTGCCATGTCTCCATACTACGAATGTGTCATCAACATAGCGAAACCAATGTTCAGGAGACTTGGGAGCTGTTTTTAGTGCTTCTTCTTCGAATTTCTCCATGAAAAAATTCGCTACTACTGGGCTTAGAGGACTGCCCATGGCTACTCCGTTGGTCTGTTCTATAGTAGGGACCACGAAACGAAGTATAGCCACCCGTTTATCAGAACATAAAAGAAACTGCAGACAAGGAGAAATGGATAAATCAGCTGTAGCAGAACATGCCATTATGAATGGACACCAGATTCTATTCGACGATACACAAGTTTTAGCCACAACTTCCTACTATTTCCTAGATTATACCGAGAGGCTATAGAAAATACAAGCATAAGGGAAATATTAACAGAAAAGAGGAAGGTATCAAACTGTCTAAGGCCTGGTTTCATACACTAGAAAATAAATGCATTAACACCAGTGACAACAAGGAGACGACTATTAGCCAATCAGCAAGAGCCACGCCCACTCACCCTGCACCCTCCACTAATACAACGTCCTCTACGTCCACAGCGCTCACTCTCAGTAGATCTTCCGACCAGGAAACACGCCTAGAAGCACTCGCCACTGAAGATGCCCTCCGCAGTTGAGGGCGAAACGTCTGGTACCAACACCACGGCCACATAACCCGGAATCACTCAACATTATGATTACCGGCCGTGAAAGCCTGCATTCAACTAACTAGATAATTAATTAAACAACAAATAACTAACTACATAACTTATTAACTAGATAACTATACAACTTATTAACTAGATATTTAACTAAATAACTAGATAACTATATCGATAATTTATTAACTAGATGATTAATTAACTAGACAATTAATTAAACAACAAATAACTAACTACATAACTTATTAACTAGATAACTATACAACTTATTAACTAGATATTGAACTAAATAACTAGATAATTATATCGATCATTTATTAACTAGATAATTAACTAAACAACCAATAAGTAACTACATAACTTATTAACTAGATATCTAACTAAATAACCAGATAACTAACTAGATAATTTATTAACTAGACAACTAAGTAGATAACTTATTAAATAGGTAACTAGCTAACTAAATAAATAGATTACTAACTAGACAGCTAACTAAATAATTATATAACTTATTAACTGTATGTCTAACTATGTGACTATATAACTAATTAGATAACTCGATAACTAGCTAACTAAATAGGCCTAACTAGATAACTACAAAACTTATTATCTAAATGTCTAAATAAATAACTATATAATTAACTAGACAACTTATCAACTAGATAGCTAGCTAAGTAAATAACTATATAACTAACTATATAACAAATATCACAGTCGAGTCTACTACAAGGTAACATTACCTAGAAGCACTCGCCACTGAAGATGCCCTCCGCAGTCGAGGGAGAAACGTCTGGAAGAAACAGCAGTTATAGACCACGGCCACATAGCCCGGAATCTTTTAATATTATGATTACCGGCCGTGAAAGTCTGCATTCCATAACTATATAACGTATTAACACGATGTCTAACTAACTAAATAACTAGATAACTAACTAGACAGCTAACTAAATAATTGTATAACTTATTCACTATATTTCTACCTAACTCACTATGTAAGTATATAACTAATTAGCTAACTCGATAACTAGCTAACTATAGAACTATAACATCTTATGACCTAAATGCTTAACTATATATCTAACTAGATAAACTTGTCAAATAGATACCTAGCTAAGTAAATAACTAAGATAATGTCTCTAAATAAATAGGTAACGAACTAGATGACTAACTACATAACTAGTTAAATAAATAACTGGATAACTCATTAACTAGACAAATAAATAACTAAATAACTATATACTCGTAATTAACTATAGTTGTCCGCAGAATCTGTAGAGAAGCTGTTGGAAATAGCCATTTACGCAGGAGGCGAGAAAAAATGTACGGGACAATGCGGCCGCCGAAGGAAGTGCAGGAGGGAGAACAGATCACCTGCCTTACTCATTACTCATTTTCGCTCTTGAGTTTCAACTAATTAGATAATCGGAAAGCTAGTGAATTTCTTTACACATTCCACGGACAAACTACAGATAACTTATTAATTGGATGGCTAACAAACCAAATAACTAGGCATTAACTAGATAATTATATATATAAGATGCTGTAAAATTCCCCTTATAAACTTCTAGGACTTGTAGAGGGGACTGAGTTGATACTATCTAAAATTGGAAATAATTTCCGGAAACTTACCGTTTCCATGCTATAGCCGTTTGAAAACAAGCATTGCCTGAACGTACGCTACGTATCTCAACAAGTAATAGCTTCGCGATCCATCTAAATCGAAAATTTCCCTAACAAGTATTCCAAGACTTAGTGTTTTTTTTTTCAAAAACTGTTAATTTTTTCCAAATTTTGAAAACTGCAAAAACTGAATGTGGAGAGTGTATCCGGGATTATTAATGCAAGTCATGATTCAGTTTCAATTTTGTTATTTTTTTTTGTTATTAATGAGTTGAATTGTAAAACAAGTGATGTAAAACAAGTGAAAAACTGTGATATATATATATATATATATATATATATATATATATATATATATATATAGCTAAATACAGGTCGCACTACCGAGTCTGATTGAAAAAATAAAGAACTGAATGTTTCTATTAACCACGTCATATTACTTGAAGTAAGCGTACGGACATCAGCAGATGAGAAGCTGGGATTGATTTTGGGTTAAACACAAGAAAATTAGACGTGTCCCGACCAACACACGGAAGTTGAAGATAAAAATGCCAGAATGAAGAGGGGGGGAGGGAGGGTCAACTGAAATCCCATTCCGAACCTGCCAATCACTGGTTACTATGTCCACACAAGATCAGAGAAGCGTTCTGCACCCCCTAGGCTGTCTGCTCTACCCCCCACACCAGCTGTCAGTAGCATCCATTCTCTTGAACATGTACACTCGCCCCTGAGGACAGCGAGACAGGAATATCGCAGTGTCCACTATCCATCGTATTAACGTTCTCAGACATTTCAACCCCTTTATTGTATTCCTATGCATGATACCTTCAAACGACTGATCGAATCAAAACTCTATGCAAACAAAAACCTAACTCCCTGCCACTATCCAACACGTATGCTTCATGCTGTGTGGACTAAGCTCTCCATAATCCCTACCCTCAGCTAATGCTATCCCATAATTTCCTGTATAATCTACTTCCCTAAAATCATGGTTAATATCATCATCATTGTATATTCACGAATGTAGGCCATTTGTTGACCTGTTTCGGCCTCAAGAGAAACACCATCCAGAAGTATTTTGAGTCTTAAGATTTGTTTGGGTATCCTGTGATCTTCCATTCGATGAACATGTTGCATCCAGCTTGACTTATAATCAGAAATGTTGTTTTCTAAAGATTCCATGTGCAGTTCTTCTAAGATGTCTTTATTGTTTTTTATGATCTAGTAGTGTGTATCCTGCAGTCCTTCGAAGGTATCTCATTTCAGCAGATCTAAGTATATGTATATAGGCCTACTTCTGTTTCAATGTCCATACTTCGCTACCATACAAAAGAGTTGGAAGAGCCAGTGTTTTATACACTCTTGAATGTTTTTGGACTAACTGTGGCTTGAACATAGAATTTATTAAACCTAAAATTCTTAAAAATTTAGATATTTTTGCATTTACATCCTTTTCTTCATCATATGAGATATTGCTACCTAGATATGTAAAATTATTCATATGGTTAATATTAGTCTCCAAATTCATTCTTGGCCTGCTTGCTGGGTGCTTTCCTTCTGGTTTCAAAGCCCCTCTTTTATACCTCATTCTTCCCACATCTCCTGCTCATCGCAGTCTACAAGACTTAACTGTTCTTATTATATCTGGTTTCCTATGAAGATCACTCTTACGTAGTATTTCTAGCCTGTTTGTTCATGTCTCTGTGGTTCAAAAATTCTCCTAATTCTCGTAATTCTTTCTCCTCCCTTAGAATAGGAGCCCATGTTTCACATCGACAATATAAAAATGGGCGAATAACAGTTTTGTATATTTTCAGTTTAAACTTTTTAGAGAAGATGAGGCGACAAGAGTCTCTTTAAAGCATAATAGCATGCATTTCCAGAATTGAAGCTATGTTTAATTTCTTTCAACATATCATTCTTGTTTGTAATTATTGTTCCATGGTATTTGAATTCAGCCACTTCTTCAAAATTCCTCTCATCTGTTGTGTGTTCATTTCAATTCAATAATATACATTAAAACAAGTGAAACACACTTGAGGGATTGTAGTGCGGCAATACAAATGGAAGAATATCTTCATATATATATGAAAATCAATGTCTATAAGTCTGTCAGTTCTTCATAGACTCGAAAACTACTTGATCGATTTGAATTACTTTTTGCCATCATTTAGAGATTTTTTTCTGGGACAATTAACGTATATAACATATTACCTAGGTACTAGAGGACAGGAGCTAAAAAAAGGGGGGCATCGGTGCACTAAAAAAGTCGCTTTTGGACGCTTAAATGGCTTACGCTACCTGAACCATAACAAATACACCAAATTAATGTACACAGAATTTAATATCTCAAAAAATTCTATGAAAAAGTTCGGGATAGCATATGTCTATCTTTTATGGAAAACTCACAATAACTATTTTTTGATAATCAATTGAGTTGGTGTTTACTTGATGAAAATCCATATTTATTAATTAAATAAAAATAAAACGTAGTTTTATTTGATTTTCATATTTATTATATAATTCAGTGACAGCTGTTTCGGTACACTGTACCTTCTTCAGACATGTTAACAAATTACTATTAACTATTTTTTGTCTTTCAGCTCATTGATGCCAAGAAGATGGGGATAAATAGATTCTGGAAACGCTGGGTAATCAGCACGATTTATCTAAAAATAATTACGATATAAATTTACAATTGTTTTTACTTACACAACTACTTTAAAAATCCATATTGCTAAATTGGAATAGTTGTGATAAATTTTATATCAGAAAAAACGACCAGAAATGTTAATGTAAGATTCAACGAGCTTTTCAAAGACTTCAAATTTAACGAGGAAAAGTCAAATTTTGTGAAGCACGTTATAAATGCAGGTCACCAATTCAACACAATTGACAATACACTCTCAATATTACACAGAGAGTGTAACAACAATAAAATGAATGTCTTAGAAGGCAGCCAGATACTTTAAAGAAATGAGAAATGACAAGGTGCCAAACGAGAACGCACCTACAAACTTCAACCCTCTACGCAGTAGGCGCGTATAATCAATATTTCTAAAATTTATTGTAATCACAATCAAAGTTATGCAATATTTTTTCTTAAATATTAATATTAAGTACCTTTTTATATCAGTCTTCCTCAATTAAAATGGATTTATGTTTATAAAACTTCGTTAGCCCATTCGATTCAGGTTTAAATGCTCAATGCATTTTACCAGAAAACCGGATTTAAATTACCGTAAATTATATTGTCCATTTTCAGACATTCAAAAAAAACAAAAGATAACGGTACTTGAGATCATAATAAGGGTGAAGGCAAAAACACATTCCTCTGCTCTTCATAAATGTTAACAAAAGATTTCCCTTCCAAGGGATGTACAAAATATTGCAAAATATATAACAGCAGAGTTAAGCGAGTGTACCTCGTCTTCTGAGCTGAAGGTCATTTAACTGTCGGCGAGTCTACTTCGTTTTTTGAGGGGAATGAGTTAATTAGTTAAAACCATACTGGCCTTTCAGAACATGTTCCATCTTCGGCATGTTATTAGGTATTTCTATCGAAGTATTTTAGTAAAATAGTTTCGATAGTCACGCATAAATTGATTCTAATATTACAATGCGACTAATTGAAAGCTTGAAGTATTCTAATTAAGTCACTAATTAATATTAATTAGCTTCAGTTAGCTAATTAATTACTTATTAATTATAAAACACTTAATTAGGTTAAATTCAGTTTTTTTTCTTTTCGTTTTGTAATTAATTTGCAACGTCCTTTTTAATTATTACAAGTTTACCAAAATGAAAAGAATATACACAACAATTTAATATTGGTTTAATCAAATGATATTTACACCATCTGGTGCAACATAATAATTAAATCTATCACTGTACTGAATAACACGCAGAAGATGGAAAATGTTCTGAAAGACCTTCATGTTTTTAATTAAATAACGAAGTTTTGAAACATAAATCCAGTTTAACTGAGGAAGACTGATATAAAAAGGCACTTATAATAATAATCAATTGAGTTGGTGTTTACTTGATGGAAATATATATACATTAATTAAATAAAAATAAAACTTAGTTTAATTTCATTTTCATATTTATTAAGAAATAATTCAGTGTTCCGAAACAGCTGTCACTGAATTACTGTATTTCTTGATAAATATGAAAATCAAATTAAAGTAAGTTTTATTTATATTTAATTAATACTTATAATAATATTTTTATAAACGTTCATATAAAACAATACCAATCTTCAGCAGCTGAAGATGGAACAAGCAGTTCTGAAAGGTCTACACAATTTTAATATATTTTATTGTTGAGGATGACTGATATCTCAAGTAGTAACTTTATTACTTTAACTTATCAACTTAATGGTCATTTCGTTTAGACGCTCGCCTCTTACTACTGGGGTCCCGAGATCGAGTCTTGCTCACTCCATGTGGGTTTCGTGGTGCACGAAACGGAGCTTGGGCAGGTTTCCTTGAGATTTCTCCCTTTTTCCCCCTGCACAATTTCATTCCACCATTTCTCCATAGCCATATTCATCCATTTCGTTCATCTGCCCCCGTGATGGTGTGTTACATATGGTCAGTCGGCATCCTTGTCATTCACAGACCTCTATATAGGGGTACATCTCATCTCGTCTAACAACTCGACCCTCAGTTGGACACGAGTCGAGGGTATTTTTTTTATTTTATTCAATCATCATCATCTTCATGAACAAATTCGTTTTAGGCCATGTGGCCTGTACGGTAAACCTAGCGAAGATGGTCTTGATCTTTCCACCGATGTTTTGGTCTTCCTTGGTCCCTATGTCCAGTTGGGGTATATTGGAATGCCAATTTTGGAAGTCTATTTCTTGCCATTCTCCTCAGATGATTTTTCCATTCTTGTTGGTATCTTTGTATATCTTCATTTAAACTTGTTACTCCAAGTTTTCCTCTGATAATAGTGTTCCTTTGGTGATCCAGTCTATTAACTCCTAACAATGATCGTAAGAAGCGCATTTGGCTTACTTGAAGTTTATGAGAGTTTCTTTTATTTAAAATCCAAATTTCACTTCCGTATTTTAGAGCAGCTTTTGATGTGATGTTATGTAATCTTAGTTTTGTCTCTGTCCTCATCTGTTTACCAAAATGTCTTCGTATTACCCCATTCATTTTATTATATTTTTGTAATTTTGAATCAATGTCACTCTTATACTCTGCAAATACACTTCCTAAGTAAGAGAAACCTGACATTTGTTCTATAATTGTTCCATCAATCTCAATTTTCACCTGTTGTATGTTTTTTCCACGCATTGCCATTGTTTTAGATTTATTCAATTAAACATAAAAACATGTTTCATTCATTCAGGTGTAGCAATGCAGGCCGGGTATTAGCTTATATTAAATAAAGATTTAAAAAACTGGAAGATGGAGTGAATGAAGCTGTTTAATATTCAACGTAGCAGCACATGCATGTAACAACATATCGGAGCAGTGCACGCCTCACTTCACAGTGAAGTTGGTGGGAACTAAACTTATTGACCCGTGTAGCTGATTACAGACCAAACTTATTCTCACGTACTCTACATTAAAAGATTAACCCAAACATTAACATTACCTATTTCAAACACTTGTATATAATTAATATAATGTAAACGCCTACAACTCAACGGTGTTAATAAGCTGTTGGTTTATACTGACCATTTAACCAAAGCCTCAAATCGAAGTTAATGACCAATCACGTTTCAGTGAATTTTGTTTTACAGTCAATGACAGTCATGTTTCACCACACCCTTTATCGAATTCTCTTAACCACCTCTCATTTTGTGATAACGAAAGCTCCTCTTTTTTAATTTTCAGAATAGGTCAAAGCATTATTTAGCAGTAACTGACTCTTCAACAAATACATAGAATATAAAAAAAAATAATGAACAGATTTCTTCGAACTACACATTTGATAATTGTGTGTCCAATAATTGTGTTTTTAAATAACGATTTTTACATAGCTGTTTTCAAAAAAAAATTAATAACTTAGTTATAATATACAGTCTGATGTTTAAATTTTTCTCCACTGGGTGCATTCTTACAATATTGTGATTGTATTTAAATTTTCCCACGCCAGATGACAATAAATGATATTATATGATCAAGTTGCATTGGATAAACATAACAACACATTTCTGATTTGTTTTCAAATATCGCCGTTTACATTAAATATAAAAATGTTTTAAAATAACTATATTTAAAATTCAGTCGGCCGCAGTTGACTAGTGGTTATGCTCCTTGCCTCTGGTCCCGAGGGTCGCGGGTTCAAACCCGGCCGGGGTAGATGGATTTTTTAGAATGGAAAAATCCAAAGAGCAAGTCCTCCGGGAGGGACTTTAAGCCGTGGCTCTCGAGTCTGAAGATTTTCAGGCTCGTAAAAGATCCTTAAGCCTGAATGAAAAGGCCTCTAAACAAAATTTACCAAATTTTCCCGTCCTAGTACTACCTTGGTTTCCTAAATGTCAGTATGAGGCGGAACGCTGACCACGGACCACTCAAATGGCATCTATACGAAAACAACTGTAACTAAATAAGTATGGTTCAAATTCTTCCCTGTAGGAGAAGAGCGCCTAAATCTCTGTTAAGGGAAGAAGATATTTAAATCATGATTTTTGAGTAAACAGCATAATTTAATTGTTAAATAGTCCTAACAAATACCACTCTTGATTTCCAAATCCTCTAGATAAATTCACTCGTCACATGATTTCGAAATCACTCGTAACATTACTTTTTATGATGTACTGTTTTAATATAAAACATAGAGGGATCGAAAAAAATAAGGAATATAATTCTTATAGAATATTAGGGTAACACTGGGGCACGCCGTAGCGTAGTGGTTAAGGCACTGAGTTACAAGCCGGAGGGTCGAGGGTTCAAGTCCCGCTGGGGTCAGGATTTTTATACTGACCCAAACCCTCTGGCGGCACTATGGCCCTGGGGTCGACTCAGCCTCTAACGGAAATGAGTACCATACGCTTGTTCTGGGGGTAAAGGCGGCCGTCACGCAGGGCTGACAACAACCCGGCTGACGTAAAGTGCCGATTGTCTAGAAAAAGTGGGAGCCTTAACCTCCTACTTCCCCAAGGGCCTCCGGGTCTGTTGTGGGATCGCTTTTTTATTAGGCTAACACTGCAGTATTCTATAAGAATTATTAGGTGACAGCGAGAGCATACTGAGGGCGAACACACACAGTGCGATGCCTTAGAGCACCAGAACAAAATATAAGAGCCAGATTTATCTCAAGAAAAGTTAAAGTGGGAATTTATAAGGCAATTATTAAATCTAAGGTTGTTTTCGGAAATGAAACCTGGACTCTACCTGAACGAGCAATAACTATTTTAAACACTTGGGAAAGGAAAATCGTAAGACAAATGTACGGCCCTGTTTATGATGAAGGAGTTTGGAGAATCAGGACCATCTCTGAATTAAAAGTATTATACAAAGACTCAAATATTGTCACTGATATAAAAATCAGACGGTTGGAGTGACTAGGCCACATCATCAGGATGGACAATAATAGAATTCCTAAAATATTATTAGATGCCAGACTAGGTGATAAAAAAAAGAGTTGAAAGGCTTAAATTAGATGGTTAGATAATGTCCAGGATGACCTTGTGAAGACAGGAATTAAGAGATGGAGAGATGGAAAGAGATGATTGGGCGGCAATTCTAAAGGAGACCAAGGCTAAACTAAAAAGGCTGTAGAACCACACAGATGATTATGAATAAATTGGGGAGGATATCTTCTTCTTCTTCTTGTTCGCGGTTTAGGCTTATTTACTAGCCTGTTCCGGCTCCAAATTTGCTGCTCTTTCCATCTTTTCTTTGGTCTTCCCAAACTTATTCTTCCTCGTGGTGAATAGCTGTATGCTGCTTTTGGTATTATATTCTCAGTCATCCTTGCCAAGTGTTCTTTCCAGTTTGTTCTGTATTTCTCTATAATGAAATTATACAAGGCAATGGTAGTGCCTATTATTACTTATGGATCCGAAACATGGACAGTGACAACACAACAATCTGCCAGAATACAAGCTGCTGAAATGAGATTCCTCGGACCAATATCAGGTTATCAAAGAACAGACAAAAAAAACACAGAAATAAGACAACAACTAAAAGTAGAGGAATTAAACACAACAATAGAGGCTGAATATAAACATAAAAAACTAAACATATGTTCACACATAGAAATATATTATATAATGTAAATGGACAGTTAATGACAAATGAGGGAAATTTTGAAGAAGTGGCTGAATTTAAACACCTAGAAACATAAGTACAAACAACAATGAGGTACACAAAGAAATTAAACATAGGCTCAATTCTGGGAATGCGTGCTATTATGTATTACAGGGACTCTTGTCCCAACTCCTTTCAAAAAACGTTAAACTGAAAATATATAAAACTATTATTATCGCAAATATATTACATAGAATACCAGGCTCATGGGCTAATGCTCAGTGTTTCTCACTATAGTTTATGAGGTTCTGGGTTCGATTCATGTTCAAAACAGGAATTTTTCCTTAAAGGGAATTATTCCTATCGTAGCCCATGGTCTGGAATTTAGGTTAAGTATAGGAATTGTAATTCATTTCTTAGGTTGGGACACCTGGAAGACGGAATTACGTTACTCCTATGATATAATGGGTGATAAATGATGATGAAGCGCCAAGAGAAATGCAGTCGTAATAGACAGTAGCTAACAGGATGGGACGAAAGGCGAGTTCTCAGCGCCTTAAAACTGAGACCTGTCGGCTAAGAGAGCAAATCCTAAAAAAAAAAACCAGGTCCTCCATATCTGGGGGTTAGGCGTCAGGCTGGCAACCTGGCCCTGGAAAAAGGTATATCGCTACGTGCTTCAATAAAATATGTCAGCCGGATGGATTTAATATGACAGACTTAAGCTAGAAAACGGACCTTTGCTATTGGCACATGGAATGTTCAAGGCTTGAATACTAAAGAACAAGAAGTAATAGATTAGATTACAGCAATGAATGCAGATATTATTGTGCTCTCATAAACAAAAAAAAAGGGAAAGGACAGAAAAAATTAGGAAATTATACACATATCTGGAGTTGAGTACCAAAACCTAGTAGAGCAAAATGAGGTATATCCATTTTGATAAAAAATTAGATGATAAAAAATATAGTGTCTTGGGAAGAAATTGATGAAAGAATTATTAAATTAAATCTCAAACTTTTTTGGGATAGAGCTTATAATAATAGGAGTATATGCCATAAATGAGGATGCATCAACCATAGAGAAAAATTAATTTTTTTGACAAACTGTCAGAAATTTTGGAGAAAATAAAAAAAACATCAAGAAGTAATAATAACAGGAGATTTTAAATAGTAGAATGAAAGATGAAGTGATTGGACCATTTGGGAAAACAGTGTAAAATGATAATGGAGATAGATTGATAAGTTTATGTAAACAACATGGCTGTATGATAATGAATAGTTTCTTCCAACATCGGGAAATACATAAATACACATGGGAACAGACAACAAAAAGTCTCAAATCAATAATTGATTAAATTATTGTGAAACAAAAACGTGATATGATAGAAAAAGATGTTAGAGTGTACAGAAAACCAGATTACGGAAGTGATCATTATATGCTTTTTGGGAAAATTCATATTAACAAGTAGGAAAAAACAAAATATTGAAGTAACGGAAGACAGAATAAATGCAATTCTTTTGAATGAACAAAGATATAAAGTAAGTTTACTCTATGATGAGAGTATAAAATATATTTTTCAATCAATATTAAAACATAAACTTAATTTAAGATTAAATAAATCTGCAGTAGAAATGTATGATCAATTAAAGGAAAGTATACATTCAGCAGCCTTAGAAGCACCTGGGACAGAAAATCTAGAATTAAAAAGAAATAGTGAATGGTTTAATCACAATATTAAAACATTAGTAGATGAAGAAAAGAAAGCACGGATGAAATGGTTATCAGTTCACTCAACAACATCTCGAAATGAATATATCACTTTAAAACATAAAACAAAGGTGGAAGTGAGAAGAACAAAAAATGAATACTGGGATAATATATGCTCGAATATAGATCATTCGATTGGATATGCTGGATCCAAAGAAGCTTGGAAAACATTAAAAAATATCAGAAAATCAGAAAGAAAGAAAGAAAGAAAGAAGATAAATATCCAGTCGATAAGACCATCGGAATGGATGCAACATTATAAAGGTTTACTTCAAGAAAATAGAAATGGGTTTCAACTTCAAGATACCGATATAGAATATAAATTTGACACTCCAGAGATAACAGAAGATGAAGTAAAAAGAGCTTTGAAAGAAGCAAAAAATGGGAGAGCACCAGGACCAGGAAATATTCAGACGGAACTCCTAAAACATGGAGGAGATATTTTAGCAATATTTTTAACAAAACTTTTTTAATAAAATTGAAATTGGAGACGATATCCCAGATGACTGGAATTTATCGTGTATTACTCCTATTAAAAAAGTGATAACCTGTATTCCAATTATGGAGGTATAAGTGTTGTACCTTCAACAGCTAGGATTTTTAGTAAAATTATAAATTTTAAACTTAGGGAGATAAAAGACAACTTAAGAGAAGGACAATATGGATTCCGGAGTGGAAGATCATGTATTGATATTATTTTCTGTATTAGACAATTACAAGAGGAAATCCTAGCAAAAAATAAAGAACTACATAGACCTTTATTGATTTAGAGATGGCATATGATTGTTTACCTCGACAATTGTTATGTACGGCAATGAGAAATATGAATATCTGTGATAAATGGATTAATATTGTTAGGAGGATCTATAGTAATACAAAAGCTAAAGTAAAAATACAGAATAAATTAACAGAGGAATTCACAGTTAATAAAGGCCTTAAGCAGGGATACATTTTGTCACCAATTCTTTTTAACATTTGTTTAGAACAGGCTCTTAATTTATGGTTTAAAAAATGTTCCGAAATAGGTATTCCTATAGGAGAAAAAGTACTGCATTCATTGTTGTTTGCAGATGGTCAAATAATTTTTGCAGAGGATGAAGATGATATGAAATATATGATAAATAAACTAATGGAAGAATACAAAAAATGGGGTAAGTAAAGTGATCCCACAACAGGCCTCAGGAGGCCCTTGGGGTAGTAGAAGGTTAAGGTTCCCACTTTTCCTAGACAATCGACACTTTATGTCAGCCGGGTTGTCAGCCCTTCGTGACGGCCGCCTTTACCCCCAGAACAAGCGTCTGGTACTCATTTCCGTTAGAGGCTGAGTCGACCCCAGGGCCATAGTGCCGCCAGAGGGACAAAAAATGGGGATTGAATATAAATTGACAGAAAAACAGGATATATGTGTTTGGGAAAGGATGTAGATGACCTCATACTCGAAACAGGAAAATTTAAAAAAAATGTGAACTTTTTAAATATCTTGGGTCAATAATTACAAGTTTAGGTGCCTGTGAAAGAGATGTTCAGACTAAAATTGCAATGGCAAAAAATGTAACTAAGACATTACATGGAATAATTTGGAACAAAAATATTACAAATGAAATTAAAATGAAAATTTATGAGAGCATAATTCAGAATATTTTGTCATATGGAAGTGAAACTTGGTCTTTGACGGAATTACAAAAGAATAAAATTAGAACAGTTGAATTTGATTATTTTAGAAGAAGTTTAAAAAAAAACAAGACAGGATAAAATAAGACATGAATTCCTTTGAAGAGAAATTAATGTCTCCACATCTGTTGTTAAGAGGATTGAAAATCAAATTGTTAAATGTATGGTCATGTACAAAGAATGGAAAATGAACGATGGCCAAAAAATATATACAAATGGTCACCCTATGGAAGAAATAAACGTGGCAGACCAAGATGGAAATGGAAAACCTACGTCAGAACTATAGTGTATGATAGGAATTTGGAAGAAGGAGATTGGAATGGTAGAAATAAATGGAAACCGAATACGGCAAACCTATAAGTGGGGGAAAGCCGAAGAAGAAGAAGAAGAAGAAAGAAGGAACATTATTTTTGTGCCAAAGAGAGATGAACAGACAGGCGAATGGTGAAGATAACAGTGAGCTACACGATATTTCTAAGAAACCGAATATAATAGAATTTGTAATCACGTCTGAAGAAGGTACAGAGTAGCGAAACAGCTGTTACAAATTTATATTGTAATAAATATGAAAATCATATAAAACTTTAAGTTTTATTTTCATTTGATTAAATATACAATAGAACAGTTAAGTCTCATTAGATTGCGATGGGCAGGACATGCGGCATGAATGGGGAATGAAAATAAGGCTTGGAAGCCTCTTGTAGGGAAATCGGAGGGAAAACGCCCAGTTGGTAGACCAAGAATGAGACAGGAGAATAATATTAACCATAATTTTTAGGAAAGTAGACTATGATTGCATAATATCAGCTAAGGATAGTGATGTGTGGAGATATAATGACCGCGCGGCCATGAACCTACTAGTTCGATAGTGCCAGCGAGTCAGAGTCTTTCTAAGTACTAACATTGCGCAGTAGATAATTTGAATTCACAATTCCTACTCCGAGTCTTTTTAATATAAAGCGTACATAGAAGGAGAGGTATTGGAGTTTATTTAAAGAGAATTTCCGGTTGAGAGAAGAAGAAAGCTTTGCGGCAGTAGCTTTCAAGTTGGTGGCGCTTCGCATATAAAAGTTGAAAGATTCTCAGCTCACACATCGCCATTCATCCCTTAAAAAGGAGAAGAGCATGAATATCCCTTTTCCAGGAAGATTCCAGGGTCTGTACTAATGTGCGCCAACAGTATGAGCGGAGCGGGCTAAGTACTTATAGTCTGTCCAGCCTAAGAAACACACTTTCACATTTAACGTCCGAATGTATTACTCCGCGTAGCACGTGCAAAACTACATACGACCTCAATCAGCTGTTTGTTACAAGCCGATAAATTAATGCACAACAGTCTTTTAATTTTTAATGTTGCTGGTAATATTAACACACACAATGATATGTCGAAAACTAATTAAATTATAATTGATAATATTACACAAATTAATTAAAATCAAACATTTAAATTAAAATAATTGTACACAGTAAAACCTATGCACCTTATAATGAACTGCACACTTAACAAAATCGTCCACCACTCCTAAAGCAGGTTTAGGCATTTCCTCTTTTTGTTGTACGTTTTGATATTACCAGTTTGTTTTAATTCCCTGCGAATATGTACAACACTACCCTCCGACACATCAGTATATTCTGCTGTTAATTTAACTGTATTGTTTACTACATTTCCAGAATTATCTTCCATAATCTTACAAAATTATTAATCAAGTTATGAAACCATCCCTTGTACAAAAAAACACCAGATTACGTTTATATAGCACTTTGGCTAGACCAGTGTTGACCTATGGTAGTGAAGCATGGACACTAAGAAAACAATATGAAAGCAGAATAACGGCTTGTGAAATGAGATTCATGCGCAGAACAGCGGGTTACACCAGATGGGATCGGAAAAGGAACACCGATATCTTAAAAGAATTGAAGACTACGCCAATTTTGGAATATATTAAACAGTACCAACTAAATTTGAAACACCATCTTGAAAGAATGAGTTCAAATCGGATCCCCAAAGCTGTTTATAATTATATACCAAGAGGACGAAGATCACTGGGCCGTCCTATGAATCGCTGGAGGGAAAATTTTCTATAGGATCGTAACAGGCCTTGGCCTAATACTTGGAAGGAAGAAGAAGAAGAATCTTACAAAATATATTTATCTGTTTCTCACCACTCTTGAACAATTTTCCTTTAGGGTGCTTTTTATAATTTTAATAACACATTTTATCATCGAGAAAAGTTACTATAAACTAGGCCTATATGTTAGCCGTCATATTTGTATATTTGTAACTGGCATTCAACTTCCTCTCAAGAATCGATCAGTTTTTTTTAAAAATGCGAATTTTTAGTTACTCTCCGACTTTCGAAGAAACATGTAGATGTATACTGCATTCTGGTCAACTATATTAAACATAAATAGCTTCAAACACTTAATTATATTAATCGAATACATGATATATTTTTTTCGCTTCCGCTGAACTGTGCTTTGGCCATGAACGAATCGCAGTAACTGCAGCAATCGTGTGCTTCGGGGATTTCCCGTTTACTTATTTTCCTCAGGTGTGTTTCTTAGGCTCGAGAGCTGAATTTTTTAAGGGTCAAATCCGCATTCAAAGGGAGAAGAACTTTCCTCGATCTTCATTTTTTTTTTGATAAAATTGAGGCTAGACTTATTACAGAGTATAGTAGTTCATCAATGTAATACCTCTTCCGAGATAGGCGTAAGTTCCAGTTTTAAAATAAACAAACCTGATTTATGACTACCTTTAAGCTATAAGAAAACGTAGTTCGCTCTCTAACACTCGAAATAAAGGAAATAAAAATAATAAAAACATACATTACATTGCACATATCTGTATAAGTCATATGGGAGAATCTTAAAATACAGGTCGTCAAAAGTCTTTCCGGGTTTTCGAGGGTCTGTAGAACAGTAACCATAAAAAAGCATGGGGAAAACACTTGTATCAGTGGAAAGAGTACTATTTCTAAGTTTTCATTATTATATTCCCCCTCGTTGTCAGACAAATTTTAGCCGAGTGGTTAAGGCAAGATGCCTCGGTGAAGAGCTACGGGACTTGTGCTGATTCGAGTCTCCATGAGGGAAGAAATTTTCTCATGGAATTTCGCCCAGTAGGCCTATGGGACCGGTACCCGTGAGGAATTTGGGTAACTACAATAAGTAGCGGCTTCAGGTTGGGAGAACCAGCTATAACGGCTGGGATCCGACATGATGACTACATGTCACTCCTGCACTGCTGGCTGGATGATCATCTACCTCTGTGATTAGCATATGCGGATGTGAGGCCATCAACCGGTTAGTAGGCCAAGGGCTTCTATGCCTGTCGCGCCGTGATTTTATTTTAATTTATTTTTTTTTTAGAGTTGGACAACTTTTCGTATAAAACATTTTTTTTTTCATTTTGTACTTACGTAAACATTTATTTCGGGTGGACAAGACAAATGGAACATTCTGTATATTACGTAGACCAGCAAAATGGGACAAATAGCGTGAGGAATTTGGGTAACTACAATAAGTAGCGGCTTCAGGTTGGGAAAACCAGCTATAACGGCTGGAGATCCGACATGGTGACTACATGTCACTCCTGCACTGCTGGCTGGATGATCATCTACCGCTTTGATTAGCATATGTGGATGTGAGGCCAGCAGCCGGCTAACATATCAAGGGCTTCTATCTATGCCTGTCGCGCCGTGATTTTATTTTTATTTATTTTATTTTATTTTTTAGAGTTGGACAACTTTTGTATAAAACATTTTTTTTTTTCATTTTGTACTTACGTAAAAATTTATTTCGGGTGGACAAGACAAATGGAACATTCTGTATATTACGTAAACCAGCAAAATGGGACAAAATATTCTACTTACTAAGGATTTCGCTTAGTTTATGCAGTTTCTGCGGGACGGATATATTTGGTATTTATCTAGCGGAAAAAGAGGTTTTGATCAAATGTAATACCTAAATAATTTGCAAATAATACGATAATAATGCAGAAATTAGATTCTGTCTCATTATTCGCATGTAATTATAGTTATTTCATTCCCATATTTGCTTTCGCATAATTTATTTCTCTAATAAAGTGCAATTTTGTTGGTTTTGATTGTCATTTATTTCATGTCAACATGATATGTTAATACAATGTAATGAAATTTATTTAAAGCAAATAACAGGGAAATGTTAATTTATCAAATATCAATAGCGTTTGATTTAGTGTTGGCGAGAATGCGCCGCTCCAGGGAAATTATTTATTATCATTGTTACAAAATGTAGATTATGATTTAGAAATGTCGCTCTAGTAATCAAAATGGACGATACAAAATGTACTTTATCCACTATGGGCTGTGTAAGTATTATTTTTTTCCCATAATAATTACAATTAAAGCAGGAGATTCAGCTGTAAATCTTAAAATAAAATAAATGAATAATTGAATACTCTAAAAAACTATTTAATGCAATAAATTTAATATTGAATATAATCTAAAAAGTCTTTAAAATTTGTTTGTTAAATAAAAATAGCATCTCAAAGATTTAAATATTTCTTAAAAATATCTCATAGATAAAAATCTAAACAATTGCTCATAATTCATAAAACTTATTTCGGAAATATTTTACATGTGACAAGAAAAAAAAATAGCATACAGAACCAATAACAAATTAAACAACATAATAAACAATAACATTGAAGAAAATAACATTTTCAACAGCAAAGGAGTTTATAAACTGACATGTAAGGACTGCAACAAATTTTATATAGGAAGGACAAACAGGAGTTTTAACATCAGATTCAAAGAACATTTTCGAGACTTCATTCACGCAGAAGGGAAATCAAGGTATGCAAAACACGTTATTCATGAAGGACATCGCATGTTAAATATTGAAAACGCCCTAACAGTAATGCACAGAGAAAATAATCCAGCGAAGATAAACGTACTCGAAGAGATGGAAATCATGAAAGCAGCTCACAACAACGACAGCCTGATAAACGAAAACGAACCCAATACATGCAACCCCCTCTACCAGATCTTCAGTGAAACACCAGTTTTGAATCCTGCCGATGATGGGACAAGTCCCGAAAGCGCTACAGTTAAATGATTAATTAAGTTCAGGAGACGGACCTTTCAGGTGAATATTCCATAATTTTATATTAATTTTGACAAGAAAATTGTTTCTAAGTTCCAATCAACAAAACAAGAAGAGAGACCCAATTGAAATTTTATAAAACGTTGGCAGTACCGGTACTGCTCTATGGTTCAGAAGCCTGGATACATAAAAAAACAAGATCTAAGTAAGATAACGGCGGCAGAAATGAAATTTTTGAGATCTGTTAAAGGGTGCACTAAGGAAGACAGAATCAAGAACACAGAAATAAGACAGGAACTTGATATATTTGCAATAACTGATAAAATAGATGCATATAGACAAAAATGGAAGCAACACATAGACAAAATGAATGAAGATAGATATCCAAAACAAATAACGAAATACAAATCTAAAGGCACCCGAGATGTGGGCAGACCTAGAAAGAGATGGGCTGAAGTCGGAACGGGTCAGCAGACCTAATCCATGAATGCAGATGATGATGATGATGAAGTTCCAATCATACACAAATGCGCATGCGCCAACAAACGCGAAGCGATTTACACTATGCAATCACGGGATGCAGCCAAAATATACACGATATTTAACGAATCTGGAAAGCTAACCTAACGCAATTTAAGTACTCTAACTTGTGAAAGACCAACCTAAAAGCTAACCTAACGCAATTTAAGTACTCTAACCTGTGAAAGACCGTCCTAAAAGTTACCCTAACGCATCATTAGCACTCTAACATGTGAGATAATTCAACGCCCAAAAATAAATAGTTAAAGTTCTGAAATTCTCATGTATAGCTATGTGTGTAGTCTGTCCACCCTTGTCACGAAGGATTCCCGGTCGGCACAGGCTCCTGGGTGAGGTTTTTATCGGGGTTTTTCCTCAGCTATAAGACAAATGTCAGGTAGCTTAGAGCCCAACGGTCCCCGAAAATCATCCGGCCTCATTATAACCCTTATCATTATCATCATCAACATTCGCTGGTTTGAAAAGCAACGGGAAGCTGTCACACCTATAATTCCCTAGTAAATATGCAAAGCGTAGCATGAAAATGCTAAGATATTACTGAAATACCTGCCCTCTGGCAGAACACTAGAATAGAATGTGTACAGTTAATTAGTACATACTATACGTTGGCTGCAATGGAACACGTCCTTATTGTTGCATAGAACAGTCGTTAAAATTAATATTGCTGTCACGTCTTCATGCTACGTATGTAATTAAATATCATAGGCTATTTGACTCATGTCCCAAATGGTAGTCGATGACCAATCACGTTTCAATTAATTTTGCTTTACAACCAATGACAATCGTGTTTCACCTCGCTCTTTATCGATTTCTCTTTATCAGCTCCTGCTTTTGTGATAAAGAAAGCTCCTCCTTTTTAATATTCTGAACAGCTCAGAGCATTATTTTTCTCCAACAAATACATTTAATATAGCAAATAATGAACAGATTCCGTGATTTTACCTAGTTGTTTACTAAAAAATTAATGAATAGCCTATAAAGTTGATTATAATATATTGTTTGGCGTGTTTCGTTATTTCTCCACTAGGGTGCATTCTTACAATATTGCGATCCTATTTGGCAACAAATAATATGATTAAGTTGCTGTGAATATACATAACCTCATATTTCTGATTTGTGTTCAAACATCGTCATTTACATCAAGTATATAAACATTTTATAATACCGGTAAACACTCGTGACATTACTTATGAAAAATATATAGAAATATTGGTTAGAAAAAAAATGTAAAAATAATTGTAAATGGTGAGAAATAATTTGAATAATTGAACTCTATGAATAACATTTACAGGAGTTTATGAAGGAATTAAAAAAGTCGCGTCACAGGTTGTAAAGTTTAGCCGGGTATTAGCTAGTAAGAAATAAACGTGAGTATAACAGGTTGGCAAGGTAGTCAGTCATACATGTATATATTTTGGCTGAAGCGAGAGGCTTGTCTTGATAGGAAGGAAGTGTTGCTGTCAACAAGGAGGGGACGGAACAATACAGTCCTGACAACCTGCTCTTGAATACACTACAATCTGTAAACAGCAGCTCATTGCAGCCAAGTGTTAACCTAAACTAACTCAAACCACATCTTAGCTAACTTATCCTTCAAGAGATCTCACACAGTATTCTATACTTAGCCGTAATACCTGGGAACAATAATGAGGTGCACAAAGAAATTAAACACAAGATCAATTCTGGAAATGCATGCTATTATGTATTATAGAGACTCTTGTCCTAACTTCTCTAAAAAACGCGTTAAACTGAAAATGTAAAACTCACTCTAACTCACTGGCATTATCGAACCCGTAGGTTCATGGCCGCGTGGGCATAAGCTCTCCATACATCCCTATCCTGAGCTAATGTTTTCCAATCATTCCCTGTATAAAAAGCATAGATTAATTCATTGTAGTTTATTACTTTATTTGTATTTTTTTTCTTTCTTTCCTTTTTATGTATAGTAGATTCGAGCTGTTATTCCTTTCTGTATTCATTATATCATTAATTTAATTTTAATTGTATTTAATTTCATTGTATTATTAGACATTATTTTCATTATTATTCAATTTGACAGATAATTAATTGTTTAGTATGACCATTATTGTATTTTTTTTTGTATTTATATGTAACATATGTTTGTCCTGGTGAGTGGAAGAGAAGGCCACATGACCTTAACTCCACCAGGCTAAATAAATATATTCTATTCTATATTTCCCTCAAATCATAGTTAATGTAATGTTGAGCTCTTAACAATGAGATTCTTTGATGTGGTAAAAGTGACTAATCTAACCTCATTGTCATAATTATCTTCATGAAGATTGAATTTGCCTATTGTTGGAATACATCTTCCCGCCCCACTTTTACATTAAAATCTCCTAAGACAATTTTCATATGATATCGTGAAAGGCTATCACATACGCGTTCTGATTCTTCATAGAACCATTCTTGATCTTGTCATATTTATCTTCTGTGCGAGCATGTACATTTACGATTACAAAATCATGCCATTTACCCTTTAGGATTATGTATGATATCCTATCACTGATAAACTTAATATCTCGGATAGCGGACAGGATCCTCCTTCGGACTAAAAACCCGTTCCAAATTCAGGTCTTTCTGCACCCCAGTAGTATAATGCAAAGCTTCCTGATTCCTGACTACCTTCTCCTGGTCATCTAACTTCCTGTAAAGCGACTATATCCAAGAGTGATTTATCTAATTCACTGGTTAATACCTCTAGCGCCCCACTATTGTATAACATTGTATAACATTCCATGTTCCTAGGAACATGTCCCTGTGTTTGAGCCTTTGGCATTGGTTCCCTGAAGTGGTCCCCGCCCAGAGAACCGAATGGGGGACTATTTGAACTCCGAAAAATCTTTCCCCAGTGGAACCCATGTCCGCATTTTGTTGACAGTTGTATTTTTACGCTGAAAGATCGTCACTCTTTCGACCAAGGTACTTTTTTCGTCTGGTTTATCACCTTCGACCAATCCGGCATAGGTAACCCTATCGGCAGCAATGCTACCGTCGCGTCGGCATAGCTCTCGGGATCATGTAAGCACGCAAGCCACTCCACCGATACAAGGTAAATATACCATCGAGGGACGAAAATATATAAAACTGTTATTCTTTATTATTTATTATTCATTGAGAATTCTACTCATCATTGAGATTTTCCCCAACCAATCTCGATACTTATCATGGGTTTAAAATACATAAATGACTACGGACTTATAGATTATCAGTTTGTAATACACATTCATATATTAACTTACTTAAAAGTTCTCCATCGTTCTCTGTCCTCTGTGTCATGATCCGTTACACCACATTTCCTCATTGAATGCTGAATATTATTTTTCCAGGTTGTTCTTGTTCTTCCTTTTCTCCTCCTTCTTTCAATTGTGCATGTATGGACGGCATTTGGTAGTCTTCCATCCTGCTTTCTTCTTACGTGCCCATACCATATTAGCCTTCTGTGTTCAATCTCATCCATTAAACTTCTTCCTGCATTCATCTATTTTCTAATTTCTGTATTTCTAATTCTTTCCATTCGAGATTTTCTGGCAGCTCCACTGTTATTCTTCCAGTTATATTACATAGATGTAAAACATGGACCCTTACTTTAACAGACGAGCATACGAAAATAAAGTTCTTAGAAAAAAAATTGGATCAAAGAGACAGGCGAATGGAGAAGACTACATAACAGTGAGATACATGATCTTTATAGGAAACCACATGTAATAAGAACAGTTAAGTCTCGTAGATTGCGATGGACAGGAAGTGTGGCATAAATGGGAAATGATAGAGGTGTATGGAAGCTTCTGGAAGGAAAACCTGAGAGAAATCTTCCAGTTGGTAGACCAAGAATGAGGTGGAAAAATAAAATTAACCATGACTTGAGGGAAGTAGATTATATAGGGATGTTTGGAAAACACTAGTTCAGAATAAGGATGTGTGGAGAGCTTATGTCTGGCCACGGTTTGATAGTGCTAGTGAGTTAGTTACTTAGTTAATCAGTTAATTAAAGAACGACAAAAAACTGCCGAAAAATTGCAGAATAACTCATTGGCGCTAATTCGTAGGTTCACGGCCATGCGCACCTACGCTTTCCATTCATCCCGATCCTGGGATAATGTATTCCAATCATCCTCTACATAATCTATTTCTCTCAAATCATAGTTAATATTATTCTCCCACCTCATACATGGCCTACCTCCATATATCCCTATCCTGAGCTAATGCGTTCCAATCATCCCCTGTATAATATATTTCCCTCAAATGATTGTTAATATTATTCTGCCGCCTCATTATTGACCTATCTCCATAGATCCCTATCTTGAGATAATGTTTTTAAATTATCCCTGTATAATCTATTTCCCTTAAATCATTGTTAATATTATTCTCCCACCTCAATCTTGGCCTATCTCCATGCTTCATTATCCTGAACTAATATTTTCCAGTCATCCCCCGTATAATATATTTCCTCAAATCATCATTAATACCATTGCCCCACCTTAAACTTTGGCCTACCTCAATACATCACTATCCTGAGCTAATGTTATTTTCCAGTCATCCCCTGTATAATATATTTCCCTCAAATTATAGTTAATATTATTCTCCCACCTCAATATTGGCTACCCCCATACATCCCTATCCTAAGCGAATGTTTTCCAATCATCCTCGGTATAATATATTTCTCTTTCATAGTTAGTGTAATATTAATGATTTTTATTAGTAGCTCTTCGCATAACTTCAAAGTCGCGAACCGCCACTGCTGTAATATTAGAAAAAGGAAGTACCAGGAAGGAATGCGGCTGAGTCGAACACCATGCGAGTCCAGGTTGCATTTTGCACACTTCGAAAATATATCAATACTAATAAAATCCATTGTTAAAACCGTTGAAATGGATAGACATAAAATAAAATAAGTTAAAATATACCTTCTTAGGTAAGATCCGTCGTCCTCAACTTATAAAATATGTATTCTTTATGCCTGTAGGCCTTTCAGAACATTCGTTCCATCTTCAGCAGGTCCTTCTTAGCTACAATGTCTAATATGATGGTTGATGCTGCTGGTCCTAATGTCACGACAACACCACATTAGGACCAGCAGCATCAACCATCATATTAGACATTGTAGCGAAGAAGGACCTGCTGAAGATGGAACGGATGTTCTGAAAGGCCTACAGGCATAAAGAATACATATTTTATAAGTTGAGGACGACGGATCTTACCTAAGAAGGTATATTTTAACACATTCAGTACCAGGCAGCGAGCAGGGCATTTAAACCCACAGGCCAGCCATTTAAATACCCCAGCTACCCTTTTCGTGGCACTTCAGAAAATGCACCATTATTCACAAACTATTAGTCCTAGAAAATTCAAATTTTGTACATACCTAAAGGAGATATCCTAGTAGGATTTGACGGTGAAATAACTTGGGTGATTGACATCACATGGTATCGGCGTATCAATTTCAGGAAGTGGAAGTTCATCTTCACTTTCACTTTGTGAATCTTCTAATTCAGGAATCAGTTCATCACCTGAATCATCATTATACAAAATATTCACTAATTCTTCTTCAGTGAGATATTTTTCTTTCGCCATGGTTTCACTCACGCACAAACAACAACGCGATAACGAGAAACATATTCGACTGCATTGGAGCCTGGAGTCAAGTTTGGGTGAACGAATTCCATGTGTTGTTTGTTTTAAAAATAATAGGGGATTCACCAAGGTTAAACGTGTCAAACAGGAATAGAAAATGTACATTTACATGCCATCTATGATCTCCAAGACATACTAAGCCAACACAATATTTAGGCGCCGAATATAAACGCGGCTTGTTCGCGCCCGCTCTAAAACGAGTTAACTGACCGATGGCCGCATACACGATAGTCTCTTTAAACGCCTTAACTGGTTTACGGTACTGAATGTGACACATTTTAACTTATTTTATTTTTCGAAAATATAGTTTAGTAATGCGGTGTAAATACGTATAATTAAAAACTAATATAACATATTAATCTATTGTATAGCTGGCTTAACTTCAATACAAGTAAAATTCACTTCTTAATTAGAACGCACCCCAGTCAAACCCACTATACGAGATCGTCAAAAACAAGTCAGTTGCTGCTACAAACAGTTGAAGTATACAACACCGTACACAACAACAACAACGAGTAGCGGAAGCTCAACCTGCCGACGATGGAATATAACTTCCGAAAGCGCTCCAGTTAATTTTATATACAATATTTTAACAAAGTTGAGGACGACGGCACCTACCAACAGGTACATTTTAATTTTTACCTTGCATCATATGGCTTAACTTGGCAGAGAGAGAGACAGAGATAGATAGATAGATAGATAGATAGATAGAGAGAGAGAAAGAGAGAGAGAGAGAGAAATGGAGATACAAGGGTAGATTGTTGACCGCTTTAGACCAGATACAAAAGAAATAACCCACCCTGTTGTCAGTTTTCCTCTTCTCTCTTTCCCCTATTAACATCCGGTGAAGAAACTCCGTCAAAACTGGTGCGAGTGAGAGAGGCGAGTACAATTGTCTCATTCTACAAATTTGTCGTAAAGTTAAACGAGAGAGACTATAGTGTGATGTCGTATGAGTGTAATAGTCAAATTAACATAGGGTGTCCATAATACTTTCAATGTAAAAGGGGACATGTACAAAAAATTAATGGAAAAACCTGGGACATTTAAAAAAAAGGTGGGACGTTATCGAATTATACAAGTTGCACATATAAGTATGCATATTTTTATTGTCCATTAAAATAACTTACTCAGCTACATTAATAAAAAAATCACTAAAGTAATTGATTATTAACGTTTAAAAACATTTATTTATCGCTGCAAAGGGTATAAAAATGCACTAACTAAATATATTTCATCCAAGTTAAAATTGTACTTCTCCACCGCCAGAGAACCAGAATCAGCAGGAAATCTCCGACATTGGCTGCACTGACCATGGACTGACAATTTGAAAAATGTACCCGTTACCAATATATGAGAGTTAAAAACAAAGATTATAAACCATATAGTGCATCGTGGCCATGCAGCTGGCGCTTTCTAACGTTCATATTTATAATTACGTATTAAAGAACAAAATAAGTCGCCATTCATAAATACATTTACAACGCATCATCCCAAAAGCAGGACATTTGAGCGGCCCCAAGAAAACTTTCGGGACAGCGGGAAATTTAAAAAAAACAGAACTGTCCCGGGAAAAACGGGACGAATGGACACCCTAATTTAACACAATAAACCATGTTCGATAGTAGGAATACCAACTATAGTCCAGCTCAGTTAACTGTAGCAGCCTTGGTGAATACAAAGGCGCGTGGCAGGAGAGAACATTACCGAGTAGGGGAGGGAACTAGTAGCCACGCAAAAAACATTTTATTGTTATTAATAATAATATAATTAATTGTTATAAAAACCTTATTCAATAATGAACACTCCAAACTTAGGCAACAAAACTATTAATTAACACAGAACTAGTAGATAAGAAAATTCAACATGTAGTAATTATTATGTTTTCAAAACAGAGGGTAGTTGCTGGCAGTATCTGCAATCGCCCTCCCCTCTTACCGCACCATACACCATAGACCCCTCAAATACGGCTGCACTATAATATAATTTTTTAGTAGTATAACGGCACAACAAACATTAAAAATTGCAAGGTTTTTCGAATATGTTCCATGATCATCAGTCAAAACTGTACCTGCTGCTGTTGTAACAAATTCCAAAAGACCTTCAAACTTTTAACTGAAATTGTATTTTATTAAAGAGAACTGAGAATCGGGTACATATAGGTCTAAATGTTAATATTCTAAATTGTGAAAGGTATTTATTTACTGGTATAGATGGTGTTGGGGAGAACATGTACTGAGAATGGACCCCAAAAAATGGATATATGCAGTGGCCATATGGGAACCTATGTCAGGAAATAGGACCTTGGGGAGGTAAAGGATGCGATAGTGTAATGTTTGTAAGTGTCAACTAGGGAGCGTGTGGTCTAGATTACGCCTCTTCTGAGCTAAGTTCTAGTTGTAATATAAATTGTACGATTGCATTTTCATTGGTCGAATGTTTTTACCTTTAAGCACGTAAGAAAGTGCACTTCGCCCGCTAACACTTGAAATAGAGGAAATAAAAATATATATTATCTAGCACATATCTATATAAGTTATATGGGAAAATTTTAAAATATAATCATCATCATCGTCCTTTCAAGTATTAGGCCCAGTGGCCCGTTACGGTCTCCCGCCATCTCCGAAAAGGTCGACCCACAGATCTTCTGCCTCGAGGAATGTAGTGAAGAATTTGTTTTGGTATTCTGTGACGATCCATGCGCTGAATATGGGCTAGCCAATTGTTTCTATATTCTTGGAGGTATTCAGATATAGGTACGATGTTTAACTCTCTGGCTATTGTTGAATTTCTTTGGTGGTCTAGAAGGCTATAACCTGCAGTTCGTCGCAGAAATTTAAATATAATTACAATTTTAATACATTGAATAAGAATTATTTTAATCTTACGAATACGTGTTGATTTCTGTTGTTTCAAAATGGCTGCTTCTGTAGAATTTTTTTAAGCATCGGAAAATATTTTTTTTTGAAAAGGAGAGGCAAACAAGTTATTTTGAATGTTTTGAAAGAGTTTAGAGAAAAAATCCTACATTAGCCATTGAGGATGTGGTGAAAGTAACAGCAGAATTTACAGATGAGTCAGCATGGCATATAAATTCTGTTCGTAATGAAACTGTAAACAAAATATATCTATCGACATCATGGTAAAAAGTAAACGTCTGATTAGTTAGGTTCATATACTTGTTGTAATAAATAAATAATAAATGCAGGATGTTCCTAATTACACTGAGCAACAAAAAAGAAACCTTTTTATGTCTCAGAAAGAAAAATATGTGACTCTGATAGTATTTTTTCTCCTGAATTCAAATATGATATCGGGGTTTCTCCATCAAGCAAGGTTTCCGAGAGACAGGCATTTATAATTTCAAATGCATTAATATTTTCTACATTCATAACTACACAATATTCGAAATTTCGGACTCACCTAGAAAGTAATAAATGACATTTTTCTGCTATATTTCGCCTGTGGAGCATCCCTCTTGATGGCCCAACAATAATCGGCCAGCATATTAGGATTCCATTTGCGTTGATATCTCATTTCCATAGCTGAAATCTCCTGATGAAAGTGTTGAGTTAGCTCATTTGGTTCTATTTTACAGTGGACAAATGGACGAAAAAAAGTTTATTAAAAAATAATGATTTAAATAAATTAATTGAAATTGAAATAAAAAAACTGTGGGTGATGGAGAAATTCCGAATACATATTTGAAAACACGATAAAAACTGCATTAAGTACAACTATTGGTACTCATGAGACAACAATCATGTTGACCAGTGTTATTGGTACCATCATATCCTGTATTCAGTCTTATACGAGTATCCCATTAAATACGATGTTGCCTAAGAACAATATTTCTAACGTACATAATTCAGTCATATGGTGGGTAAAAGTAGTACCACGGTATCCTCAATAGATGAAGCCAGCGAAGTAATATCTGTTGCAAGTTTGTTTACAGTACAACTGGGACTTAGCTCGGATTTAGTGCCACGGAAATGGCTGTCCGAGGCACTTTCTGTAAGCCAACCTGCAACAGAAGGTTCGTGCTCGCACCAGGATGTTAATAAGCTAATTCTAATCAGTTTTGTCACATACATGATTTTTTTACCTACCTTGGCTGGAACGAGAAACCGATGGGCGACGATATAAAATTCGTAGTCACTTTCTCGAATATGGACCTGAAACGACAAAGAATAGGCTATTTTATATAATTAAAGTTTTTTTACGTCCGCTTCTATTAAAACATGTGACTGGAGAACAATTTAGAGCCAGGTTCAGAAAATATACTGAGATTGGGATTTAGTTAAGTGAGGGAATTTTTATGAAGTGCCTGTATTCAAATACATGGAAACAATAATTACAAATAAGCACGAGGTACACAAAGAATTTAAACATAGACTCAATTTGGGAAATGCGTGCTATTAAGTATGCATCAATGCAGGGACTCCTGTCTCAGCTTCTTTAAAAAAACGTTAAACTGAAAATATATAAAACTGTTTTCTCCCAGTTGTGAAACATGGATTTCTTATTTTACGGGAGGAGAAAATATAAGTATTTGAGAATAAAGTTTTTAGGAAAAATTGTTTACGAAAGAGAGATAAATAGAATACACAATCTTAATAGGAAATAAAATGTTTTTATCCAATGCCCAGTTGTCATTTCGACATTTCCGGTGTTCTATATGACATTAGCGTAAGTTTAACTCACTTCTGAGGTTCGGACGCGGGACGCCTGGAAGGCGGCGTTACGCTGCCCCGATGATATGATGAGTAATGATGACGATGATGATAGTGGAGCGCCAGGAGAGTCCTAAATCCTACTAAACTTAATCTTCTTCTTCGGCTTTCCCCCACTTATAGATTTGCCGTCTTCAATTTACATTTATTTCTATCATTCCAATCTTCTTCTTCCAAATTCCTATCATCCAATATGGTTCTGACATAGGTTTTCCATTTCCATCTTGGTCTGCCACGTTTATTTCTTCCAGGGAGTTACCACTGGTATATATATTTTAGCCATCTTTCATTTTCCATTCTTTGTACATGGCCATACCATTTAAGAGTTTGATTTTCAATCCTCTTAACAACAGATGTAGTGACATTCATTTCTCTCCAAAGGAATTTATTTATTATTTTGTCCTGTCTTGTTTTCTTGAAGGATACTCCTAAGATAATCAATTTATATTTAAATCCATCCGACTGACATATGAGGGGGTCAGAGCAAAAGTGGACCAAGTCCAAAAACAGAAAATCCTAGTTTTGTGTGAATTTGGGTTCAAAGTATTAATTCTTCACAGCAATGGTGAACCAAGTATTGTATTTGTTCTTTTTCACTGTAAAAAAAAATAATGTTTAATTCTTCACATGCAATCAAATGTATTACTTTAACTTTATATCAGCTTTTCTGAAAAGAGTAAAATATGGACTTGGTCCACTTTTACTCTGAACCCCTCATATTTTACTGAAGCACGTAGCGGTATATTTTTCCCCAGGACCAGGTTGTCATCCTTGACGCCTAACACCCAGACATGGAGGACCTGGGTTTTTTTTAGGATCCTAATTTAAGACGAATATAAATGATGATTATTATGATGGTCGTATGATGTTGGGGCACCGTTTGAGTCTTAAACTTTCCTGACATTTTCTTACAAGTGAGGAAATATCCAGAAGAAAATCTCACCCAGGAAACTTGTCCCGACCGGACGGTCCCGCTCTGTGACACTACGTCGAGATCGCAGAGGTGGACAGGAAACCAGATATAATAAGAAGAGTTAAGTCTCGTAGATTGCGATGGACAGGACATGTGGCACGAATGGTGAACGAAAGAGGGGGCATGGAAGCTTCTTGTAGGAAAACCAGAGGGTGAACGCCCAGTTGGTAGACCAAGAATGTGTGTACACCCCATAGTGCCACGTCGGGACATGGGTGCTCCCTTGTTGGAGTTTCTTAACCTAGGTAATTTAGTTTTACGCTTATTAATCTATAGATGTCAACGAATGACATGTGGTTAGCACATCGCCTCAATGAGACATCTAGTAGGCAACTAAGATATTACTTGGATGGATGAACATCGGTTAAATTTTGCACATAGGCCTTTTTTATTCAGGCTTGCCGTTCTTTTACGAGCCTGAAAATCTTCAGACTCAGTACCCACGGCTTAAAGTCCTTCCCAGAGGACTTGTCCCTTGAATGTTTCCATTCTAAAACTTCATCGATCCCTGCCGGGTTCTAACCTGCGACCCTCGGCACTAGAGGCAAGGAACATAACCATTAGTCCACAACGGTCGACAGAAAAACATTAACCATGATTTGAGGGAAGTAGATTATACAGAGGATGATTGGAAAACAGCCCAGGATAGAAATGTAGGGAGAGGTTATGTCCGCGCGGCCATGAACCAAGGGTCGATAGTGCCAGTGAGTGCAGTAGACATAGAAGTAATTCATTTTTTGTACATTATTTTCGAATAACCCTGTATACTTGCTATCAAATGGGTTATAACATTAGGAAACTGTAGGTGTGAATAGGAACTGTGCCACAGTGTCATTCCTCAGGATTATGCGGGAAACTCTCATGACCTAATTGTGTCAATCAGGCTTACGGAAACCAGCCAGTGGAAATCCACCGCAATGCGACTTTTATGACACACGCTGCTTAATGCATGGAAATTCATCACCCTCTACCAGCGAGGCGACTCCCATCTCTAAGATCTCCAATACAAACACCTGGAAACAACTTATTTTATTTTGTGATTTCCCTACAGTGTTTTAATGGATTATTACAATGAGAGGATGGAAAGTGGTTTTTACAGAAGCGAGGAAATGATCGATCGAGGTTTTTAATATCCGAGATTCTGTAAAACGCTTCACAAACGTGTGTTAAACATTATCATTTGCACAATAGCGTTTTCAAAATAATAAATAATATTAAAGACGTGCATGGAAGCTTCTTGTAGGAAAACCAGAAGGATAACGTCCAGTTGGTAGACCAATAATGAGGTGGGAGAATAATATTATCCATGATTTGAGGGAAGTATATTATACAGGGGATGATTGGAAAACATTAGCTCAAGATAGGAATGTATGGAGAGCTTATGTACACGCGGCCAAGTGTTCGATATTCCCAAAGAGTTAGTTAGTTAGTAAAATAATTTGGAAATATTTGCGTTCATTATAAACAACTGACTGACGGTAACAGTCTGGCCAATATATATATATATATATATATATATATATATATATACATACATACAGTAAATGCCGAAAATAATTTTGTCGAGACTACAGCGGGCCGTGACACTGATCAGGCATAAAATGGCGGCTTGTTTTATATTGTTTCAAATAAAGTTCAGTTCGTATTCACGTAGACTTTCACGGCCGGAGTTGCTATGATGATCTTGAAGAAGATTTTCGGGCTGTAGGCCGTGGTCGTGAGGCTTGTAGTTCCCCGACGTTTCGCCAGAAACTGCGTCTGGCATCCTCAGTCTCAATACAACCCTTGAGGATGCCAGACGCAGTCTCTGGCGAAACGTCGGGGAACTACAAGCCTCAAGACCACGGCCTACAGCCCGAAAATCTTCTTCAAGATCATCAAAGTTCAGTTCATTTAAAATTAAGTGATTTGTTTCGTATAATGTTTATTAAAACTACTTTTGGATATATTTTTGTTTACAGTATATATCCATCCATAGTAATTCTGCCCGAGGGCAGGTCTTTCACTGCAATCATATTATTTTCATGCTATGCTTGCAGCTTTACTAGGGAATTGTAGATGTGGTAGCTTCCCGTTGCTTTCCACACCGTTGAAGGATGATGATGATAATGATAAGGATGATGATGATGGCCATATGATTTCGGGAACCGTTTGTGCCTTAAAGTTTTCCTGACATTTGTCTTACAGGTGAGGGAAAAACCCGATACAAACCTCACCCAAAAAAACTGCCCCGATCGGGGATCGAACCCGGGCCCGCTGCGTGACAAGGCAGCACGTTACCTCGAGACCACAGCGGTGGACGTTTTCAAAATAATAAATAATATTAAAGACGTGCATGAAAGCTTCTTGTAGGAAAACCAGACGGAAAACGCCCAGTTGGTAGACCAAGAATGAGGTGCGGGAAAAATATGATTCATGATTTGAGTGAAGTATATTAAACAGGGGACGATTGGGAAACATTAGCTCAAGATAGGGATGTATGGAGAGCTTATGTACGCGCGGCCATGAACCTAATGGGTTCGATAGTGCCAGAAGAGTTAGTAATATAATATCTTTGTTGGAAATATTTGCGTTCATTATAAACAAATTACTGATGTTAGGAGTCTACCCTATATATATATCATCATCATCATCATGAACAAATTCGTTTTAGGCCATGTGGCCTGTACGGTAAACCTAGCGAAGATGGTCTTGATCTTTCCACCGATGTTTTGGTCTTCCTTGGTCCCTATGTCCAGTTGGGGTATATTGGAATGCCAATTTTGGAAGTCTATTTCTTGCCATTCTTCTCAGATGATTTTTCCATTCTTGTTGGTATCTTTGGATATCTTCATTTAAACTTGCTACTCCAAGTTTTCCTCTGATAGTGGTGTTCCTTTGGTGATCAGTCTATTAACTCCTAACAATGATCGTAAGAAGCGCATTTGGCTTACTTGAAGTTTATGAGAGTTTCTTTTATTTAAAATCCAAATTTCACTTCCGTATATATATATATATATATATATATATATACGGAAAATGCGAAAATAATTTGATTGATTGAGACTACAGCGGGCCGTGACACCGATCAGGCATAAAATGGCGGCAAGTACAATTTTGTTTTATATTATTTCAAATAAAATTCAGTTCAATTAAGTGATTTGTTTCGTATAATATATTTTTGTATAGGCCTACAGTATATATATATTGTACATAGTATACAGAAAGGGCAGTAGTTTTACTTCCCGCCCTAGGTAGGTATTTTCTAATATTACAGTATAGTTACGAGTATTTAGATATTTATAAGTTGGTTGAATTTTCAGTCATGGTCGCCATTGCTGTAAGTAGCCCATAATAGATAGAACGCACTATCGAATAAAAATATTGTTTAATCATTGCCATTAGATTGTCATTATGACATTACTGGTATTCTCTCCTGGCATGACGTATTCTAACCCACTTCTGAGGTTGGGGCGCCTGAAAGCCGGGTTACGGCTGTCTCGATAATATAAAAGGTGATATGTGTCAGGAGAAACCTTAATCCTAAACTTAATCTAATGAGGTGAATATGATGTTCGGGGACCGTTTTGGCCTTAAAGTATCTTCACATTTGTCTTCCAGATGAGGAAAAAACCACGAAAAAGAAAACCTACCCAGGAAACTTGTCCCGACCGAGGATCGAACTCAGACCCACTGCATGAAAAAGCAGCACGCTTCCTCGAGACCACAGCGGTGAGAACATTCTTAAGCATACATCAGGATTTTCTAGTAAAAATCCAAGAGTACATAATTAGCCTATATCGAAGACAAATATCAAGAAAAATTCGAAGACATCTAAAAAGTCCGTCAAGCAGGAAGCTAATTTCTCAGCAATTCGAATTTATGATCAGATTTTGCTGGTTTACAAAATACATATATTTCTTTTGTTAATTAAACTGTATCGTCATCATCATCCGTCACGAATTAGGCCTTTGTAGACCTGTCTCGGCCCCATGTAGCAGTCTTTTAAGAAGTCTTCCTGATGGACGATGTCCTTTGGGCTTATATTGCATCCATTCTTTTTATATGGTCTTACTTACTTACTTACTCACTGGCACTATCGAACCCATAGGTTCATGGCCGCGCGGACGTACGCTCTCCATACATCCCTATCCTGAGCTAATACTTTCCAATCATTCCCTGTATAATCCACTTCCCTCAAATCATAGTTAATGTTATTCTCCCACCTCATTCTTGGTCTACCAACTGGGCGCTTTCCCTCTGGCTTTCCTACAAGAAGGATGGTCTGGCCAGTTTAATTTATATCAGTTGAATTTTTATTTTACTGATTCTACTTCTAATTGTTCTAAAATTTATTCTTTCTTATTTCGATCTAAAGAGTATATCTTGCTGTCCTGAGAAATTTTATTTCCGTTGCTTTGATTCTGTTCCTTTCTCTTTTTCTTAATGTCCAAATCTCACTTCCGTATAAAATGGAGGGTAATTCCAAAGTATTATACATTTTTATTCTTGTGGATTTTTTGTACAGTTAAACTGAATGTGTAATATAATTGTTTTCCCTCTGGTTTTCCTACAAGAAGCTTCCACGCTTTCTCTTTAATTTTCCATTGTGCACATGTCCTGCCCATTGTAGCCGAAGAGACTTAACTGTTCTTATTATATCTGGTATCCTATATAAATTAAGTAGTTCACTGTTATTTAGTCATGCCCATTCTTTTTCATCTCCCTTTGGTCCAAAAACTTTCATAAGAACTTTATTCATAATATTTTTCCCCTCTCTTAAAGTACGAGCCCATGTTTCACATCCATATAATATAACTGGGAGAATAACAGTTTTATATATTTTCAGTTTAATGTGTTATTTTAGAGAAGTTTGGACGACGAAAGTAACTGCAATACATAATAACATGCATTTCTAGAATTGAACTTATGTTAAATTCCTTTGTGCATTTCATTCCTGTTTGTAATTATTATACCTAAGTATTTGAATTCAACCACTTCTTCAAAATTTCCCTCGTTTGTCATTAACTGTCTACTCCCATTATATAATAAATTTCTATGTGTGAACATACATTTAGTTTTATTGGTGTTTTCTTCCAGTCCCAATTTCTTAGTGTTACTCAATAGAGTGCGCATGTTGGACATTAGTATCTCCTTGCTTTCATCTAATAATACTACATAAGCAGCTAAATTATCAGCTTATTAATATAATTTAATTGTAGGCCTTCTTCATCCTCTAAAAAAATTGATGGCACGCTCTAGTACAAAAATGAATAGTAGAGGAGATAATGCATCTCCTTGTTTTAACCCATTGTGAATTTCAAAAGTATCTGAAACTGTTTGCATACACGCACCCTACTCTTTGAGCCATTTAGACACATTCGTATAAGTCTAACTAACTTTTTAGGAATTCCGAACTCCATCAGGATACTATATAACTTTTTTCTTTTTTTAATTGAATCGTATGCCTTTCTGAAGTCTAGATATAGTTTATGTCTTCTTTTTCTTCTTCATCACGGTTTAGGCTTATTTACTAGCCTGTTCCAGCTCCAAATTGCTGCTGTTTCCATATTTTCTTTGGTCTTCCCAAACTTCTTCTTCCTCGTGGTGAATAGCTGTATACTGCTTTTGGTATTCTATTCTCAGTCATTCTTGCCAACTGTTCTTTCCAGTTTGTTCTGTATTTCACTATTTAATTCCTCTACTTTTAGTTGTCTTATTTCTGTGTTATGTTTTTTGTCTGTTCTTTGAAATCCTGCTATTGGTCTGAAGAATTTCATTTCAGCAGCTTGTATTCTGGCAGATTGTTGTGTTTATGTACAGTGCCATTATATTCCCATGTAATTTCTTTAGTATTCACTGATATGTTTAATTCAACAAGAATGGTTTTATGTTTACTTTCAATAATATTTTAATCATGTTGTTGTACGTCACGTATCGCAGTAATAAATATTAATTCCAGCTCTAGGTTAGCCCCTGGAATCGCGTCAGGTTATTCTAGATTGATGTAGAAGCTCTAGCAGCGCAGGAAAAATTAGGTAACATTTAATATCACAGAGTTGTATCGCCATAAAACTGAAATGAGTAATAAAATGTAAACAGGACATATAACGTGCCATAACGTTGCTTAGGTCAAGTATTAGCGGTAAATTACGTAACTTTATTATGATTAAAAATCAGCTAGGAAAATTGTATCTCGTAAGATGCAAGCTCCAGAAATACACGACAATCTTTTAATACAGGGTGTAACTAAATTCCCATTACAGACTTTGAGGACGTATAGTGGGGACCAAAACGGTTATGTTTAGCATAGAAACTTATGTCCGTATGTGTACGGTTTTCCCGCAAGACGTAAAATACCACAACACACGTTGCTCTCTCTTTGACATCTGCTGCTTGTCGTCTGGGTTCACAAGAAGGGCTCGATTTGACGACCACTTACGTGAACACAGATACGGTACCTCCTTACAATGTTCTGGTACACGTGATCACCAGAATTTGGTCCTGCAACATCCGCCATTATTTTAATACTATGTAATACTTAATACAGGCTTTCCACTTTACAGCGGTTTGCCTTTGATCCCTACTTTCCAGAGATTCCTATCTTCCCATTGTCCATCTTCCATACCCTTCTTCATCATGGCATCATATATTCCCTCATAACATGCTCTTCTACTTCTCCCCCTCTTCCTTCTGCCTGGTACCATCCAATCCAATACCTGTTTAGGCCATTGGTCTTCCGACATCAGTTGTACATGTCCATACCACTGTAGGGCTCTCGTTATCCTATCGATAACAGTTTCTTGTGCATCCATTTTTTTTTGTCTGATATATGTATTTCGAATATGCTATAGCCTGGATATTCTCATACTTCTCCGTAATCCATCCATCTCTGTCGCCAAGATTCTTTTCTGCATCCTTTCATTTATCGTCCAGCTTTCTGATCCATATCTAAGTATACTTTCTATTATTGTCTGTATAATCTCTTTTTTTTTGTTTTTCTGGTCAAATTTCTATTCCATAAAAGACCATTCAGGGATCTAATCGCCTTCCTTGCACAATTTACTCTGTTAATAATATATTTTTCACAAGTACCAGATTTTTCTATTACAGATCCAAGATATTTAAATTTTTCAACACGTTTAATTATCATATTATTTATTTGTAGGTCTTCTGAATTTCCTCCGATTACCATATATTCTGTTTTAATATAATTTATCTTCAGTCCACCTGCCGCAAATGCATCGACCAACTTTCAAATCATATATTCTATATCTTCTTTATCTTGTCCTATTATAATCTGGTCATCAGCGAATAATAAGTTGTGCAGTAAATGGCCATTAATGTTGATTCCCATTCCCCTACATGACTTATTCCATTTCATTAATACATCTTCTAAATATATCTTGAACAATGTTGGTAACATCCCGCATCCTTGTCTTAATCCTTTTGTTATATCAAATTCTGAGGATACTCTATTTCCAACCTTAATACTTGCTTTACAATACATTCTTTTTATAAAATGTATAAGAGATTTAGGTATTCCAAACTTCTCCATTGCCACCCAAAGTTAGTTTATGGGTACAGAATCATATGCCTTTCCAGGTCTATAAATGCCATATAAACTTCTTTTCCTTTAGCCAACATATTTTCTGTAATCTGCCTAATCACAAATATATTATCAAGGCACGATTTACCTGCATTATTTTAATAAATGAATAAATAAATATCCCCAACTCGTGACCAACTCAGAGTCGGGTCGAGGAATGAGATGAGATGAAATCCATATTTTTATAAAGGTCTGTGAACTGCAAGGATGCAGGCCAATCACTGCTGAAGCACCGTCACAGGTGCGGATGAATGACATGAAATGAAATGGATGAGATGTGTACGGAGAAATGGTGGAATAAAATTTGTGGTAGGAGAAAACTGGACAAACCTTGAGAAAAACCTGCCCAAGCTCCGTTTCGTCAACCATGAAACCCTCTAGGAGTGACCGAAACTCGATCTCGGTGTCCCAGCGGTGAGAGGCAAGAGTCTAACTACTTGCGCCACGGAGCCGCCTAAACTTCTTACTATTGATTTATAAATATAGTTTGAGTAGCCTATCTGTTTATCCCACATTTAACATTGCTATTGCAGATCGACATTTATTATTTTTGTTATTTCAGAATTATTGTTTCATATTCATTTATTTCAACTCCCAAATCTTTAATTTACTTACAAATATCAATGGTATTTTTATATTCTTCTAATACCAATTTTTTCCACTATCACCAAATACCATATGTTGAGTTTTGTTCATAAGTAATGCCACGAGTGATTTCCAAATTATCGATAATTTCACGACTCACGAAGTGAGGAGTGAATTTATCTAGAGAATTTGGAAATCAAGAGTGGCATTTTTTAGGAATATTTAACGATTAAAATTAAGCTGTTTACTCCATAGGTCATTATACTTCTTACTATTGATTTATAAATATGGATTTTAGTTTCTCTGTTTGTCTGTTTATCCTACATTCAACATTGCTATTGCAGATCGACCTTTAACTATTATTTTTGATATTTCGAAATCATTGTTTCTATCTTCATTTATTTCAACTCCCAAATTTTTGCTGGTTTGTCCTTTTTTGCCTAAAAATTGTATAGTTGGAGAAGCAGCCATTGGGATCAATGGAAATTCTAATGTATTCTCCATTACGCGTGCGTGGGAATTAAACAATGAATTGCTTATTTATTTAATTATTAAAATTGTAATTATATATGTTTTGCGCGATAGTGCATGATTGAAAGTTGAACTTCCTACATATCGGGGTTGCCAATCTAAATAACTACACTGTAATATTACATAATACAAACCTCGTGCGGGAAGTAAAACCACTGCCCTCTATGTAGCCTATACTACGTACAATGTATATACAAAAATATATCCAAAAGGTAATGTTGTTATACACAATTTCACTATATTATTATTATATAAAAACTTTCCTCATTAGAGGATTGCCTCAAATACAAAGTGATACAGACAATTAATTTTTGTAATTGATGAAATATATTTTGTAAACATATTTTAAAAAATTCAACTTGTAGGCCTAATTGAAGTATACATACTATAAAGTAATTTTGTAAATATGGTTTCTTAAAATTGAAATTGATCCTCTAATGGCAGCGATGGCAATTTTAGAAAGATATACCCTGTCCAAATCTAAGGAATTCCAAAATTTGGCTAAGAATCCTGGTATAGTACCTCTTGCCCCGATTACTGTATATACGAAACAAATCACTGCATTTTAAATGAACTGAACTTTATTTGAAACAATATATAACAATAAATAAGTAGGCCTACTTGCCGCCATTTTATGACTAATAAACATTGCCCACTCTGTTAACATTTGTCAGATGTTTAATGTAACATATGTTTGTCCTGTTTAATATAACTATTATTGTATTTTTTTTTGTATTCATGTAACATATGTTTGTCCTGTTTAATATGACTATTATTGTAATTTTTTTTGTATTCATATGTAACATATGCTTGTTCTGGTGAGTGGAAGAGAAGGCCACATGGCCTTAACTCCACCAGGCTAAATAAATCTATTCTAAATCTATTCTATTAAATAAATTTATGACAGTTTTTATAATGAACGCAAATATTTCCAACAAAGATGTTATTATTTTACTATTATTTATTATTTAGAAAACACCATCGCGCAGAAAATAATGTACATCGCACGTTTGTGAAATATTTGACAAAATCTCGGAAATTAAAAACCTCGCCATCGCTCGGTTTTTAAACATTTCCTCCCTTCGGTAAAAACCACTTTCCAACTTCGCATCGTAATATACTATTTATTTCCTTTATTTGGAGCGTTAGAGAGCAAACTACATATTCTTATATGCTTAAAGGTAAAATCATTCGACCAATAAAAACGCAGTCCATACATCTGGTTTGTTTACATTACAACTGGAACTTAGCTCGTAAGAGGTATAGGCCTAGTAACTTTTTTCAGCTCCAACTCTCTTTAAAAAAAGAAACGAAATGTCATTTTCCTTGAGTTCACCTCACAAGCTCGATGATTATTTCCTCCAAGTAAAGCAGAACATGGAATGAAGGACCGGGCAACAGAGGGAAGTATATATCGTGTGCTGCTTACATCTGAGAGCGATCCTTCAAAGGAGAATCACTTTCTATAGATTCACATGCATCACTGATCCTTCAAAGAGAAATAAAATAACTGTTTGAATTCTGTGGAGAATACATAGAGACCGCTTTTCATTGTAAGCTCATCTCTATAACATGGCGCATGTATAAACTTTCTCTCAAAATGGTTATAGCTAGCATTTAGCTTAAGACGAAAAAGAATCAAAAACCAAAATATACCAATAATACGTACTAGGGCATTAGAAAAGTAATGACAACACTGTTTTAACGTTTAAAAATGGTATATTACAATGCGAGGTTTGGAAGTGGTTTTATACAGAATTGAGGAAAATGTTTAAAAACCGAGCGACAGCGGGTTTTTTAAATTACGAGATTCTGTAAAACACTTCACAAACGTGCGATGGTGTTTTCAAAATAATAAGTAATAGTAAAATAATAATTTATTTGTTGGAAATATATTCGTTCATTATAAACAATTGACTAACGTTAACAATGTGGGCAATGTTTATTAATTGAAACAACAGGAGGTCGTGAGACCAATTTAGAAATAGAATGGATGCAAGTAAGTATTTATTGTTTTATATTGTTTCAAATAAAGTTCAGTTCATTTAAAATGCAGTGATTTGTTTCGTATAATATATATTAACACTCCCTTTTGGATATTTTTGTATATACATTGTATGTAGTATACACATAAGGCAGTGGTTTTACTTTCCACACGTGGTTTGTAATATGTAATATTACAGTATAGTTATTTAGGTTGGCAACCCTGAAATGTAGCAAGTTGAACTTGCAATCATGGTCGCCATTGCTGTAAGTTCGACAAGACGCACTATCGCGCAAAAAAATAATTTTTGCACGAATAGTGCGTTCTGTTGTACATACAGGAATGACGACCATGATTGAAATTTCAATTTCTAAATTTTGCTTTTGCCAACCTATAAATAACTAAATAACTATACTGTTATATTACAAATTACCTACCTAGGGCGGGAAGTGAAACCACTGCCCCTTATGTATACTACGTACAATGAATGTACAAATATATTTCCAAAAGGTAGTATTAATATGTCATACGAAACAAATCACTGCATTTTAAATGAACTGAACTTTATTTGAAACAACATAAAACAATAAATTCGCATTTGCCGCTATTTCATGCCTGGTTAGTATCTCGGCCTGCTGTAGTCTCAACTAAATTATTTTCGGCATTTATCCTATATTCAGTCCACCGCTGTGGTCTCGAGGTAGCGTGCTGCCTTGTCACGCAGCGGGCCCGGGTTTGATCCCCGGTCAGGGCAGTTTTTCTGGATGAGGTTTTTATCGGGGTTTTTCCTCACCTGTGAGACAAATGTCAGGAAAACTTTAAGGCCCAAACGGTTCCCGAAATCATATGGCTATCATCACCATCAACCTTATCATTATCATCATCATCCTTCATCGGTGTGGAAAGTAACGGGAAGCTACCACACCTACAAATCCCTAGTAAAGCTGCAAGCATAGCTTGAAAATGCTATGATTGCAGTGAAGGACCTGCCTTCGGGCAGAATTACTATGTATGGATCATATATTCATTGGCCAGACTGCTAATGTCAGTCAGTGGTATATAATGAACGCAAATATTTCCAATAAAGATATTATTTTACTATTATTTATTATGTTGAAAACATCATCGTACAAAACATAATGTACAATACACGTTTGTGAAGTGTTTTACAGAATCTCGGAGATTAAAAAAGCTCGCTATCGCTCGGTTTTAATCATTTCTCACTTCTGTAAAAACATTTCGCAACCTCGCATTTTAACATACTGTTGGTTATATGTTTAACATTACGAACCTTATTTATCGTCAACTATACGTTGATGCACTCCATTTCTGGATGCCTCTGTCACCTGATCGATTTAGAGCTTTCTGGACATCAACTCTTGATTGAAATCGAATGCCTCGTAGATTGATCTTTGTGAATAAGTTACAGTCAATAATAAGGTCTCAAGTCCGGTGAATTCGGTGGATATTTGAGTACTTCCCAATTCCACTTTCTAAATAAATTCTACTGAACATCTTTTTAGGGCGGTATTACTTACTACATGTGAGAAACAGTGAATGTATTACAAAATATTGATATTTGGAGACTTAACATCACAGATTTAAACAACAAAGACTGCTCAACCATACTACGAGATTACAATGGTCACCACTAGGATCGCTGATTTACAACAATGTCGCCTTTACTTATCGATTGTCTTAGTATCAAACAATGTCTGCTTCGTATCATTTGCATTTATTAAGAAATAAATTGTTCAATAACTGCTCATAATTTACAAGGAGAAACAGTCCGTCACGCAGGTCTGGGTAAACTAAGAGAATTCCTCAGTTACTCGAATTTATGGTCAAATTTCGTGGCTTTAGAAAACAAATCTTCAATCTTTCCTTCAAAACGTCAGGAAGTGTCATTGTTTTTCGACAATGGCTGTGATGTACCTCAGTTTCAAAATGGTCTCTGCTCGTGAAACACGTACAAATCAGAGAACTGTGGCTAATCTTTCTGCGAAGCAGGAGACAATTTCAAACATTCACAGATGCTATGCCTATGGGGATCAAGCAGTGGATAGGAGTATTGATCTGTAAAAGTAATTTGAATTAACAATAACAGATACTTTATTATAGACCTGAAGGCCGAAGAAATGTAGGAAGACGAAAACGACGTGTGGAAGGGCGACATGTAGAATTTTAATAGTAATAATAGCTTTATTTTACTTGGCAGGGTTAAGACCTTAAAGCCTTGTCTGTCACTCAACCAGGATTTTAAAAAAATACAAAAAAAAGTCTTACATCGAAATTACGATAAACATAAACGATTACATGCTATATATGCAATACAATTATTATTTATAATGTATTTTGATTTACTCTAGATTTAACAAATTAAATGTAATATATACAAGATATATAAAAAAGAGAAAAATTATTAATGACATAGTATAAATTTAAATAATTATAGAAAAATTAATTATTGGACAACAGGTAACTGCATAAGCGTGACTTAAAAGTGCCAATTGTGCGGCAACACCTGATATCTTGAGGAAGGAAATTCCAGGAGCGTGCAGAGGACTGTAAAGGAAGTAGAATAAGAGGAAGTGCTATGAAGAGGGATTGTTCGCAGACTATTATCTTGTGACCTAGTTTCAATATTGTGGTAAGAGGATAACTTCTCAAATTTGAACGCTAGATAATCAGGAGTGTAGGAATTCAGAAGCTTGAAAAGTAGTGAAAGAGAGTGCAATTTACTTTGTGCAGCGGGGAGCGGAAGAGGACAATAGGCCCATACATTGGAGGAAGAAGAAGAAGAAGATGATGATGATGATTATAGCATTTTCAAAGAAAAATCTCAATAGGATCATTCCTTAAGGATTCGCTAAAAACATCCCGGATTTAAGAAAATAATGCGTTTAATGTGACTATTTAACTCATGCCACAAATGCTAGTCAATGACCAATCACGTGTCAATGAATGTTGTTTTACAACCAATGACAGTCGTGTTTCACCTCGCTCTTTATCGATTTCTCTTTATCACTCTTGTTTTTGTGATAAAGAAAGCTCCTCCTTTTTAATGTTCTGAACAGGTCAACGCATTATTTTTCTCCAACAAATATATTGAATATAGCAAATAATGAAAAGATTCCTTGATTTTACTGAGTTGTTTTCTAAAAAAATAAATGAATAACCCGTAATGTTGATTATGATATATAGTTTGATGTGTTTAATTATTTCTCCACTTGGGTGCACTCTTACATTATTGCGATCTTATTTGGCAATAAATAATATGATCAAGCAGCAGTGAATGAACATAACATCACGTTTCTGATTTGTTTTCAAACATCGCCGTTTACATTAAATATATAAATATTTTAAAATAACTATAGTTAAACAACGATTTGTGAGTAAACAGCTTAATTTTATTCGTTAAAATAGTCCTAACAAATGCCACTCTTGATTTCCATATTCTCTAGATAAATTGGAAATCACTCGTGGCATTACTTATGATAAATTAATCATTGACTCTTAGGAGTATTAAAAATATAAAGTTCTTATTAAAATTTTTGGACCAAAGAGAAATGAACAGACAGCAAAAGGAGAAGACTACATAACAGTGAGCTACATGATCTTTGTAGGAAACGGGATATAATAAGGACAGTTAAGTCTCGTAGGCTGTGAAGGGCAGGGCATGTGGCACGAATGGGGGAATGGAAGATGGCCATGTATAAATTAATCATTGACTCTTATTTCAAGGAATGAGAACAAATTACGATTTGAGAATAAAGTTCTTTGGAAAATTGTTGGACCAAGGAGTGATGAACAGAAAGGCGAATGGAGAAGACTGCTTAACAGTGAGCTACATGATATTTATAGGAAACCAGATATAATAAGAGCATAGACTGCGATGGGCAGGACATGTGGTAAGAATGGGGAATGAAAGAGGATCATGGAAACTTCTTGCAGGAAAATCAGAGGGAAAACACGCAGTAATAGATAAGGAATGAGGTGGGGGAATAACATTAACTATGATTTGAGTGTTGTAAATTATACGGGGGATGATTGTAAAACATTAGCCCAGGATAGGGATATATGGAGAGTTTATGTGATATATATGGATTTGATAGAGCTAGTGAGTTAGTTAGTTATGCGATAAATTATCCAAAAAAAAACAGCGATTGGACTGTTTGTTTGTAAAGTAATTTAGAAGAGTGTGTTATGGAGGGCGGTAAGAAAGTGGCTGAGTTAATCCCCACTTTTTAAACCAGGTTATCTACGTCACTTTGCATAATAATGACGTCATATAAACATGTAAATTTTAAATCAACTTATTCACGTTTTACATAGTAATTACAACCCTCAGGGCTGTACAGATTAAAAATATCGCTATTTTATCTCCATAAATTAACTTAAATGAGTTTGTCAACATACAATTAAAATTGTCCTATACATCGACAAAAACAATAACTTAACACAGAATTAAATCAATATATTTTAGGCGTTGACATGGGAAAGGTAGTAAGTCATAAAAAGAAAATTTTTACAGGGGAACCAAAAACAAATTTTCCCAACATTAATTTTAAAATAATTTTGACACTACTAAATAAGAAATTGTATTTGAAAAATACTTACACAAAATCTATATTAGCTTTACAAAATATATTTAAATTTAAAAGTGTCAATTTTTTTTTTTTTTGCTTACCCTGTAAAATGTTTCCTTTTTATGACTTACTACCTTTCCCAAGCCAATGTCTCATTTATTTTTATACGCTATTGGCAAGCGCTATAATTTAATAATAATAATAATAATAATAATAATAATAATAATAATAATCTTGTAATCTTGTGAGCCCATGTTTCCCTTAACAGAGATTTAGGCGCTCTCCCCCTACAGGGAAGAATTTGAACTATACTAATTTAGTTACACTTGTTCTCGTATAGATGTAATTTGAGCGGTCCGTGGTCAGCGTTCCGCCTCATACTGGCATCTAGGAAACCAAGGTAGTACTAGGACGGGAAAATTCGGTAAATTTTGCTCAGAGGCCTTTTGATTCGGGCTTAAGGATCTTGTACGAGCCTGAAAACCTTCAGACTCGGAACCCATGGCTTAAAATCCCTCCCGGAGGACTTGCACCTTGGATTTTTCCATCCTAAAAAAATCCATCGACCCCGGTCGGGTTTGAACCCGCGACCCTCGGGACCAGAGGCAATATTAATAATAATAATAATAATAATAATAATAATAATAATAATAATAATAATAATAATTCCAGAAATGCGCGATATTATACATTTCAGGGACTCTTGTCCGAATTTCTCCAAAAAAATTGATCTGAAAAATATATCAAACTGTTAGTTTCCCACTTATATTATATAGATGTGAAGCAAGGACTCTTACGTTAAGGGAGGAGAAAACATTACGAATATTTGAGAATTAGGAAAATGTTTGGACCAAAGGGAGATGAACAAACAGGCGAATGGATAAGACTAAATAACAGTGAGCTACATGATCCTTATAGAAAACCAGATATAACAAGAACAGTTGAGTATCAGATTGCGACATTTATGACATTTCTGGCTTTCTCCCTTAGCATTAGTTGAATTGTAACCCATTTCTTATGTCGTGGCACCTGCAAGGCGGAGTTACGTTACCCCTATGATATCCATCCATAGTAATTCTGCCCGAGGGCAGGTCTTTCACTGCAATCACAGCATTTTCATGCTATACTTTGCAGCTTACTAGGGAATTATAGGTGTGGTAGCTTCCCGTTGCTTTCCACATCGGTAATGGATGATGATGATGATGGCCGGGTGATTTCGGGGACCATTGGGCCCTAAGCTTCCTGACATTTGTCTTACAGGTGAGGAAAAACTCCGAAAAAACCTCACCCAGGAGAATACCCCGACCGGGAATCGAACCCGGGCCCGCTGCGTGACAAGGCAGCACGTTACCTCGAGCCCACAGCGGTGGACCCCAATGATATGATGGGTGATAAATGATATAATTAATCGCCAGGAGAATTCTTAACCTAAACTTAACCTAAATTCCATACCATGTGCAACCATGGAATAATTCCCTTTAATGAAACATTCCTATGGTCTGACCGGGAATCGAACCCGGGACCTCAAGAACCGTAGTCAGAGACGCTGACCACTATCCCATAAGACTGGTCGTGGATGCCATATTGGATTTTATAAGAAATCGCCGTTTTCGTTAAAGTAAGGATATAATAGCACCGTGTTTGATTATTTCTGAGTACTTCTGTTTTTAGAAACTAAAATACACTGACCTAGGTTCGATTCCCTAGAAACATGATTATGTCACGAAGGTTGCGACCTGGACTAGAAGGCGCTGGGATATCGATTCGGTTCCCGGAAGTCCAGTCAGTGACCAGTTGATTCGCCAGGCCGACTCCTTCTTCCCACTAAGGTTTACTAGGAAACCAAATAACCACTTCAATGGAATTTACTCCCACCTCGCTCCAGTTATATTAATTAAACAGAATATCACTGTGCCTATGTTTCCCAGAATCTGGTACATCCACAGTAAATTAATTTAACAACTCCCAATGATTATCGTCAAAATATAGCAACGTTCAAAAAAGAATTCAAAAATTATTTACTGATTTGGTTATTTACATTAACATGCCACTGAACAATTCCCTTATACATTAGTTCAAATGAACGTTCAGAACAGTTCATTTCAATTACGATTGGGGTGGTTTAGTAATAATAATAATAATAATAATAATAATAATAATAACAATATGGATGCGAAACATAGTCTCTTTATTTAAGGGAGAAAAGGGGATTATAAGTATTTGAGAATAAAGTTCTTAGGAAAATGTTTAGACCAAAGAGAGATGAACAGACAGGTGAGTGGAGAAGACTACATAACAGTGAAATATATGATCCTTATAGGAAGCCAGATATAATAAAAACAGCTAAGTCTCGTAGACTGCGATGGGCTGGACATATGGCACGAATGGGAATGAAAGACGTGCATGGAAACTTCTCGTAGGAAAACCAGAGGGAAAACGCCCAGTTGGTAGACCAAATATGAGGTGGGAGAATAACATTAACTATGATTTGAGGGAACTAGATTACACAGCGAATGATTGTAAAAAATAGCTCAGGATAAGGATGTATGGATAGCAATGAACTTACGGGTTTGATAGTGCCAGTGAGTTAGTTAGTTAATAATTCTTTATTTCTTTATTTATTTACTATTAGCTTCTATATTAGTTCAAATGAACGTACAGAATAGTTCATTTCAATTGACGATTGGGGTGGTTTTATTTAATTTTCGGATATTATTTTTATTTTTTAATTACCTTGTATATTAATTCAAATGAACGATCAGAATAGTTTATTTAAAATGACGATTGCGTTAGTTTTATTTACGTATTTATTTTCAATTCCCTTTTATATTAGTTCAAATTAAGGTTCAGAATAGTTCAATTAAATCGACGATTGGGATGGTTTTATTATTTTCTTTTTCGGATGGTATTATTTATTTATTTTTAATTCCCTTGTATATTAGTTGCAATGAACGTTCAGAATAATTCATTTAAATTGACATATGGGACAGTTGTTTTTTTTTCTGGTGAGGTTTTTTTTTTTTTCAGTGCCCTTATGTATTACTTCAAATGAACGTTCCGAATATTTAATTGAAATTGACGATTGGGGTGGTTTTATTTATATTTTCGCCTGGTTTTATTTCTTTATTAATTTTCAATTCGCTTGTACATTAGTTAAAATGAACGTTCAGAAGAGTTCATTTAAATTAATGAATTAAGTGGTTTTATTTATATTTATATTATTAATTATTTTTAATTCCCTTGTATATTAGTTCAAATGAACGTTCTGGGTAGTTCATTTAAATTGACGATTGCGGTGATTTTTTTTTCTATTCCATTGTAGATTGGTTCAAATGAACGTTCAGAATAGTTCAATTGAATAAACGATTGGAGTGATTTAGGGTTTTTTTTTAATGTTCCCACTTATTTACTTACAAACTATGGCATAATTACTGATGAATTGTTTCGACATTTTGGTCATATACAATAACACTTCTTTCAACAGTTCCCCTGTTTATTAGTCCACATGATCTTTCAGAATAGTTCATTTCAGAGAACGATTGTAGTTGTATTATTTTATTTTCACTTATTTATTCATAGAACTTTATAATCGTTAAAAAAATCTTCAGACTCGGGACACATGCCCGGCGAACTTGTCCCTAGGATTTTTAAAAATCCATCCATCGCGTCCGGATTCGAACCCGCAACTCTCGGGACTAGAGGCAAGGAACATAACCACTAGACCACTGCGGCCGATATATATATATATACATATATATTAAATTTTATGTACAGTATATATTTACAATGTTTACACAACATTTTGGGCTTAAAGTTTTATTTTTCTTCTCCACTCGTCTCTATCCATCCACTCCATATCCTCCAGTCCCTTTCTTCTCATTCCAGTTCTTATATTTTGCATCCACGAGTTTGGAGTCTTCCTTTCTTTCTTCTTCCAGGTGCACGTTATTCCAATGTTTTTTTCTGGGTAATTTTTCTTCTCGCATTCGTCGTATATACCCATCTCAATTCAACTGCTTATATCTTACATAATCTACTACCGACAACCTAATTAATATTCATTTTTTCTCGTATGACTTTATTTCTTTTGTGGAAAGCAACGGGAAGCTACCACACCTACAATTCCCTAGTAAAACTGCAAAACATAGCATGAAAATGCTATGATTGCAGCGAAAGACCTGCCCTAGGGCAGAATTACTATGGATGGATTATATATATATATATATATATATATATATATATATGACATGAAAAGAAAATAAATCCCTGAGACGGGATTTGAATCCGAGACCTCTAAGTCTACATATTAGCAGATAGTCTATATATTAGACTTTCGCGGATGTAAGTATGATTAAGAAAAATTTATCGAGTCTTCCACGTCGTGGATTCAAGGTTGGCTTCTGGCCTCTGGCCACTGATTCCGACGTTTCGACATAATCCGACGATATATATATATATATATATATACATATATATATTACGCTGAAATGCCGATTGGCGCAGTTCTGAGAGCGCTAACGTAGAGTTAGAAGTCTCGGATTCAAATCCCGGCTCAGACATTTATTTTTCTTTTCATGTCATATTTGACCTTCATGACTAAATATCAAAAGTTTAATATTATAACATCGATATATATATATATATATATATATGACAAAGAAAAATAAATGCCTGAGTCGGTATTTGAACCCGAGATCTCTAACTCTATACGTTAACGCTCTAACCAACTGAGCCACTCATGAATTAATAGCGTTAATCCTATAAAGTAATAATTATCTTTAAAAATGCTTACTTGTTATAGTAGTCACTAAATGGAAGTTTGAAACGATATCACGCTGCATCTCGTGTAAATTGAGAATTTATATATATATATATATATATATATATGTTACAACCAATGTTTTGACATTTGGCAATGAAGTCAAATATGATATGAAAAGAAAAATGAATGCTTGAGACGGGATTTAAACCCGAGTCTCCAAACTCTTACGTTTAGCGCTCTAACCAACTGAGCTACCCAAGTATTCCAACACAAACATACATTTTTTCTTATATATGTCGTATTCTCAGTTCACACAAGAGGTAGCGGGAAGGTCGTTCCAGCTGACATCTAGTGACCATAACAGGTAAGCAAATGTTTAAAGAGAATATTTACTTTATAGCAGTAACGCTTGTATATTTATATGTTATTATTATTTTTGACATTTGTCAATAAAGGCAAATATGATATAAACGTACAGAGTTTAGAAACGTGGGTTCAAATCCCGACTCAAGCATTCATTTTCTTTTCATATATATATATATAATAAATGTTTGTGTTAGGAATCCTGAATGGCTCAGTTGGTTAGAGCGATAACGTATAGAGTTAGAGATCTTGGGTCCAAATCCCTACTCAGACATTTATTTTTCTTTGCATGTCATAAATGGCCTTCATTGCTAATTGTCAAAAATATAGTTATAATATATATATATATATATATATATATATATAACTCTGTCATAAGAGAAAAAATTAATATTGGTTATTCAATAGTAGATTATATATAGTATAAACAATTAAATTGGTATGGGCACGTACGACGAATGCAAGAAGAAAGATTACCCAGCAAAACATTGGAATGGTGTCCACCTGGAAGAAGGAGGAGAGGAAGACCTCGAAACTCGTGGATGCAGGAAATAAGAACTGGAATGAGAGCAAGGGGACTGGAGGACATGGATTGGATGGAGAGAGACGAGTGGAGAAGAAAAATAAAACTTTAGGCACAGAAAGATTTGTAAACATTACAATTCTCTATATAAATAAATAAATGATATATATATATATATATATATATATATTATAACTGAAATTATAATAATTTTTACGTAATTTTCAGTGTGTTGTAAGAAGAATCGATGATTATTTGTATTTTTTTTTTCAAAAATAGTTTAACGGTAAACAGCTGAACGGCTATATTCCTTGAGATTGGCTAAAAGCTGGTAGGCTACTTTGCCACGCATAGAAGTGCGCGCAGGAGATGAACAAGTAATTGGTGGACAGCAGGACGTCAATCTTCATTTGACAGACAGTCTATAAATACTGTATGACACCCCTCCTGCTGCCGCTGGATGTAATGGATGTTCAGATCTCAATTAACTCACGTCGACCCCGATAGCTGATCTCGTTAAGTTACCTGGGTTTTGTACTCTAATACCCTTTGGGCATCCGTAATCCTTGTTGTTCCAGATTCCATTACATATGTATGCATCATGTATCACGCAAGATGTATCACAAGACCTATACATTAAATATGTTACATTCTTTGTTAGCGAATTCCGGAGTAATAAAGCCACTGAGGTTGTTATCATCAAAGATTTTTTATTATATATGTGTATATATATATATATATATATATATATATATATATATATATTTATATATATATAGGATCCGGAAGGTCGAGGGTTCAAGTCCCGGTGGGGTAGTATTTTTAAACTGACCCAAACCTTCTGGCGGCACTATAGCCCTGGAGTTGACTCAGCCTCTAACGGAAATGAGTACCAGACGCTTGTTCTGGGGTAAGGCGGCCGTCACGCAGGGCTGACATCAAGTGTCGATTGTCCAGAAACAGTGGGAGCCTTAACCTCCCACTACCCCAAGGGCCTCCTGAGGCCTGTAGTGGGAATAATTTACTTTACTTTATACATATAGGAGGAGCCGCACATCATAGACATTATAGAAAAGAAACGATTATAGTGGTATGGCCATTTCAAAAGAATGTCAGAGCAAATATTGCCTAAAATTGTTATGGAATTGATCCCAATGTAAAGGAGGCAGCGAGGAAGACAGAAGAAAACTTGGATAGAAGGTAGAAGGTGTACACGTGGCTATGAATATCAGAGGTTTGGTGGAAGATCAATGGATGGACAGAGAGGAATGGCGTTTGGTTTGCGGAAGACGGCGACAGCTGCCATTATACCAAATGATAATGATGATATATATAACTTATAGATATGTGTGGCTGGCTGCAAACTTCTAGATAAAGAAGAAATTAGCTAAATATTTTAAAACTTTTAGATAAAATAAGATAATCTAGAAAAGATTGAAAGAACATATTCAAAGAATGAAAGACGATCGCATTCCAAAAATTATTCTTAATTACAAACCAAAAGGAAACAGGAATGTTGGTAGACCGAAAAAGAGATGGATTCAACTTTTTGAATGAAAATCTATGAGACTGGAACAAGCCAAATGGGCTTAATCCGTGATTGTTGATGAAGATGATGACTTATATATATTGAACTGCGGTCAAGAAGTAAAGCTGAGGATAGCAATGGCGAAAGAAGCTTTTAACAAGAAGAGAAGAATTTTCTGCGGACCTTTGGCAAAAGAATTACGGAAGAGGCTACTGAAGTGTTTTGTGTGGAGTGTAGCATTGCATGGTATAGAGACTTTACCATTACAACGGAATGAGGAACAGCGACTGGAAGCTTTTGAGATGTGAATATGGAGATGGATGGAACGTATAAAATGTACAGACAAAATAAACAATGAAGATGTGCTAGACAGAGTGGGTGAAGGAAGGACAATGCTGGAACTCAGAAAGAAGAGGAAATGAAATTGGACTTGACCACTGGCTAAGAAGAAACTGCCTGCTGAATGATGCCCTAGAAGAAATGGTCAACAGAAAGAAGGTTAGAGGCAGAAAAATACAACCGATTATGAACAATATTAAAATTAACTGTTTGTATGCGGATACAAAAAGGAAGACTGAGTAAAGGGAAGAGCGGAAATTGCTGAGTTTGTAATGTAAGACCTGTTCTTGGACAGAGCAATATGTATGCAGCATCAACTTTAGTGGAATTAGTTGAACATAAGATGAGGGGGACGTGGCAGATATTGGGTGGATTTCTCAACCGAAGACTAAACCACGACCCCGGTTTTCCAATATTTTAATGATTCCATAACGCCTATAAACATGACTGAAAATTTACAGAAATTGTCATGAAACCATAGACATGATTCAGACATTTGTTTTGTAATTAACAGCCGTAGATTTTCAGTTTTTATGGTTGTTATGGAAACAAAAAAAAATCGGAAACCGCGGTCGTGGTTTAGTCTTCGGTTGAGAAATCCACTCATTGTCACGCCTGCAATAGCTGTATGAATACGGCGCACAATTTGAAGCGAAATAATATTGACAAAGTTTCTTTGCAGAAGAAAACAAGAGGAAGGTACACACAGATGTGAGGAAAATATAGAGATAGATTTAATAGAAATTGCTATAGAGTTTTGATTTGAATTTGACTCGGAATAGACATGTGAAAAACTTTTTCCTTTCTGAAACAAAAAGTTTAAAACTTGCTCAAAAACTTTTATGATGTCATTTGTGTTCCTCGAGGCAAACCATCCAATTCGCGTTTTCCGAGATGACTTTTTTGATGATACTAGTTGCGCCCAGTAGATGCAAGTAATATCAATACTCTCTATACAGAGTGTCCCACAAATAGGCCTATTATTACATACGTAATAATAATAATAATAATAATAATAATAATAATAATAATAATAATAATAATAATAATAATAAATGATCATAAAAAATAAAGACATCTTAGAAGAATCAAGCATGGAACCTTCATAAAACAAAATTTCTGATCATAAGTCAAAATGGATGCAACATATTCATCGAATGGAGGATCACCCAGGATACCCATGCAGATGTTAAGATATCAACCTGCAGGAAGAAGCAGACGAGGAAGTACACTCAAAAGACTTTTGGTTGGTGTTTCTATTGAGGCTAAAACAGGTCAACAAATGGCCTAAATTCGTAAATGGACTATAATGATGATGATGATGATGATGATTATTATTATTTATCTGATAGACCGATAATTTTGCCTCTTCCTGTTGATAATTTTACCTCTTCCTGTTAATAAGTTTGCCTCTTCCTTGTTCTAATAAGAGATATCTCCGCAAATTAACTTGTTTGACAAGGATATGGATTTAACAATGTACGATCGATATGGTACAGCAAGAAATGCCAAAAAAAAAAGTTAGTTCTGTTGCTCTAAAAAAATTATTAAATGTGTTGGAGAATAACATTAATTATGATTTGAGGGAAATAGATTATACAGGGAATGATTGGAAAGCATTAGCTCAGGAAAGGGATGTATGGAGAGGTTATGTCCGCGCGGTCATGAACCTACGGGTTCAATAGTGCCATTGAGTAAGTAAGTAAGTTTGTTGTTGTTGTCTAATGTGCTGCGTCTAACACTGAAGTCATTAGCAGTCTTGCTCTCCAATAATTTAAGGTCTTAAAATCTTCATGTTTGACAGCGATACAGTTGTTCAGATGACCTTCGTTCATTTCTTCCTCAGGGTGATCGCATAAAATAATTTAGGTGAAGGCAGAACATTGATTTTGTGAAGGTGTTTTGCCAGGCAGTCGTGGCCCGTTGTCATCCTGAAATGTGCTACTTCTGTTTTTGTTGGTATGTTCGGTATATCAGTATGTTTTATTAGGCATTCCCATTTTTTTTCTTTCTGACCTCTGTTTGAAGTCTATTATCATTCATAATTTTGAATTTTAACTTTACTTTACGTGGCGTTTCACTGAGGAGTAAGGTGTTGGTTTAGATCTAGGCATTTGTTCAATACGAGATCCTTTTTTTGGCGAGGAGATCGGCTGTTTCATTACCGGCAATCCCACAGTGGGAGGGTAGCCATTGGAGGACAACTTCTTTACCACAATTTTTCAGGTCAGTAAATTGATGTATAATGAATCTGCATTATCGCTAATAGTTATTTCTCATACAATCATCTGTTATTGATTTTTCCCAAGCCCAAAGAGATTTAACAGTAAAGATATGCTATTTATAACTATACAGCCGACTTAGAAATCACCCGAAAGTAAGATCGAAATTCATAATCTCACATTTGGTAAATATTAAACATTATAATTATTTTTAACTTCGGATGTTGTATTATTCGCTAAATAGTCACTCCAAATTCATCGCGAGGTTGAGTTTTTCATAAGTAATGTCACGAGTGATTTCCAATTTATCTAGAGAATTTGGAAATCAAGAATGGCATTTGTTAGGACTATGTAACGAATGAAATTAAGCTGTTTACTCACAAATCGTTGTTTAACTATAGTTATTTTAAAAGATTTATATATTTAATGTAAACGGCGATGTTTACAAATCAGAAATGTGAGGTTATGTTCATTCATTGCTGATTGATCATATTATTTATTGCCAAATAAGTATTATTCGCTAAATAGTCACTCCAAATTCATCGCGAGGTTGAGTTTTTCATAAGTAATGTCACGAGTGATTTCCAATTTATCTAGAGAATTTGGAAATCAAGAATGGCATTTGTTAGGACTATGTAACGAATGAAATTAAGCTGTTTACTCACAAATCGTTGTTTAACTATAGTTATTTTAAAAGATTTATATATTTAATGTAAACGGCGATGTTTGAAAACAAATCAGAAATGTGAGGTTATGTTCATTCACTGCTGCTTGATCATATTATTTATTGCCAAATAAGATCGCAATATTGTAAGAGTGCACCCAAGTGGAGAAATAATGAAACACATCAAACTATATATCATAATCAACACTACGGGTTATTCATTTATTTTTTTATAAAACAACTCAGTAAAATCAAGGAATCTTTTCATTATTTGCTATATTCAATGTATTTGTTGGAGAAAAATAATGATTTGACCTGTTCAGAATATTAAAAAGGAGGAGCTTTCTTTATCACGAAAGGAGGAGCTGATAAAGAGAAATCGATAAAGAGCGAGGTGAAACGCGACTGTCATTGGTTGTAAAACAAACTTCATTGAAACGTGATTGGTCATTGACTAGCATTTGTGGCATGAGTTAAATAGTCCAGAAAAACACAACCTCTTGTTAGATTACTGTTGATAATTACACTGGTCAACATGATTTTTGTCTCATGAGTACCAATAGTTGTACTTAATGCAGGTTTTTATCGTGTTTTCAAATATGTATTCGGAATTTCTCCATCGCCCACTTTTTTTTATTTCAATTTGAATTAATGGATTTAAATAATTATTGTTTTAATAAACGTTTTTTCGTCCATTTACCCATTGTAAAATAAAACCAAGTGGACTAACTCAGGAGATTTCAGCTATGGAAAAGAGATATTAGGGCAGTAGAAGTGCGACATCTTCCAAGGATTTAGCAACTTATAGTTGACTTGACAAGAGACTATAAATAAAATTAATAATGTCAAAAGTAACATAAATAAATTTTCAGTAATCTTATAACAGTGTTGCTATTACTTATCGATTATAAATTATATGAGGAAGGAAAATTATACAGGGATGATTTGAAAAGGTTAGCTCAGGATAGGGATATATGGTGAGCTGTCATAACATTCGGGTTCGATAGTACTGGGAGTTAGTTTATATATATATATATATATATATATATATATCGAATCCGAATAGTACTGGGAGTTAGTTTATATATATATATATATATATATATATATCGAATCCGAATGTTATGACAGATCACCATATATCCCTATCCTGAGCTAACCTTTTCAATCATCCCTGTATAATTTTCCTTCCTCATATAATTTATAATCGATAAGTAATGGCAACACTGTTATAAGATTACTGAAAATTTATTTATGTTACTTTTGACATTATTAATTTCATTTATAGTCTCTTGTCAAGTCAACTATAAGTTGCTAAATCCTTGGAAGACGTCGCACTTCTACTGCCCTAATATCTCTTTTCCATAGCTGAAATCTCCTGAGTATATATATATATATATATATATATATATATATATATATATATTAAATAACTCCATTAAGGAAATACTATGCAATAGGTGACGCGAAAAATGTTTCTAAATTGCAATCATACACCATGCGCATGCGCCAACAAACGTGAAGCGGTTTACACTATGGAATCATGGGATGTAGCCAAAATATACACGGTATTTAACGAACCAGAAGCTAACCTAACGCAATTATGTACTCTAGCCTGTGAAAGACCAATTTAAAAGCTAACCTAATGCAATCTAAGCACTCTACCTGTGAAAGAATGCAACGCCCAAAAATAAATAGTAAGTACTGAAATTCTGATATATATATATATATATATATATATGTGTGTGTGTGTGTGTGTGTGTGTGTGTTTGTGTGCAGTTAATTAGTACATACTCTATGTTGGCTGCACTGGAACACGTATTTTTTGTTGGATAGAATATTCGTTAAAATCAATATAGCTGCCACATCTTCATGCTACGTATGTAGTTAAATACCACAGAAAAATACATTGAAATAATCGTTATAAAATATAAAAATAATCGTAAATGGTGGGAAATAATTTTAAAAATGAAACTCTAATAATAAAATTTGACAGGAGTTTATGAAGGAATTAAAAATGTTGCGTCACAGGTTGTAAAGTTTAGCCCTCCATTAATTTCTGATTGTATCGTCTTCTTCAATAGTTATGTTATGTATTTCAAGTTTTCGTACACTGTGAACAACCATGATTTACACCCCTGTGCGAGGGTCGAGGGAAACAAACAACAAAGAAGATACTGCAAGATAATCACTTTAATTCTCTCAAACTTAGTAATTAGCGGCTGTCTCTTAATTGAGTTATCTTCTGTTTCTTTCTATCAGCATCTCACACAATGAGCAGACATCTTCATTTCTCCAGCCAACTATTTACAATTTTCATATTCAAAAGTGTTTTACCCAACTCGCGAGTACAATGTTTTGTAACTAGGGACAGGATTTTGGGTAAAGGCAGACACATTTGCCATATTGATTATTTCGTGATACAATTTAAATAAAATAATATAATAAATCTGAGGATTGAGAAAATCCGAAGAAAAAACCCTTTTGAGGTTGTTCCCATGAAAACGTTTCTCTGAAAAATGTCTTATGATATTGCAAAAGAAAAAAATTGAAAAACTGAGAGAAACAAATTATTTTTAATGTTTTCAAACAGTTTAGTGAGAATTAGCCATTGAGGATGACATAAAAATCTATATATTTTCGGTTTTTTTACAGGTGTTGCGTCCTCCGGTTCCAAACGTCCAAAGCCTACGATCTTGGGCATCTTGAATGTTTTACCCTTTTTCTTGCATTGCTATCCTCGTGCTTTTCTTCCATGTTAACTTTGGTCTCCCTTTTTCTTCTTTCTGGTCAGTTGCCATTGATATAGTTATTTCATCCATCGCTCATCTTCCATTCTTAAAATATATCCTAATCTTTTTAATTCCTTATCGAAAGCAACGGGAAGCTACCACACCTACAATTCCCTAGTAAAGCTGCAAGCATAGCATAGAAATGATATGATTGCAGTGAAGGATCTGCCTTCGGGCAGAATTACTATGGATGGATCCTTAATTCTTTCAATTTGATTTCTTCTGCTTCCATTATATTTCTAATTTACCTTATTTTGTCATATTCTAATTTTGACTTTCTGGTATGTATGTTTAAATAATCCATTTCTAGAGCTATTAGTCTATTCTTGTAGTACTTATTGAATACCATATCTCACTTCCATAAATGTGAAGAAAATGACATAACAATTTACAGGTAAGTCAGCATGGAACATAAATTCTGCTCATAATGAAATTGCAAATAAAGAATATCTATCGCAAACGTCTGATTAGGGAGATCCATATATAAAAGTTAGTCATAAGTAAATAAAAAATGGAAGTTACGAATTATTGGTACCATCTTGTCATATATTTAGTCTCATTTCCCATAAAATACGATGTTTCTATCGACAACAGTTCAGTAAACAATTCAGTCATATAAGTAAAGTGATCCCACAACAGGCCTCAGGAGGCCCTTGGGGTAGTAGGAGGTTAAGACTCCCACTTTTTCTAGACAATCGGCACTTTATGTCAGCCGGGTTGTCAGCCCTGCGTGACGGCCGCCTTTACCCCCAGAACAAGCGTCTGGTACTCATTTCCGTTAGAGGCTGAGTCGACCCCAGGGCCATAGTGCCGCCAGAGGGTTTGGATCAGTTTAAAAATCCTGACCCCAACGGGACTTGAACCCTCGACCCTCCGGCTTGTAGCTCAGTGCCTTAACCACTACGCTACGTCGTGCCCCCAATTCAGTCATATGGTGGGTAAAATTAGCACCACGGTTCTCCCAATAGACGGAATCGGCGAAATAATACTTTATGCGTGTTTGTTTAAAATACAACTGGAACTTAGCTCGGAATTAGTACAACAAGGGGACTTTAAACCATTGCATGCCGAAACCTATTTTGAAATTTCTCCCAGAGAACCATTGTGTAGTACTGCCCCGCCGCCGTATCTACAGATTTACTTTCTGTTACCATTTTTCACTGGCCTATAGAGGATTTACTCATATGTTTAGTTACACTCATAGTAGCATCCAGCTCATAACTGTCAGTGCTATTTAGAGACAAAGATTGATTCATCTTTCCTATATAGATTCATTAACATACATTAATTAACAATAATTCCTCAACACACTGTAGTAATTTATGATTCGTAGTTAAATTGAGTTTGATCCTTCCGAGAAATTCTCGTATAAGACTTGAAAGCATAATAATAGTCCCTTCGATTGGTTGCCGGCCAAAGGAAGGCAAGACCAGTGATGGGGCTGCCATCTTATAGCCTCTGGTCAGGCTTTTCTGGAGAAGAAAAGAAAATAAAGGAAAGAAGAAATGGAAGAAAGGAAGGACTCCCTAGCCCTCGGATGCCCTAATAGCGTCGGGGTCGAAAAAAACAAGAGTTAACCAAGAGAGGTTAGATAGCAAAGTTAAAAGAGTGCAAAACACAAGTAAGTGGAAGAAATGTTTTGCTCAGCTTGGGCACCTTGTGGTCGCCATCCACACATCCCCTAGATGAGGACCCCTGAGAGATCTAATCAATTTAAATATCTTGGATATTATCTCTCCATCTGGGATGAAAAGGATATCCCTGAAAAAGTTACTAGTTATAATAAAAGTTTAGGAATTATTAATCAAGTTATGAAACCATCCCTTGTACAAAAAAACACCAGATTACGTTTATATAACACTTTGGCTAGACCAGTGTTGACCTATGGTAGTGAAGCATGGACACTAAAAAAAACAGCATGAAAGTAGAATAACGGCTTGTGAAATGAGATTCATGCGCAGAACAGCGGGTTACACTAGATGGGATCGGGAAAGGAACACCGATATCTTAAAAGAATTGAAGACTACGCCAATTTTGGAATATATTAAACAGTACCAACTAAATTGCAAACACCATCTTGAAAGAATGAGTTCAAATAGGATCCCCAAAGCTGTTTATAATGATATACCAAGAGGACGAAGATCACTGGGCCGTCCTATGAAACGCTGGAGGGAAAATTTTCTATAGGATCGTAACATGCCTTGGCTTAATACTTGGAAGGAAGAAGAAGAAGTTAAATTGAATATATTATTTTGAACCATGAAAGCTAGATGGGAAAGGGGAGCTATTATAACCTTGAGAAAGCGCGTAAACAGGAATTATATAAGACAGCTGTAGCATAGCTTAACAAACACAACAATTAAACATTCTTGTTTACTTAAAATAAGATTTAATATATCAATTGTACGTCTGAAGTTGAAAAGTGAAAATATATTAAACATATACAAATCGTGATCATTCCAATGTTAACGAAAAACAATAATAACAAAAGAAACAATCTTTATATATTCAAACATCCATGCATACTTTTTTAGTCCTGCCTAGGGTACCCTACCCTGGCTTGCCGGACTAAACTCAAAACACGCAGCTCTCCTGGAGCTCGCGTCCTTCAGACGATAACCAACTGTTCGTAAAGAAATGTATGATCGAATGATACAGCTTACCACGTGTTTGGCCTATTTGAGAGTTCCGAGGTAGAGGGGAAGTTGCGCACTACAAACAGAGTAAAGGGAGGGGTAGGAAGGAGAGTTGGAGTAGATACAAAGAGAAAGGAAATTGGCATAGTGCATTAACCTCACTGTAGAGGGAGGATAACAGCACAGATGTTTCGTACCGAAATAGCACTTTCGGTACAGAACATAGGCCGTGACCAACAAAATAGCTCCTTTTTAACTGCAAGGCACAGAAATCGAAGCAGAATCCAGCAATGTCAACCCACTGTACGAAGCTGATAGATTCCCTACATGAGTAAGAGCGGAAAGAAGTCAGGTGGGACGCGGCGCGGACGACAGGTAGTGAGGATTATCCAATCTACTCCAATTTAAAAATGCATGTGTTATATTAGTACACCCTGTAGTTTAAATGAGAGATATGGCGCTGGATGTTTGTGCCTTACAGTTAAAAACAGCAGATAACTTTTTGGACACGGCCTTGGTACATCACAACGCTTCGGAGAAATCTCAATGAAGGTTTCTGCATTCATTGGTTAACAGTTCCCTTGTTAGGACAATTTTTGGACCAAAGCGAGATAAATGGCCAGGCGAATGGAGAAGATTGCATAACAGTATGCTACATGATATTTACGGAAAACCAGATGTAGTAAGAAGAATTAAGTCTCATAGACTGTGATGGACAGGATATTTGCCACGAATGGGGAATTAAATAGAGTAATGGAAGCTTCTTGTAGGGAAACTAGTGGGAAAACGCCCAGCAGGTATACCAAGAATAAGATGGAAGATTAGCATGAACCATGATTTGTGGGATGTAGATTATACAGATGATGATTAGAAAACATTAGCTTAGGATAGGGATGTATGTATGTATGTATGTATGTATGTATGTATGTATGTATGTATGTATGTATGTATGTATGTATGTATGTATGTATGTATGTATGTATGTATGTATGTATGTATGTATGTATGTATGTATGTATGTATGTATGTATGTATGTATGTATGTATGTATGTATTATGTATGTATGTATGTATTATGTATATTTATTATTATTATTATTATTATATTATTATAATATATTTATTTTTCCCCTTGTCAATTCTATGTTGTGTAGCCTTACTTACTTACTCACTGGGACTATCAAACCCGTAGGTTCATGGCCGCGCGGACATAAGCTCTCCATACATCCCTATGCTGAGCCAATGCTTTCCAATCATTCCCTGTATAATCTACTTACTTCAAATACATAGTTAATGTCATTCTCCCACCTCATTCTTGGTCTACCAACTGGACGTTTTCTCTCTGGTTTTCCTACAATAAGCTTCCATGCATGTCTATTATTTCCCATACGTGCCACATGTCCTGCCCATCGCAGTCTACGAGACTTAACTGTTCTTATTATATCTGGCTTCCTATAAAGACCATGTAGTTCAAGCCTTTGGCATGGGTGCCCTGAAGTAGTCCTCGTCCGGAAAACCGATTCGGGGACTGTTTGACCTCCGAAAAATTTTACCCCAGTGGAAGCCATGTCCTCATTTCTTGTTGGTTGTATTTTTACGGTCAAAGATCGTCACTCTTTCGACCAAGGTATTTTTTTCGTCTGGCTTTTATGTATTATTAATCAACATATAGATATAATTTATAATTTTTATTGTATATACATTTATAATTTGACCCTGTTGAAGTGGAAGAGAAGACCTTACGGTCTTAACTTCATCAGGTGAGATAAAATAAATAAACCTACGGATTTCATAATCCCATTGAGTTACTTAGTTATTAAATTGAACCTATTCATCAAACATTAGATCAAAAAATAATAGTTCAAAAAAACTAAAACAACACGCTTTATTAGAAAACCAAACTAAAAAATAAAAAATAAATAATAGTTTTAAAAAATTAAAACAGCACGCTTTATTAGAAAACCAAACTAAAAAATAAATAATAGTTTAGAAAAACTAAAACAACACGCTTTATTAGAAAACCGAACTAAAAAATTAAACATAATTTTAATTTCCAACACGCTTGGGATAAAATTAAAGTGGTCAACAAAAAAATAATCTCCAACACTTCTAGAATGAAACTAGAGTTATCTACAAAAAAAATAATTTTACCATCAAAAGCGTGGGGTGCTCTATATCAATTAATATATTTGATAATAAACAGATATTGGTAAAAGTAAAGTATCTAAGAAGAAAACGTAAAAGCCATAAAAAGCACCCCACATTTTGATGGTAAAATTATTATTTTTTTTGTAGATAACTCTAGTTTCATTCTAGATGTGTTGGATATGATTTTATTGTTGGCCACTTTAATTTTATCCCAAGCGTGTTGGAAATTATAATTATGTTTCATTTTTTAGTTCGGTTTTCTAATAAAGCGTGTTGTTTTAGTTTTTTTAACTATTAATTTTTTATTTTTTAGTTTGGTTTTCTAATAAAGCGTGTTGTTGTTTTAACTATTATTTATTTTTTATTTTTAGTTTAATTGATTGTCATAAACCGGAATTCCATGAAAATTTAATTGCTTACGATATTTTTAGTGTCTAGGCACGAATGTAATTATATGTTTTTAAATTATTATAATATTTTTGAATATTTTAATATATATAAGTAAAGTAAAGTGATCCCACAACAGGCCCGGAGGCCCTTGGGGTAGTTGGAGGTTAAGGCTTCCACTTTTTCTAGAAAATCGGCACATTATGTCAGCCGGGTTGTCAGCCCTGCGTGACGGCCGCCTTTACCCCCAGAACAAGCGTCTGGTACTCATTTCCGTTAGAGGCTGAGTCGACCCCAGGGCCATAGTGCCGCCAGAGGGTTTGGGTCAGTTTAAAAATCATGACCCCAACGGGACTTGAACCCTCGACCCTCTGGCTTGTAGCTCAGTGCCTTAACCACTACGCTACGGCGTGCCCCATATATATAAGTAGTATCAGTTAATCGTATCCTTCTCATATTTTTTGGATAAATTACAATGTGGTAAGTTTACAAAATTGTCATTAATATTTTACAGAATAAGATAAAAATGTAAATATCTTTAATTTCGATACTATTGTAGTACGAGCTAAAAGTAATACTCTTCTAAAAATCTTCCGGGCCGGATTTGAACCAGCGACCTATGGTTTACTGAAATTATATACCACTACAGTCCATCGCTCTACTAACTGAGTTACCAGAGGATATAATATTAATTTCTTACAACGATGGACTAAAAAGTCGATAAGTCCTCAACCTATTATACCGGTCTTTATTTTTTTTATGTCCTGATGATCCTGGCTAGGATCTTAGAAAACATTTATGAAATTATTGTATTGTCATTGGTCCTTTACAAGTCTACAAAGTTTCTAGTCGATCCAATGTTTTTTAAGTGTGTGAAAAATCTTGTTGAAAGATTCCGTTACATAAATAGATACAGACTTAGATCTGCTGAAATGAGATATCTTCGGAGGACTGCAGGATACACACTACTAGATCACAAAAAAAATGAAGACATCTTAGAAGAATTACACATGGAATCTTTAGAAAACAAAATTTCTGATTATAAGTCAACATGGATACAACATGTTCATCGAATGGAAGATCACAGAATACCCAAACTAATGTTAAGATATCAACCCGCAGGAAGAAGAAAACCAGGACGTCCACTCAAAAGACCTCTGGATGGTGTTTCTCTTGAGGCCGAAACAGGTCAACAAATGGCCTAAATTCGTGAATGTACTATGATGATGATGATGAAATAGATACAGGTCAAGCTAATATAAAGCGTGTAAGAACAAAAAAGTTGAGGTGTTTCAAAAACAATGCTGTTATTCTCAAGACTCTAATGAGAAAAAGTAACTAAAATATACTCCTAAAAACGGGTACAACTGACTATGGTATATTCATTGTTTTAATCTCACTCCCATAAAGAATAACACAGCTATTGTAATTAATCTTGTTAAGTTTGTTTGTTTTTTATCTTGAATTGATTGTTTTCGTGACAAAACTGTTTGATTAGGTGGAGATAATTAAGGTTTGACGTGTATTTCTGTTCTGTTTAATTGCATGTGATTAATTACCCTGACCAGATGATGAATGCTAGGAAAATACTTGTGGTTTCACTTAGCAGGAGTGTGGAGACAGTTTTTTTGAAACGCACAGTGGTCATGCCATTTGTTGCGAGCTTACGTGGATGCAGAGAGGCCATAGATAAAGACATTTTTAGCAAGAGAACGTGAGGAGAGGAAATTACTCGCCAGAGTCCAACTGGCCATCTTTACAGCTTCCCTACTCTTATTGTATGAACCTGCTTTAAAATATTCATGAGAGCATATGAATATTCCAATTCAACTTTAGGTTTCGAGTTAATGGCCAAGATTCATTTATAAAACCCTGAAAATAAAAATAAAGTGATAGCTAGTGATAATTCCGTACAGAATTAGTTATCTGAGGATATTTAACTCATGCCCACCAAATGGGAGTCAATGACCAATCACATTTCAATGATTTTTTTATTTACAACCAATCACAGTCGTGTTTCGCCTCGAATTTATGAACGAAAGTATATTATGTTAAAGGAAGCTCCTCCTTTTTAACATTCTGAATAGGTCATAGCATTATTTTGCAGTGAGAAACTCCCCAAGAGATACGGCTACCAGATTGTATATATTGTGCATGAATGTCAGCAGATACTTAAATTCTACCCCCCTTAAAGATAAAACTTTTCAAGAAATTTGAGGCCAATCGGAACCTTTATAGATATTATAATAAATACACATATATTTTGGGAACATTTTACATTTGTAGCTATTGATTATACCACAAAAAAAGAAACCACTGTTTGCACTTTCTTAAACGAATTATTTTTCAGGAAATGACGTTGCAGAAAAATATAATTGGCATATTTACATCATAGGACATCAAAAATTAATTAATACCTATAATGTTGGTTATAAATTTCTCCACTAGGGTGCATTCTTACAATATTTTAGATTTAGATTTATTTATTTAGCCTGGTGGAGATAAGGCCATGTGGCCTTCTCTTCCACTCACCAGGGCAAACATATATTACATCAGAATATAACAATCACAATGAACTCTAATATTAAATACTAAATAAAAATTTGATCAAAAGATATCTATTATATTACGATCTATAATGCAACTAGTTAATGTTAGTTAAAATTAAGACTGAAACCAATATAAAGTGAATACAATCAAGACATATTAGATTGTCCCTGTCTAATGTATATATAAAACAAAGAAAAAAAATGAGATATAGAAAACTAATTTTACGTTTGTACAATATTTAAAACAAAACAAAAGAAAATATTTGTTAATCTTAATATTATTTTCATAGATAATTAAATTTATTAATTGTTAAAATTGTGATCCTTTGGCAATAAATAATATATGGTTGCAGTGGTGAACAAAAGAAGCAAATGAAACGTACCAATCGTTTCTCATTTGTTTCAAACATTGCCGTTTACATTAAATATATAAATATGTTAAAATAACTATAGTTAAATAATTATTTGTGAGTAAACAGCTTTATTTTATTCGTTAAACAGTCCTAACAAATGCCACTCTTGTTTTCCAAATTCTCTAGATAAATTCGCTCCTCACTTCGTGAGTCGTGAATTTATCGGTAATTTGGAAATCACTCCTGGCATTACTTATGAGGATTTGGAAATCAAGAGTGGTATTTGTTAGGATTATTTAACGAATAAAATTAAGCTGTTTACCCACAAATCATTATTTATATATAGTTATTTTAAAAAATTAATATTATTAAAGTAAACGGCGATGATTGAAAACAAATGAGAAATGTTTGGTTATGCTTCTTGTGTTCAATACTAATAAAATGCATTGTTTAAAACCGTTGAGGTGGATAGTCATAAAATAAAATTAAAATACAGTATGTACCTTCTTAGGTCAGTGCCGTCATCCTCAACTTATAAAAAAGAAATGTATGCTTTCCTTTCCTTTTCTCAACAAATGTGGCGAAGAAATATATCTGCTGATAATGGAATAGACATTCTGAAAGGCCTTCAGGAAAAGAAAGCATACATTTATTTTTACAAGTTGAGGACGACGGCACTGACCTAAGAAGGTACATATTTTAATTTAATTTTATTATTTTGTTCATCCACTGCAACTAGATCATATTGTTTATTGCCAAATAGGATCGCAATATTGTATGAATGCATCCAAGTGGAGAAAAAAATGAAACATCAAACTGTATAATATAAATAACATTATAGGTTATTACTAATTTTTTAGGAAACAACACCGTAATATCATTATTTAAAAACACAATTATTGAACACACAATTATCTAATGTGTAGTTCTAAGGAATCTGTTCATTATTTGCTATATTCAACGTATTTGTTCGAGAGTCAGTCACTGAAAATAATACTCTGGCCGGTTCAGAATTAAAAAGGAGCTTTCTTTAATATGATAAACAGAAGAAATAGATAAATATCGAGATGAAACACGACTGTGATTGGTTGTAAAACAAAAATCATTGAAAAGTGATTGGTCATTGACTCCCATTTGGGGCATGAATTACATATCATTACTATTATTATCATCATCGATATTATTGTTGTTATCATTATCATAAGTAATGCCACTCTTGATTTCCAAATTCTCTAGATAAATTCACTCTTCACTTCGTGAGTCGTGAATTTATCGATAATTTGGAAATCACTCGTGGCATTTGTTAGGACTATTTAACGAATAAAATTAAGCTGTTTACTCACAAATCATTATTTTTAATTATAGTTATTTTAAAATATTTATATATTTAATGTAAACGGCGATGTTTGAAAACAAATGAGAAACGATAGATACGCTTCATCTGCTTCTTTTGTTTATCACTGCAACCAGATCATACTATTTATTGCCAAAGGAACGCAAAATTGTAAGAATGCTCTCTAGTGGAGAAAAAATGAAACACATCAAACTGTATATTAATTCATTTTTGATGTCGTATGATGTAAATATGACAATTATATTTTTTCTGGATTGTTACCTGGGAAAAAATACATTTAAGAAAGTGTAAACAGTGTTTTTTTTTTGTGGTATAATCAATTGCTACAAATGTTTTTATATTAACTCCCGCATGCGGCATGTGTTGACATTCATGCACTATAATATACAATCTGGTAGCCGTATTTCTCATGGGCTCAGTCACTGCAAAATAATGGTCAGACCTGTTCAGAATATTAAAAAGGAGGAGCTTTCTTTAATATGGTAATTATAACACTGATAAATATTTCGTGAAACACGACTCTGATTGGTTGTAAAACAGAAATCATTGAAACGTGATTGGTCATTGACTCCCATTTGGGGCATGAGTTAAATAGTCATTATTATTACTATTGTCATTATCATCTTTGTTATCATCATTATTATTATTGTTATTGTTATTATTATTATTATTATTATTATTATTATTATTATTATTATTACTGTTATTTGGTGTTCAAAATAGGATAAAATAAGAAATAAAGTAATACGAGAAAAATGTTATAAAATTGGACGGCGTTATGAATCAACCGGCCACGCGCCATTATGTAAGTTTTCGAGAAGAATACGTTTAAAGTTTAAGTCTATCTTCACTATTTGTTGTAGCGAAAAATAACAACACTGAATACTATAGGTTATTTACTTTGTTTGACAGTTATGCAACAATATTTGGAGCTTAGTTGTATGATGTAAAATTTAGATTACCATTTATTAAGATCTGGTTTCATACCCGTTTGTTGCAAAACACAGAATCTCTGATAGAACTGATGGCGTTTACATTTTCTTTGATAATAAGGCTATATTTAAAGATTTGACGTTAAAAGTGTGAGTACAATTACTTCCTGAGCTAGTGCAATAGATGGCATCAAAATCTCATGTTTCAATGGTGCTTAGCCGAATGATTCATAACATCGTAAATATTGAACAGTAGATTAATTATATAATATATAAGCCGTTAAATTGTTATGGACTTGCATGACGAATGCAAGAAGAAACGTCAACCAGAAAAAAACTTGAATGATGTCCACATGGAAGAAAAAAGAAAGGAAGACCTCGAAACTCATGGATGCAAGAACTAAGAACAGGAATGAAAACAAGAGGACTGGAGGAGAAGGAGTGGATGGAAGGGACGAGTGGAGAGGGAAAACAAAACTTTCGGCTCAAAAAATGTGTAAGCATTGAACATCTGTATATAAAATAAATAATTATCATTATCATTATTATTATTATTATTATTATTATTATTATTATTATTATTATTATTAATGCCTGAAGATTTGTGTGGTCAGTTCGCCGCTGTGGTCTCGGGGTTGCGTCGATGCCTCGATCGCAGTGGGCCCGGGTTCGATCCCTGATCGGGACAAGTTTCTGGGTGAATTTTTTAATGGTTTTTCCGCAACTATAACAAAAATTTCAGAAAACTTTAAGGCCCAAACGCTCATTCAGAGAAGCCCTCCACGCCCTTGTGTGGTCAGTTATATGGCGGGTAAAAGTAGCACCACAGTTCCTCCAATAGACGGACGCTCTCATTGGCCCGCCGGATAAAAACTGTGATAGTTTTATAAAAATAAATATTTCTTTTAAAGTGATCCCACAACAGGCCCGGAGGCCCTTGGGGTAGTAGGAGGTTAAGGCTCCCACTTTTTTCTGGACAATCGGCACTTGATGTCAGCCGGGTTGCCAACCCTGCGTGACGGCCGCCTTTACCCCCAGAACAAGCCCCTGGTACTCATTTCCGTTAGAGGCTGAGTTGACCCCAGGGCCAAAGTGCCGCCAGAAGGTTTGGGTCAGTTTAAAAATCCTGACCCCACCGGGACTTGAACCCTCGACCTTCCGTCTTGTAGCGCAGTGCCTTAACCACTACACTACGGCATGCCCCTAAAATAAATATAAATTATAAAAAAATATAGTAATTAAAATAATAATAATACCATCAATACCGGTACATTATTACTCGAATGCACATTACATCGGTCGATGGATAGGTGACCATCCGTCCGGCGACTATCCTTACACAAGATAGCTTAAATTAGCTACCTACAAAAACACAGATACTCGCCATTAAAATACAATCGCGCAAAAACATCATCGAACAGAAATAACAATGAACAATAACGGAGTCGAGCCCCTGCTCTACGTTACAGCCGTCACTCATATACATTCATCACTTACAGCACATAGCTAAATTATATTAATATAACCAAATTTTGACGGAGCAAATGGAGATCATGTTTTTGAACCTGGGGCCCACTATCAGTGGACTGAATATCTGCTCACCGCATGTTCACGCAGATTGCAGGGCAGTTCATCTTTGACTTTCACTTTACAGTACAACTGGAACTTGTCTTGGAGTTAGTATAGTAAAGATTTTCATAAGTAATGCCACGAGTGATTTCCAAATTATCGATAAATTCACGACTCACGAAGTGAGGAGTGAATTTATCTAGAGAATTTGGAAATCAAGAGTGGCATTTGTTAGGACTATTTAACGAATAAAATTAAGCTGTTTACTCACAAATCATTATTTAACTGTAGTTATTTTAAAATATTTATATATCTAATGTAAACGGTGATGTTTGAAAACAAATGAGAAACGATAGGTACGCTTCATCTGCTTCTTTTGTTTATCACTGCAACTAGATCATACTATTTCAGAATATTAAAAAGGAGGAGCTTTCTTTAATATGGTAATTATAACACTGATAAATATTTGGTGAAACACGACTCTGATTGGTTGTAAAACAGAAATCATTGAAACGTGATTGGTCATTGACTCCCATTTGGGGCATGAGTTAAATAGTCAATTTAAATATTTACAAATTTTGAACTTGGATTATTGTTAATGAGGTGAACATAATCGCCGGTATGGTGGTAGCCATTCCCCCGCTGTGTTAGCAGCCTAGACATGTAATTTTCTATCTTGGTGGTTTGGGACGACCGCGTTCCTCATGTCGCTGCTCTTGTGGTTCTCCGCATTAAGCTGATGTTTATTTATTCATTTCAGGAATTATGTTGCATTTACTTTCCTCTTCTAATTTCATTTCTTTCTTAAATATAATTAGTAACAGCCTAACTAATGCAGTCTCTACGGACACATGACCAGCGCGCGAGACTCTTCCAACTGGGATCTCATGTTAGAATCCAGGCAATTCCCAAGGGGTATTGGTGGTAATAATAATAATAATAATTAATAATAATAATAATAATAATAATAATAATAATAATAATAATAATAATAATAATTATCTATCTCTCTATCTTCGGGTTTTTACAGCTGCTGCCGTTTTCCGTTGCCAAACCTCCAAAGCCTACGATCTTGGGTATCTTCAATGCTTAGCCCTCTTGATTGCATTACTATCTTCATGTTTTCCTTCCACGTTAACTTTGGTCTCTCTCTTTTCTTCATTCTGGTCGGATGCCATTGATATAGTTGCTTCGGCCATCGCTCCTCTTCCATTCTTAAAACATGTCCTAACCACTTTAATTACTTTTCCTTCCTTCTCATTCTTTCAATTATGCTTTCTGCTGCTTCCATTATGTTTCTAATTTCCTTATTTGTGACATGTTCTAATTTTGACTTTCTGACACTTCTGCATAAATAATCCATTTCTAGAGTTATTAGTCTATTCTTGTAGTACTTATTGATTGTCCATACCTCACTTCCGTACATTGCAACAGATTCCACCAATGTTTTACCAATATATTTTTTTGTGTCTTTCCAAATATGCTTATCCCACCATATGGAATTTAATGATGATATTATTTTGCTACTCAATTCAATATAATAATAATAATAATAATAATAATAATAATAATAATAATAATAAATAATAATAATAATAATAATAATAATGATAACTAGAGTCCGGATGTTAGACATTTAAAAAATTCAAAATAAGCAGGCAAAATGGCACTAAAAATCATTAACATAGGCACTATACAATTCATAATTCCGATTGAGGGTCTTTCCACTTTTCAGCGGTTGCCCTTTTACCAGCCGGCTGCTGGCCCTTCACATCCACATGTGTCAATCACAGAGGTAGATGATCAACAGCCAGTGTAGGGGTGACATGTGGTTAGCATGTCGAGTCCCCCAGCCTTTATAGCTGGTTCCTCAACCTGGAGCCGCTACTTATTGTAGCTACCCAATTGCCTCACGATGCTGGGTGGGCACCGGTCCCATACTGGCCGAAATACCATGAGAAAATTTCTTCCCCCATGGAGACTCGAACCAGCGCAAGTCCCGTAGCTCTGCGCCAAGGCTTCCTACCTTAACCGCTCAGCTACGGCGCGGGACTTAAAATTCATAATACGCTCTTAAAAATAGACTACAACATAAATTTTTACAGCCTTACGTAAAGAATATAAACATATGCTATAAATAGCATACGAAGATATCAGACATGATTTTGGAACTTGTTTTGCTTTTTTTACAAAGAGCATACGTATGTTTTGCAGTGTGTACGTGCTGCGAAATGTGGTACTTCTTCGCGCAATTCACTGACATTTTACACACTTTGCAAAACAATGTTGAACCGCCACTTGTGAACATTTGCGCACCAAATTATTTCATGAAATTGGTCAGTTATAGTAAAACAACGGTTCTAAAGGTTAAAAAAAAAAGCCACATACATTTGTCGCGCCACTTTGTCTTTGAAACACCCGTCTGTGAACGAAGACTCAGACTGAATTCAGTGTTACCAAATATCAAAAATAATATTGCCAGTCACTTAAAGGTTTCTATGCAATGATATGTGCCATGCAGTTTGTCCATTTCAATTAATTTAATTTAAATACTAAGTTAATTTCAAGAAAAAATGGCAAATAGGCATTTATAGGCATTGTAAGCTAAAAATAGGCTTTTATAGGCAAAATTAACTTCATGGAAAACAACTCTAGGGTCATCGGTATGAACTTATATGAAGTCACTTTTGCAATATCTATAATAAATAACTGTAGGCATTTTTCCTAATATCCGGTTTCTAATAATAACTAACTCACTGGCACTATCGAACCCGTAGGTTCATGATAGGATCGATAGAACCAGTGAGTTAGCCAGTGAGTTGGTTAGTTAAAAGTTATTAAGTATTAATGATATTTGCATATTTATTTATTCTCGAATGAGTGTTGTAATTATTTTCCGCGTTTTGTCCTGAATTTATCCACATTTCAGTTATCCATATTCTGGGTTTATCATTAACTCGTAGCATGCCAATCTTTCACGATTTGAATTCAGAAATCTTTCTTATAATATCTGACACATCCAATATTCCAGACCGTTGCATTTTCCTATAAATATCCTCAACTCAGGGTCCAACTCAGATTCAGCTCGAGGGATGAGACCCTGTAGGCCTATATAGAGGTCTGTGAATGATAAGGGTGCCGGCTGACCATGCCTGACGCACCATCACGGGGGCAGTTGAACGAAATGAAATGGCTCAAATGAGTATGGAGAAATGGTGGAATGAAATTGTGACAGGGGAAAACGGGAGAAAACCTGAGAAAAACCTGCCCAAGCTCCGTTTCATCAACCACGAATCCCACATGGAGTGACCGGGAATCGATCTCAGGACGACAGCGCTGAGAGGCAAGCGTCTAACCGCTTGCGCCATGGAGCAGCCGTTTGCATTTTCCTAGTACGTGTATTTCTCTTCAAAGTTCCCGCATATTTGACATACTCGCTTATCGTGATCGTCGATATTTTTTTAGAAATTACTAGCTAATACCCGGCGTGCGCTGCTACTCCTAAATAAATGTATATGTGTCTTTACCACCAGCCGTGCGCAGTTATGCTTGCCCGGGAATCTGCTTATCCCGATCTTCTTGGCATCAATGAAAGAAAAAAATGGTTATTGTGAGTTATCCATAGAAGATAAACATATGCTGTCGCGGAAGTTTTTGGAGAGTTTTTTGAGATATTCAATTCTGTGTATATTAATTTCGTGTATTTGTTATGGTTTAGGCAGCGCAGGCCATTTAAGCATCAAAATAGGGACTTTATTTCACGATTTTCACTACAAAGGATGATTTTTAGCGGTGAAGGGGTTGAGTATTATAACTCTCTTATATCCTATGTTCATCCCCGAAATCTCCTGATTGTTTTTTTCAAAAAGCCCCATCTCAGTCATATGAACGGTATGGCAGAGCACGCTTGCCCGGGAATCTACTTATCCAGATCTTCTTTGTAGCAATGAAAGACAAAAATGGTTATTGTGAGTTATCCGTAAAAGATAAACACATGCTGTCGCGGACATTTTTGTAGAGTTTTTTGACATATTCAATTCTGTGTACATTAATTTGGTTTATTTGATATGGTTTATGCAGCGTAAGCCATTTAAGCGTAAAAATAGGGACTTTATTTCACGTTTTTCACTACAAAGGGTGATTTTTAGGGGTGAAGGGGTTGAATTTCACAACTCTTTTATAGCCTATATTCATTCCGGGAATCTCCTTAACATTTTGCAAAAAACACCATCGCAATCGGATAAACGGTATGGCCTTGCATAAAGTACGAACAAACCAACCAACAAACAAACAAACATTTGTATATATTAGATATATGTATACGTATATATTCTCGCTTACTCGTCATATTCAATTTGAAAATAGGGACGTTAGAGCGGTCCGCCCTGTATATACGTATGTTTAGAATATAGTTTAATAAACCACATGTGAAGGTTCTCTCTGTCATATTAAATTTGAAACAGTGATGTATATGTGATGTAATTTATTAGATTGCGACCACTCGCAAGAGAGCTTTTGCTTTATGGTCCGGAGAGGAGAGGATATACGTCTCGCTTTCATATATTCTGCAAGAAGTTTGTGAATCTAAGTTATTGAATCCTCCTTTTCATCCCAGAGCCTCTCTCCGTACGTAAAATCACGCCATATTCAATCGCCTGGCCTTACACAAGTCTAAAAACTCCTAGGCTTACGTTTTTCACGGACAGATGAGCCAGGAGAATATCACAGCATATATTAGCTATTTAAATTACTTCTTGAAGTTAAATATTTTGGTTTTCAGATACTTTTGAAATTCACAATGGATTAACCATTTAAAATATCATCAGAAAAATAAAAAGCAATGGCCTTCAAAGGCGCTCATCCAGTTCGGACAAAGATAACATTAGAAAATAAACCAATAGAACAAGTGGTAAGATATAACTTCCTAGGTTGCGAAATATCATACACAGTGGAAACAGATATAAATAACAAACTAAATAAGTTTAATTATATAACAGGAACACTAAAAAGAACTTTGGAAAATAAAGCCAGGAAAGACTCTATAATGAAATTATACAAGACAATGTCAGTTCCTATTATTACTTATGGATCCGAAACATGGACAGTGACAACACAACAATCTGCCAGAATACAAGCTGCTGAAATGAAATTCCTCAGACCAATTGCAGGATATCAAAGAACACACAAAAAACATAACACAGAAATAAGACAACAACCAAAAGTAGAGGAATTAAATACAACAATAGTAAAATACAGAACAAACTGGAATGAACACTTGGCAAGGATGACTGAGAATACCAAAATCAGCATACAGCTATACACCACGAGGAAGAAGTTTGGGAAGACCTAAGAAAAGTTGGAAACAGTAGCAATTTGGAGCTGGAACGGGCTAGTATAAGCCTAAACCGTGACGAAAAAGGAGAAGAACAAGAAGAAGAAGTTAACCATTTAAATGAAAGTTTAACAAAATATATACTCATTTTTAGGTTTAGTGGGTTTCTAGGGAGACAATCGAACCCATGAACTCATAAACTGTAGTCAGAAAGTCTGACAATAGCCATTGAGGCTGATTTTTTTTATATAGGGACCTACAGATTTTCAATGTTTACAAATCTTTCCGTGCCTAAAGTTTTATTTTCCTTCTACGCTCGTCTCTATCCATCTACCCTATATTATTCCGTCCTCTTGTTCTCATTCCTGTTATTTCTTGCATCCACGAGTTTCGAGGTCTTTCTTTCTTTCTTCTTTCAGATGGACACCATTCCAATGTTTTTCTGGGTAACCATTCTTCTTGCATTCGTCGCACATGCCCATATCAATTTAGTTTTATTCAAGTTTACTTCCAGTCCCAATTTCTTAGTGTTACTCAATAGGCCCTAGAGCGTGCGTGTTGGCCGTTAGTATCTCCTCGCTGTCTCTCAATAGTACTACATCATCAGCATAAATCAACAGCCCATTAATACCAAACAACTATTGTAATACAATCTCAAATTACGCTTAAATTGTCAATTGAAAAATAATTCAATTTTTCTTAGAAATCTTTTGAACTAAGAGTGATAGGGAAAATCCAGTCATTTTCGAAATCAGCGCATCGTTTCCCACTAGAATCAGTTATTTCCACTTCGGAGGTAAAAATTGTGTTGAGTAGTGTAATTATACAGTTTATGTTTATCTTTATTATTACTATTATTATTATTATTATTATCATTATTATTATTATTATTATTATTATTATTATTATATTATTATTATTATTATTATTATTATTATTATTATTATTATTATAATTACCATTATTATTAAACTCCACCATTGCCGGTCCCAAGTCCGGGTGAGAAAGGAGAAGGGGGAGGAGTAACACCTCGTTAAAAACCTAGGTTCAACTGACCCGGCTGATAGTACCTTGTAAGGGTCCCTAGACAGGGTTACGGTGAAGACCCTAACGGCGGATGCAGCAGAGTATGAGACCTACGGTATGGTGCAGGCGGCGGATGAGGCAATAAAGGGTGGATCAGACTCTTAGCTGCAGTGAAAGCAACTGATCTATGGTGGACTCCAGAAAAAGTGTCTGCTCCTCCAGGTTGGGGGTTGATGCTATGGGCCAGCTCCTCATACATTGTACGTAAAAAAACTTAATGCTAAGAAACCAATATATATATAGGCTATTGTAAATTTTGGTTGAGGATACCTGTGTATACAACAGAAATAATTCTGAAATAAAAAAATAAAATTATTTATTATTATTATTATTATTATTATTATTATTATTATTATTATTATTATTATCATCATCATCATCATCATCATCGGCCGCCGTAGACTAGTGGTTATGCTCCTTGTCTTTGGTCTCGAGGGTCGCGAATACAAACCCGGCCGGGGTCAATGGATTTTTTAGGATGGAAAAATCCAAGGAGCAAGTCCTCCGGGAGGGACTTTAAAGCCGTGGGTCCCGAGTCTGGAGATTTTCAGGCTCGTAAAAGATCCTTAAGCCTGAATAAAAAAATCCTCTAAGCAAAATTTACCGAATTTTCCCGTCCTAGTACTACCTTGGTTTCCAAGCGGTACGCTGACCATGGGCCACTCCAATGACATCTATACGAAAACAAGTGTAACTAAATTAGTATGTTTCAATGTCTTTCCTGTAGGGGAAGACCGCCTAAATCTCGTTGAGGGAAACAAGGGCTTACAAGATATTATTATTATTATTATTATTATTATTATTATTATTATTATTATTATTATTATTATTATTATTATTATTATTATTATTATTATTATTATTATTATTATTATTATAAGAAGAAGAAGAAGAAGAAGAAGAAAAAGAATGTGACAAGCTAATAATAATAATAATCATAATGCGAGAGAAATCAAATTATAGAAGGAATAACTAAAAATAAAATAAAATCTAGGGAAAAGAATGTTTGGATAAATTTCATGTTCGTAGCTATGAACTACACGATTCGATAGTGTCTGAGTTGGTTAACATAATTATTTTCACTATTATCATCATTCTCAAACGCTATCGTTCGGTCAAATTTAAATTCGTTAACAGACGTTAGATAAAATACAACAATTAAAATTTTGAACTAATGCTAAGCTTAACTCAGTGATTCGTTAAAAATCTGGGCACTTCGTCGTTTCAAATGTACGGATTACGCTCCACCACTGAAAATTAACTTAAAAGCACATCCCCACTCTCCACTCGTTTCAAAGTTTTATTGTGGGGCGGAGAAGAACAAAGGGATTTAGTCATTAGAATCTTTGTAATGATGAATTCAGTTACAACAGACTTGCTAACTTAACTTCACAAGACGGAGGGAAGTGGCGCTCATTGAAGGGGGGGAACGATATGGAATTGATAAGTTTCTACAGGAAATGAATAGAACCGGCAAATCAGGTGGCCATGTCGACATATTTCACTCAGGCAGCCGGCAGAAACCCATTCCAAACATTTTATGACTCGTAAAATGCGATATTCTATTTGATAATCTTTATACATAAAACTGAGTGTGTCTATCTATCCTTTATGGACTAAAAAACTTCGTGACCGATTTGAATGGGGTTTTCACCATCGATCAGAGAATTTTTCTGGGACAATTAACGTAGGCCTATATAACATAATATTCTACGTACTATAGGGCCGGAGCTAAACACTGCCGGTTCACCACCCGTCGGTGCTAACTGGCATGCACTTGTTGACTTCCTGCTGGTGGCCGTAACCGGTCCGGGTGCTCTGGGATTCCTTCATGGGTTTTCCTGACCCGGTGCTTGGCGAAGGCCTACTTGACCTACCCGTCGCGTCGTGGCGCTCTTTAGCGAGTGTCTCGATGGGCCGGCACGTAATAGCTCCAACGCAACTGATTTTATATGTGGTAGCTTCCCGTTGTTTTCCACACCGGTGAAAGATGATGATGATGATGATAAGGATGATGATGATGGCCATATGATTTCGGGGACCGTTTGGGCCTTAAAGTTTTCCTGGCATTTGTCTTACAGGTGAGGAAAAACCCCGATAAAAACCTCACCCAGAAAAACTGTCCCAACCGGGGATCGAACCCGGACCCGCTGCGTGACAAGGTAGCACGCTACCTCGAGACCACAGCGGTGGACATTATATATATATATATATATAATTAAAGGATGTAAATGCAAAAAATGTCAAATTTTTTTTTAAGATTTTAGAGTTAAGAAATTCTATCTTCAAAAACATTCAAGATTAAAAGTGTGTAATACATTGGCTCTTCCAACTCATTTGTATGGTAGTGAAGTATTGACATTGAAACATAAGGATATACAGATACTTAGATCTGCTGAAATGAAATACCTTCAGAAAATACACACTAATAGATTATAAAAAAATGAAAATATCTTAGACGAAATACACATGGAACCTTTAAAAAAACATAATTTCCGATTATAAGTCAAGAGAGATGCAATATGTTCATCGAATGGAGGATCACAAGATACCCAAGGAGAGGTTAAGCTATCAACCTGCAGGAAGAAGACTATATATATATATATATATATATATATATATATATATATATATATAGGCCTATATGACATGAAAAGAAAAATAAGTGCCTGAGCCGGGATTTTAATCCGAGTCCCCCAACTCTATGCGTTAGTGCTATACCACTGAACTACTCAGTAATCCTAACACTAACATTTATTTATCATCATCATCAATTTATTTGTTTATTTATTCATTGTATATGTATCATTCTCAATTCACGAGGGGCATGCGATATCGGTCTAACTGCCATCTAGTGGCTACTATAACAAGTAAGCATTTTAAAGAGAATTTTTACTTTATACCAGTAACGCTTGCATATTTAGATGTCATAACTATTTTTTTTTTTACATTTTGCAATGAAGGTCAATTATGACATGCAAATGAAAATAAATGCCTGTAGCCACTACTGCTCAGGGCCCAGCTCCGAGTGTCTGAAAGGAATTTGCTGTCTCAGCTGTTAGTACTATGAGAAGCATAGAAGTGTACATCCCACTCCCCACACTTCTCCCCGCAAACACACAGAGCTTGGTCTCGAGCTGTAGATGGGAGTTGGACCGATATCCCGCTGCCTCTCGTGAATTGAGAATTATAGATCAGCCTCATGGGCTAGTGGTTAGCGTCTCTGACTACAGTTCATGAGGTCCCGGGTCCGATTCCCGGTCAAACCACAGGAATTTTTCCTTCAAGGGAATTATTCCTGTGGTTGCCCGTGGTCTGGGAATTTAAGTTAAGTTTAGGTTAAGAACTCTCCTAGCGCTTCATTATCAATTATTACTCATCCTATCATTGGCGAAACGTAACTCCGTCTTCCAGGTGCACCAACCTAAGAAGTGGATTACAATTCCGCCAGATCAGGGGAGAAAGCCAGAAAAGTCATAAAAGACAACCTTGTGGCTTTAGACATTATATATATATAATATATATATATATATATATATATATATATATATACACACACACAAGAAAAATAAATGTTTGCGTTAGGAATCCTAAGTAGCTCAATCTGTAGAGCACTAACGTATAGAATTAGAGGTCTCGGGTTCAAATCTCGGATCAGGCATTTATTTTTTATTTTTATGCATAATTGGCCTTCAACTAGATTATGTCTTTACAACAGTAACCGGTAGTCGCTGGAAAAGAATCAGACAAAGTTTGGTAAAATTCACACTTAGCTGTCGGTGTCTGAAAACAGTATTATTCTTGTTCCGGGAGAGTAACGTTAAGACATTAAGGAATTCAATGAACTATAGGTCAAGGGTTAGCTCAATATCGTGACGTCATTCGCGACAAGTGGCTCCCTGTTCACACTTCACATTATTTGCTGATGTCTCAGCTTCTTCGAGAATACTTCACCTCTTCTCACCAGTTTCCAAAAATTAAATTCTTGTATCTGTTACATCTGTAGTGTACACTAATTCACGCTCTTCACTTTTAGTCACTATTATTATTATTATTATTATTATTATTATTATTATTATTATTATTATTATTATTATTATTATTATATAATTATAAAAATATTGGAATGATGTCTACCTAGAAGAAGAAGAAGAAGAAGAGGAAGACCTCGAAATTCGTGGACGCAAGAAATAAGAATTGGAATGAGAACAAGAGAACTGGAGGTCATGCACTGGAAGGATAGAGACGAGTTGAGAAGGAAAATAAAAATTTAGGCACAAAAAGATGCGTAAACATTAAAAATCTGTATATAAATAAATAACAATTAAAATTAGTATTATTATTATTATTATTATTATTATTATTACTGTAATTTAAGATATGACTATTTATTTATTATTATTATTATTATTAGCGATTAATGTAATTTAGACATAAGACTAATTATTGCATAATAATTTATTAATATTACAATATCATTATTATTATTATTATTATTATTACTCTAATTTGCTAATATAAGATATCATTATTATTTTTATTACTATAATTTAGATATAAGACATTATTATTATCAATTATTATCATTATTATTATTATTATTATTATTATCATTATCATTATTATTATTATTACTATTATTATTAGTATTATTAATATTACTATTACTATATTTTAGATATAAGGCCAATTATTATTAACAGAATAAATGTTACCCAAAAAAACATTTGAACGGTGTCCACCTGGAAGAATAAAGAAGACCTCGGTCTCATGGATGCAAGAAATAAGAACTGTAATGAGAACAAGAGGATTGTAGAACTGGTGCGAATGGATAAGGACAGTGGAGAGGGAAAATTAAATCTTTAGGTATAGATAGATGTGTAAGCGTTGAAAATATGTACATAAATAAAATATTAATTATTATTATATTATTATTATTATTATATCTATTATCATCAATATTAGTATCATTATCAATATATTATCATTATCATATTATTATTATTATTAGTATTAATATTATTATTATCATTACTATTATTATCATATTATTATTGTTATTATTGTTATTATTATGGTTAGTGTTATACATTGCTATTATCGGTATTATGATCGTTATTATTATTATATTATTATTATTATTAGATTATATTATTAGTATTAGATCTATTATCATCATATTATATCATTATCATATTATTACATTATCATATCTTAGGATTATTATTAGTATAATATTATATTATCATTACTATATTATCATATTATTATTGTTATTATTATTAGTTATTGTTATCATTGCTATTATCGTCTATTATCGTTATTATTATTACTTAGTAATTATATTATTATGATTATATTATTAGGATTATGATTATTTGATTATTAATTATTATTATTATTATTATAGTCATTATTTAAACACAATTATCTATTCAGAGTTATTATTTCAGTCTACTCTGCAAGTAGTTTGGAGACAGGCAGACAGCAGAAGGCTGATTCCTAAGACTCCGTCAATACAACTCGGTAGCTATTGTTTCCCCTCTGTGTAATCAAGTTGGAATCCCTTCACACATTCGTCTCACGTCCCGCAGGATTATACCCAGCTCTGTTTGCCTTACTTAACTGTAATCTCAACAATTACCATCCAGACTTACGCCATCATTATGACAGATGTGGTTATTAATGCGGTAATTAAGCCAATTTGCTATCTTGGAAAATAGGATAGAAATCTCTACGTCTCCTCGAGTTGTTAGTTTACATTTCCAAATTATCTCAAGTTAACTTTTGTGGAAACTCTGTCGCAGATAACTAACGTCAAATCAAAATCAATAAGGGCACAGGGAAAAAACCACCTAACTCACTTTTTCACGCAAATCTAGAAAACAGAACTTTAACCGTACAACATACCTGCTGTGCTAAACTAACTAACTCACTGACACTATCGAACCCGTAGGTTCTGGGCAGCGCGGGCGTAAGCTCTCCATACATCCATATCCTGAGCTAATGTTTTCCAATCATTCTCTGTATAATCTACTTCCCTCAAATCATAGTTAATATTATTCTCCCACCTCATTCTTGGTCTACTAACTGGGCGTTTTCCCTCTGGTTTTCAAAATAAGCAGGCAAAATGGCACTAGAAATCATTAACATAGGCACTATACAATTCATAATTCCGATTGAGGGTCTTTCCACTTTTCAGCGGTTGCCCTTTTACCAGCCGGCTGCTGGCCCTTCACATCCACATGTGTCAATCACAGAGGTAGATGATCAACAGCCAGTGTAGGGGTGACATGTGGTTAGCATGTCGAGTCCCCCAGCCGTTATAGCTGGTTCCTCAACCTGGAGCCGCTACTTATTGTAGCTACCCAATTGCCTCACGATGCTGGGTGGACACCGGTCCCATACTGGCCGAAATACCATATCGTGACGTCATTCGCGACAAGTGGCTCCCTGTTCACACTTCACATTATTTGCTGATGTCTCAGCTTCTTCGAGAATACTTCACCTCTTCTCACCAGTTTCCAAAAATTAAATTCTTGTATCTGTTACATCTGTAGTGTACACTAATTCACGCTCTTCACTTCTAGTCACTATTATTATTATTATTATTTATTATTATTATTATTATTATTATTATTATTATTATTATTATTATTATTATTATTATTATTTAATTATAAAAATATTGGAATGATGTCTACCTAGAAGAAGAAGAAGAAGAAGAGGAAGACCTCGAAATTCGTGGACGCAAGAAATAAGAATTGGAATGAGAACAAGAGAACTGGAGGTCATGCACTGGAAGGATAGAGACGAGTTGAGAAGGAAAATAAAACTTTAGGCACAAAAAGATGCGTAAACATTAAAAATCTGTATATAAATAAATAACAATTAAAATTAGTATTATTATTATTATTATTATTACTGTAATTTAGATATGACTATTTATTATTATTATTATTAGTATTATTATTATTAGCATTAACGTAATTTAGACATAAGACTAATTATTGCATAATAATTTATTAATATTACAATATCATTATTATTATTATTATTATTATTATTATTATTATTACTCTAATTTGCTAATATAAGATATCATTATTATTTTTATTACTATAATTTAGATATAAGACATTATTATTATTATCATTATCATTATTATTATTATTATTATCATCATTATCATTATTATTATTATTACTATTATTATTAGTATTATTAATATTACTATTACTATATTTTAGATATAAGGCCAATTATTATTATACAAGAATAAATGTTACCCAAAAAAACATTTGAACGGTGTCCACCTGGAAGAATAAAGAAAGACCTCGAGTCTCATGGATGCAAGAAATAAGAACTGTAATGAGAACAAGAGGATTGTAGAACATGGTGCGAATGGATAAGGACGAGTGGAGAGGGAAATTAAATCTTTAGGTATAGATAGATGTGTAAGCGTTGAAAATATGTACATAAATAAAATATTATTATTATTATTATTATTATTATTATTATTATTATTATTATTATTATTATTATTATTATTATTATTATTATTATTATTATTATTATTATTATTATTATTATTATTATTATATATATTTTCCTACAAGAAGCTTCCATGCACGTCTTTCATTCCCCATTCGTGCCACATGTCCTGCCCATCGCAGTCTACGAGACTTAACTGTTCTTATTATATCTGGCTTCCTATAAACACCATGTAGTTCACTGTTATGTAGTCTCCTCCACTCACCTATCTGTTCATCTCTCTTTGGTCCAAAAATTTTCCTCTGATTGAGGGTCTTTCCACTTTTCAGCGGTTGCCCTTTTACCAGCCGGCTGCTGGCCCTTCATTTTCCTAAGAACTTTATTCTCAAATACTCGTAATCTCATTTCCTGCCTTAAAGTAAGAGTCCATGTTTCGCATCCATATAATATAACTGGTAGAATAGTTTATATATTTTCAGTTTAACGTATTTTGAAAGGATTGGGAAGTCAATAGTCTCTGTAATGCATAATTGGACGCATTTCCAGAATTGAGCCTATGTTTAATTTCTTTGTGCATCTCATTCCTATTTGTGATTATTGTTCCTATACCTTCTGTGCTTTGATCCAAATTTATTTCTGGGCTCTTTATTCTCAGATACTAGTAATATTTTCTCCTTCTTTGAATGAGAGACAATTTTTGCATTTTTCTTTGGTCCAAAAAGTTTCCTGAAAATCTTATTATCAAACGCTCGTAATCTTTTTTCCTCCCTTAAAGTAAGAGTCCATGTTTCACATCCATATAATATAACTGAGAGAATGACAGTTATGTTCCTTGCCTCTGTTCCCGAGGGTCGCAGCTTCAAACCCGGCCGGGTCGATGGATTTTTTAGGATGGAAAATCCAAGAAGCAAGTCCTCCGGGAGAGACTTTAAGCTGTGAATCTCGAGTCTGATGATTTCCAGGCTCGTAAAATTCTTAAGCCTGTTTAAAAGATACAATTCTAGATTTTTCACTTATTTTAAGTGTATATACTGTACATATATGTTAGGTTTTCTAACGAGACAATGCATGTTACCGGGTCCATCTTTGTCTATTTCTAACAGCCTCTAAGCAAAATTACCGCATTTTCCCATCCTAGTACTATCTTGGTTTCCTACGAGGCGGAATGTTGGCCCCAGGCCATTCAATGTCATCTATCCGAAAACTGTAACTAAATTATTATGGTTGAATTTCTCCCCTGTACGGAGAGAGCGCCTAAGTCTCGATAAGAGAAACAAGTGTTTACAAGAATATATTTTGAGTTTAACGATTTTTTAGATAAGTTGGGACGACAAGAGTCCCTGTAATGCATAATAGTATATATTTCCAGGATTGAGCCTACGTTTAATTTCTTTGCTCATCTCATTTCTGTTTGTAATTATTGTTCATAAATATTTGAATTCAGCCACATCTTCAAAATTCCCTCATTTGTCATTAACTGTCCATTTCCATTATATGAATTATTTTTATGTGGGGACATATTTAGTTTTATCAATGTTTACTCCCTTAAAGTCCACCGCTGTGGTCTCGAGATAGCGTGCTGCCTTGTCACGCAGCGGGCCCGGGTTCGATCCCCGGTCAGGGCAGTTTTCTGGGAAAGGTTTTTATCGGGGTTTTTCCTCACCTGTAAAACAAATGACAGGAAAACTTTAAGGCCCAAACGGTCCCCGAAATCATATTATCATATGACCATCATCATCCTTATCATTAACATCATCATCATCATCCTTCACCGGTGTGGAAAGCAACGGGAAGCTACCACACCTACAATTCCCTAGTAAAGCTGCAAGCATAGCATGAAAGTGCTATGATTGCAGTGAAGGACCTGCCTTCGGGCAGAATTACTATGGATGGACTTCCTTAAAGTAAGATTCCATAATTTAAAAACGTTTTTTCTTATTTTTTGTTATATGATTTATTGTAATTGTAATTAGAAGTTTGGCTATAATTATTCATCCTAAATGATTAATTGATGGGGATCCAATGTCAATAGTGGGAGAAAGGCTTCTATGAAAGAAGGCTCAAAAAAATGAAAGAAAGAAAAATACTTCTGAAATAATAAATAGAATTATTCCTGATCGTAATCATTTTGTAACAAACTTAGTGCGCAGTCCTTGGTACGTTCCTTCACGTACAATGTCTCGTCAAAAGAAAGTAAAACATATATATAAAGGTATTAACATTAATAATAGTTTTAATGATTTAAGTAAAATATTGGTCTTGTAAACCTCTCTCTTTGATCCTAAATTTTTTCTGAGAATTTTTTTTCTAAAAGCCCAGGTTCATAACCCGATGGAGTTGAAATATTTAATTAATATAATAATTTAATTGCAACATGTTTAATTTCGGGACCAGGAGAGGTAATGGTGTACAACTTCTAATCGCTAGATTGTGCACCAGATTCCTGCATTAAATTGCAAACCTCTCCGCAGTACATAATAAAGTGTTTCTCAGTTTTTTTATGTAGGTGGTATCGTGGCATACTATCCCAAAATATATTTCGTAAACCAGAAAAAATCGGACCATATATTCAAATAAATGAGGAATTCGCTTCGTGTGGGGAGACTTTTCCTCAACTTATACGAAGGTGTCTAAATAGCACAAAAAGTAGGATGCGTGCAGGCAAATAGCCATCGGATACTTTTGAAATTCACTGTGTTTTAATACAAGAGGATGCACTATCACCTCTACTATTCAATATTGTACTAGAGCATGACATCAAATCTTTAGAGAATGAAGAAGGCCTACAACTCAATGGTATTAAATTGTTAGTTTATGCTAAGGATGTAGCATTATTAGGCGATAGCGAGGAGGTACTAAGGACCAACATGCACACACTAATCAGTAATACTAAGAAATTGGGGCTGGAAATAAACATCAATAAAACTAAATACATGTGTCACTAATTGAAATACATTACATAATAAAAATGGGTCCACCGCTGTGGTCTCGAGGTAGCGTGCTGCCTTGTTACGCAGCGGACCCGGGTTCGACTCCCGGTCGGGACGGGCTCCTGGGTGAGGTTTTGTTTGGAGTTATTCCTTATCTGTAAGACAAATGTCAGGAAGCTTAGGGTCCAACGGTCCCCGAAAAATCATCCAGCCATCATCTCCTCATCATCCTTATCATTACCATAACCGTACTTCACCGGTGTGGAAAGCAACGGAAAGCTACCACACATATAATTCCCTAGTAAAGCTGCAAAGCATAGCATGAAAATGCTATGATTGCAGTGAAAGACCTGCCCTCGGGCAGAATTACTATGGATGGTATAAAAATGGACAGTTAATGGCAAATGAGGGAAGTTTTGAAGAAGTGGCTGAATTTAAATATCTAGGAACAATAATTACAAATAGGAATGAAGTGCACAGAGGAATTAAACAAAGGCTCAATTCTGTAAATATATCATATTGTACATTACAGGGACTCTTGTCGTCCCAACGTCTCTCAAAAAAAGAAGTCAAACTAAAAATATATAAAACTGTTATTCTCCCAGTTATTATATACGGATGTGAAACATAAGCTTTAAGGGAGGAGAAAAGATTACGATAATTTAAAAATAAAGATATTAGAAAAATGTTTCTACCAAAGAGAGATGAACAGACAGTTGAACAGAGAAGACTATTTAACAGTCATCTATAGACCTATGATCTTTATCTTCTTGTCTTGTATCTTGTAAGCCCATGTTTCCCTTAACAGAGATTTAGGCGCTCTCCCCCTACAGGGAACAATATGAACCATACTAATTTAGTTACACTTGTTTTCGTATAGATGTCATTTGAGTGGTCCGTGGTCAGCGTTCCGCCTCATACTGATATTTAGGAAACCAAGGTAGTACTAGGACGGGAAAATTCGGTAAATGTTGCTTAGAGGCCTTTTCATTCAGGCTTAAGGATCTTTTACGAGCCTGAAAATCTTCAGACTCGGGACCCATGGCTTAAAGTCCCTCCCGGAGGACTTGCTCCTTGGATTTTTCATTCCTTAAAAAAATCCATCGACCCCTGCCGGGTTTGAACCCGCGACCCTCTGGACCAGAGGCAAGGAGCATAACCACTAGTCCACCGCGGTCGATAAGAAACCAGATATAATACGAATAGGAAAGTCTCGTAGACTATGATCGGCAGGACATCTGGCACGAACGGGGAATGAAAGAAGTGCATGGAAGCTCCTTGTAGGAAAATCAGGGGGAAAGCCCCCAGTTGGTAGACCAAGATTGAGGTGCGAGAGTAACATTAACCATGATTTGAGGGAAGCATATTCGACAGGCAATGATTTGAAAACATTAGCTGAGGAAAGAAATGTGTGGAGAGCTTATGCCTGCGTAGCCATTGGTCTACGGGTTCGATAGTGATATAGAGACTTTTCCTTAATAAACTTTTATAAGATTCATGATGTGTTCCGTTGAGGTATTAATCAAAATTCCGATTCCGATTGAGGGTCTTTCCACTTTTTCAGCGGTTGCCCTTTTACCAGCCTGCTGCTGGCCCTTCACATCCACATGTGTCAATCACAGAGGTAGATGATCAACAGCCAGTGTAGGGGTGACATGTGCTTAGCATGTCGAGTCCCCCAGCCGTTATAGCTGGTTCCTCAACCTGTAGCCGCTACTTATTGTAGCTACCCAATTGCCTCACGATGCTGGGTGGGCACCGGTCCCATACTGGCCGAAATACCATGAGAAAATTTCTTCCCCCATGGAGATTCGAACCAGCGCAAGTCACGTAGCTCTGCGCCAAGGCTTCCTACCTTAACCGCTCGGCTACGGCGCGGGACTATTATTCAAAATTAAGATATAAAATTATGGAATATTCACCTCTTCGTACTCGAAGAGATGGAAATCATGAAAGCAGCTTACAACAACAACAACAACAACAGTCTGATAAACGAAAACGAACCCAATACATGTAACCACCTCTACCAGATCTTCAGTGAAACACCAGTTTTGAATCCTGCCGATGATGGGACAAGTCCCAAAAGCGCTACAGTTTAATTATTAATTAAGTTGAGGAGACGGACCTTACTTACTTACTTACTCACTGGCACTATCGAACCCGTAGGTTCATGGCCGCGCGGACATAAGCTCTCCATACATCTCTATCTTGAGTCAATGCTTACCAATCATTCCCTGTATAATCTACTTCCCTCAAATCATAGTTAATGTTGTTCTCCCACCTCATTCTTGGTCTACCAACTGGGCGTTTTCCTTCTGGCTTTCCTACAAGAAGTCTCCATGCACGTCTTTCATTCCCCATATGCGCAACATGTCCGAAGACGGACCTTTCAGGTGAATAGTCCATAATTTTATATCTTAATTTTCCTTAACCCTTAAATTCGTAATGTATCTTTTTGGATACATCAGTTGGTTTAATTAATTTAATATTTTAAAGAAATCAGAAGAAAACCAACAAAAAGAAACCACTTAAACATGTGTCTAATTATAGAATATATCTAATAATAACAGTTACATAAGATTCCGTTTTCACTGCGGTCCGCCACATCCAAATAACTAACAGAAGAAATTTGTGTTTTGCCAATTTAAGGGTTAATAGGACCAGAAATTCGGTGTGTCATGTCATTACCTTTAATGAATCCACCAGGAGATGGCAGAGTGTAGTGTATTTTGACAAATGAAGGATGCACGATTTGCATGTGTACACTGGGAATAATGAAGCACATAGGAGAGACTTGAGACGCCGTGTTTGTCGGACAGAGCCACCCCGGCTTCATTAAGCTTACTCAGCGAGACTTCTACCCCCGTCTTGTGGCTGCCCCCTTCATTACTCTAATGCCTCACCCACCACTCCTGAGAATACACACTTTCTTATTTGCTCACTTCCACTGAACCAAATTACTATTATTCCTCCATTTTTACGTCACCAATATTTCTGTGACTCTTGTCATTCCAATGTCCTTCAAAAAAGCTGAAATTATGTCCACCGCTGTGGTCTCGAGGTAGCGTGCTGCCTTGTCACGCAGCGGACCCGGGTTCGATCCCCGGTCGGGGCAGTTTTTTCTGGGTGAGGTTTATATCGGGGTTTTTCTTCACCGGTAAGACAAATGTCAGGAAAACTTTAAGGCCCAAATGGTCCCCGAAATCATATGGCCATCATCATCATCCTTATCATTATCATCATCATCATCATCATCACCCTCACCGGTGTGGAAAGCAACGGGAAGCTACCACACCTACAATTCCCTAGTAAAGCTGCAAGCATAGCATGAAAATGCTATGTTTGCACTGAAGGACCTGCCTTCGGGCAGAATTACTATGGATGGATATATATATATATATATATATATATATATATATATATATATATAATTCTTCCCCGTTGGGGGTCAGGATTTTTAAACTGACCCTAACCCTCTGGCGGCACTATGGCCCTGGGGTCGACTCAGCCTCTAACGGAAATGAGTACCAGACGCTTGTTCTGAGGGTAAAGGCGGCCGTCACGCAGGGCTGACAACCCGGCTGACATAAAGTGCCGATTGTTTAGAAAACGTGGGAGCCTTAACCTCCTACTACCCCAAGGGCCTCCGGGCCTGTTGTGGGATCACTTTACTTTATATATAATTCTTCTGTACGTGTGTACTGAAGTCGTCCTAAACGACTGGATCGATTTTGATGATTATTTTCTGTGTGTTTGATTGGGGTCCTCGATGGTTTAGATACACAATTGGGCCCTCTAAAACCATTAGGTGTAGCAGTTCATCTGAATTGAAAATTTGAAAATAGCTCTAGCGGTCACATCATTCGATGTTTCGCAACGAAACTCAGTATATCGTATTACTTTATCCAAAAATGAGCGAATTCGACAATTAGAAGTGGAGGTTTACTTGAAGCCCGAAAATAAAAACTATCTTAACGACTAGACACATTTTATTTATTATTTATTTATTTATTTATTTATTTATTTATTTATTTATTTATTTATTTATTTATTTATTTATTTATTTATTTATTTATTTATTTTGTATTTGAGTGGGTTCCTAGATGGTTTAGATTCACGATTGGACTCGATAGATGGCGCTGCGATCGGGTTATAGGATTTTTTATGTCAGATATGTAGTCATCTGCATTATCGACATATTCCGCGAGGCAATTTGACGTCAACGTTCGCGTTTAACAGACGGCAGTAAGGAATTTTCTTACGAAATTATTAAATAGCATAAGATCTAATTAATAAAATAATTAATGAATTTTATGGTAAAAAGATAACTTATAGGTATATTAAATAAAGAGATCGTTCTTTAGGATGACCGATTAACTTCCAAATCAAATTCTTTTCCCCAGGAATTTCAAATGCAAGACATTATCCTTATACTTCAGGGTATAATTTCACTGGTCAATATGATTTTTGTCTCATGAGTACCAATAGTTGTACTTCATGCAGTTTTTTTATCGTGTTTTCAATTACATATTCGGAATTTCTCCATCGCCCACAGTTTTTTATTTCAATTTCAATTAATGGATTTATTATTATTATTATTATTATTATTATTATTATTATTATTATTATTATTATTATTATTATTATTATTATTCCGGCTTTTACAATGAATATACATTTATTGGATTTAAATAATTTAAATAATAATTTTTAATAAACGTTTTTTCGTCCATTTATCCATTGTAAAATAAAACCAAATGAGCTAACTCAAATGGTTTTCAGCTATGGAAAAGAGATATCAAGGCAAATGGAATCCTAATATGCTGGCCGATTATTGTTGGACAATCAAGAGGGATGCTCCACAGACGAAATATGGCAGAAAATCGTCATTTCTTACTTTCTAGGTGAGTCTGAATGTTCGAATATTGTGTAGTTACGAATGTAGAAAATATTAAAGTGCTTGCAATTATAAATGCCTGTCTCTCGGAAACCTTGCGTGATGGAGAAACCCCGATATCATATTTGAATTGAGGAGAAAAAATACTATCAAAATCACATATTTTTCTTTCTGAGACAAAAAAGTTATTTTTTGTAGCTCAGTTTTTTCTCCCAAACTGTAAGTGCTTTAGATTTTTAAAACTGTTTCAATAGCATTGCGAATCTATGAGGATAAACAATGAATTTAAGAGTTTGGGGGAAACATTTACACTGTGCAACTAAAAAAAAATTGTTTTGTTTGTTTTGCCTCAGAAAGAAAAAAATGTGATTCTGATAGTATTTTTTCTCCTGAATTAAGATATGATATCGGTTTTTCTCCATCACGCAAGATTTCCGATAGACTGAAAAATATAATTTCAAATACTTTAATATTTTCTACATTCGTAACTACACAATATTCGAACATTCGGACTCACCTAGAAAGTAAGAAATGACGATTTTCTGCTATATTTCGCCTGTGGTGCATCCCTCTTGATGATCCAACAATAATCGGCCAGCATATTAGGATTCTATTTGCCTTGATATCTCTTTTCCATAGCTGAAATCTCCTCATGAAAGTGTTCCCCGTTTTATTTTACAATGGACAAATGGACGAAAAAACGTTTATTAAAAAATAATTATTTAAATCCATTAATTGAAATTGAAATAAAGAACTGTGTGTGATGGAGAAATTCCGAATACATATTTGAAAACGCGATATAAAACTGCATTAAGTACAACTATTGGTACTCATGAGACAAAAATCATGTTGACCAGTGTTATATAACACGAGTCACAATAAAAATGTTACAAAGATGTTAAAATAATATTAAATGTTATTAGAAACGAAACCATAGTCCTACCATTTTGGCAAAACTTTATGTGGGACATTTTAATACCATACCTCTTGCGAGTTAAGTTCCAGTTGTACTGTAAACAAAGTTGCATGAGGTATTACTCCGATGACTCCAACTATTGAGCGAACCATGGTGCTGTTTTACCTGCCATATGACAGAATTGTGAAAAGAACTATCATCGATAGAAACATTGTTCTTAGGCAAACATTGTATTTTTACGGGAAATGAGACTGAATACAAGGTAAGATGGTACCAATAGTTAGGAACTTCTTCTATTCCTTATTTATTTATGTCAAAAAATGATATATGTGCCTATCTAATCAGACGTTTACGTTCCATGGCGACTCACCTATAAATTCTGCTGTTATTTTCACCACATCTTCAATCACTAATGTATGATATTTTTCACTAAACTGTTTGAAAATATTCAGAATATTTTTTTCTCTCCGCTTTTTAAATGCTTTCCTTCCCGATATTTTAGAAATTCTACATAAGCGGTCATTTTGAAACAACTGAAATTCCAACGAATTCTGTATTGCAATTATATATATTTTAAGATTCTGTCATATAACTTATATAGACATGTGCTAGATCGATACTAGTAAAATTCATGGTAAGTTTTCGTTGAGGTATTAGTTCACAGTAATATAATGTACGGTTAAAAACTATAAAATAGTTACCTTGTAGGTTCGTCTCCTCAACGTAAGTTATTTTAAAACTCTGTAAGCCTTTCGGGACTAGTCCCATCATCAGCAGAAAGTATTAGGTGCTTGTTGAAGCACTGACTTGGTTGTGAGAATTTTGTACAGAGGATTGTGTGAACTGGGTGTGTGTTCATTGAGATTCAGGTTGTTGTTGATTTCTCAATGAATACACATCCAGTCCACACAATCCTCTGTACAAAATTCTCACAAACAACCAAGTCAGTGCTTCAACAAGGGTCAACAAGTACGGACCTAATGCATTCTGCTGATGATGGGACTAGTCCCGAAAGGTCTACAGAGTTTTAAAATAACTTAAGTTGAGGAGACGGATCCACAAGGTAACTATTTTATAGTTTTTAACCGTACATTATATGAATGTGCTAGATAATGCAAATTTTTATTATTTTTAATTTCTTTATTTCGAGTGTTAGTGAGTAAACTACATTTTCTAACACGTTTAAAGGAAGAACTATTATTCGACCAATGAAAATGCAATCCATACATCTGGTTAGTTTACTTCACAAATGAAACATAAATCGAAAGAGGTATAGGGTCACATGTTGGAAATTTGAGCCGGGACGTTTTATTAGAGCACCCTGTACATTGAGTGAAACAGGGTAAATTAATATTCGAAAATTGATGTTATTGATCTGTTTTTTATAGACTGTATTTTAACAAAGTTATTATATGTAGCAGAGCTAACTTTATGGTATACAGACACGAGTAGGCCTGGTTAAAAGGTTTACTATTAGTATTATCTGACACGACATCTGATAGAGAAAACCAACAAAGAATATAGTTAACTGTGAATTCCATGTTCTGGGAAACTGTTACCACATTCTAATGTTAGCATATGTAATGGAATAGAACATATTGCGTGCTACAGTTGTACTTTGTTTTCATGTTTCAGCAACCAGACACATTGTCACCAAACTATTATTACCTTGTCGGCTGCGGTAGTCTAGTGATTATGTTCCTTGCTTCTAGACCCGAGCGTCGGTGGGATTTTTAGGATGGAAAAATGCAAGGGACAAATCTTCCGGGAGGGACTTTAAAGTCTTGAGTCTCAACTCTGAAAATGTTCATTGTCGTTAAAGAACCGCAAGCCTAAATAAAAAGGCCTTTGTGTAAAATTTACCGACCTTCATCCATGCAACTAATGGGGATTCTATACCACTATGTCTCAATTCAAATAAAACAGAAAAACGCACGATTTATTGTTGCAATATGTAAATAATTGAGAGAAAATATAATTTTGATTTTTCCTTTAAAAAATGTGAAAAATGCTTTAAAATGAAGCGACAAATTGAGCTCAAACCAACCAAACTTCACCATATTTGCAATGTAAAATGTGGATTAGTCATTGCTCAGATAGTGTAGCCAACCTATCATAAAAATACGCTCACAAACAAGTGAAAACTTAACTAATCTGGTGTACACTAACTCGCCTATTTTCTCACTCTAACTAACCTAAACTAATACTAACTTGCTCAAACTAACACTAACTCACCCACTTGCTGACCGTACTTTGCCCAAACTAACACTAATTTGTCCAACAAACACTAACTCGCCCATTTCCTCATCCTAACTTGCCTACTAATGTAGATGGGCTCTTGGGATAGAATCCCCTTGTATGTGAGCAAACATGTTGGCAATTGGCTCTAACGGAACATGTGTTATCACATTGGCCAGCACGATGATAAAAGTCACTTGCTCTCCGATCGAATATTCACTTGTGGCACGGTGGCATAGAATAGCCTAAGAAGTACCTTAACTGCCTACTAAATGTCTCATTGAGGAGAAGTGCTAACCATATGTCACTAGTTGACGTCTGTAGGTAAATAAGTGTAACTAAATTAGCTTGTATAAGAAACTCCCGCTAGGGAGCACTCGTGGCCCAAATGCGACGATTGGGGTATATGCATATCTAGATTATTACATTAATTATTGTAAGAAATAGACGTTTATCCCGTTTTTGGAGATGGATTGTCATGTTATGATGTTCACATGAGAAATGGGGAATGAAAGACGGGCATGGAAATGCCTTGTAGGAAAATCAGAGAAAAAGTCTAGTAGGTAGGTAAAGAATGAGATGGGAGATTAGTATTGACCATAATTTGAGGAAAGTAGGGGGGGCACGCCGTAGCGTAGTGGTTAAGGCACTGAGCTACAAGCCGGAGGGTCGAGGGTTCAAGTCCCGTTGGGGTCAGGATTTTTAAACTGAACCAAACCCTCTGGCGGCACTATGGCCCTGGGGTCGACTCAGCCTCTAACCGAAATGAGTACCAGACGCTTGTTCTGGGGGTAAAGGCGGCCGTCACGCAGGGCTGACATCCCGACTGACATAAAGTGCCGATTGTCTAGTAAAAGTGGGAGCCTTAACCTCCTACTACCCCAAGGGCCTCCGGGTCTGTTGTGGGATCACTTTACTTTACTTTAGATTATACAGGGGATAATTGGAAAACATTAGAACAGGATAGGGATGTATAGAGAGCATATGTCTGTGTGGCCATGAAATATGGTTTCGACATTGCCAGTGAGTTATTATTATTATTATTATTATTAGTAGTAGTAGTAGTAGTAGTAGTAGTATCAGTATTAACTAACCCACTAGCACTATCGAACCTAGGTTCATGGCCGCGCGGACATAAGCTCTCCATACATCCCCATCCTGAGCTAATGTTTTCCAATCATTCCTTGTATAATCAACTTCCCTCAAATCATAGTTAATGTTATTCTCCCACCTCATTCTTGGTCTAGGCGTTTTCCCTCTGGTTTTCCTACAAGATTCGTCCATGCACGTCTTGCATTCCCCATTCATACCACATGCCCTACCCATCGGAGTCTGAGAGATTTAACTGTTCTTATTATATATGGCTTCTAATAAATACCATGTAGTTCACTGTTAAGTAGTCTTCTCCATTCACCTGTCTGTTCATCTCTCTTTGGTCCAAAAAATTCCCTAAGAACTTGATTCTTAAATACTCGTAATCTCTATTCCTCCCTTAAAAATTACCATTTTATTTTTTTAGTATTATTGTTATTAGTCTTCTTCTTCTACTACAAGGTTTAGGCTATGCAGCCTGTTCCGGCGAAGTTAAAAGTGGAGTCCATCTTCTACGTGGTCGGCCACGTTGTTCATTCTCATTAAGTGTTCTGTCCATTTCTTATTATTTTCACTGATTTTATCTTCAATTTTATATATACTTAATTTTTCTCGTATAGTTTCATTCCTTATTCTATCCGCTCTTGTGCATCCTTTAACATTACGTAAAAATAGCATTTCCGCAGTCTTTATCCTGCTTTATCCCGAGAGAGTGGGAGGAGGAGGAATCCAGGAGGAGCCGGGGGAGGGGGGGAGGAGGAGGAGGACGAGGAGGAGAGGGAGGAGGGGGGGAGGAGGAGGAGCAGGACCAGGAGGAGGAACAGGAGGAACAGGAGGAGGAGGAGGAGGAGGAGGAGGAGGAGGAGGGAAGAGGGGAGGAGGAGGAGGAGGAGGAGGAGGAGGGACAGGAGGAGGAGGAGGAGGAGGAGGGAGGAGGGGAGGGACAGGAGGAGGAGAGGAGGAGGAGGAGGAGGGACAGGAGGAGGAGAGGAGGAGGAGGAGGAGGAGGAGGAGGAGGAGGAGGAGGAGGAGGAGGAGGAGGGACAGGAGGAGGAAGGAGGAGGAGGAGGAGGAGGAGGGGACAGGAGGGAGGGGGAGGAGGGAGGAGGAGGAGGAGGAGGAGGAGGAGGATGAGGAGGAGGAGGAGGAGGAGGAGGACAGGAGGAGGAGGAGGAGGAGGAGGGACAGGAGGAGGAGGAGGAGGACGAGGAGGAGGAGGAGGAGGATGAGCGAGAGGAGGAGGAGGAGGGGACAGGAGGAGGAGGAGGATGAGGAGGGACAGGAGTAGGAGGAGGAGGAGGAGGAGAGCGAGGCGAGGAGGAGGAGGAGGGACAGGAGGGGAGGAGGAGGAGGGACGGAGGAAGGAGGAGGAGGACAGGAGGAGGAGGAGGGGAGGAGGAGAGAGGAGAGGAGGAGGAGGAGGAGGAGGAGGAGGAGGAGGGACAGGAGGAGGAGGAGGAGGAGGAGGGACAGGAGGAGGAGGAGGATGAGGAGGAGGAGGAGGAGGATGGAGGAGGATGATGATGATTATGAGGAGATTATGACAGATTTGATTTATTTACATTATTATTATTATTATTTACATTATTATTATTATTATTATTATTATTATGTATTATTATTATTATTATTATTAGTATTATATTATGATTATTATTTACATTATTATTATTATTTATGTATGTAATCATGTTTTTATTATTGTTTTTAATATTATTATACTACCTATGTGAGAAGCAGAGAATTATGTCAAGTTGACGCTTGTTGTAGCAGATATTGGTTGTCGATGAGACGAGGATGCTGACGGACAGAGATAGGTTTCAGTTTAAGATGTGTGTTGGTGCGGAACCATGCAAGTGGAAACACCGGACACAATAAGTGTAATCACAGCAGCAACATAAACACAACAAGACAGCCCTTATCGTGAGGGGAGGGGATGTCCTTTGCGCTCTATGGATTAACAGCTTTGTCCCAGTGTATCTTTTCCCTTGCATAAAATGTTATTTATATAACAGGTTTTAAATGTATACATGTTCCTGTGCCAAATATTTAGTTTCGATTCTCTTCCTCTATTCATCTCTATCCTTCCAGTTTGACCATCAAATTCATAATTCTCTCTATCCATGTCTTCTTAGGTTTCCCTCTTATTTTTCTCCAATTTAGAAGCCACTTGAAACTCCTAACTGACAATATTATCTTCATTCACCTTCTTCAAGTATCCAAACCATTGTAATTGTCTATTTCCCACAAACTTTCCCCCTTTGTTTAATTTAAAAATTTTAATAAATATTGTTGTATTGTTGCTTAGATCAGTTGGAATACAATTCATAATTTGTTAACATGTCTGAAGAAGATAGAGTGTACCGAAACAGCTGTCACTGAATTATATAATAAATATGAAAATCAAATAAAACTACGTTTTATTTCTTATGTAATTAATAACTGTATAATTGTTTCATTAAAGTTAATTTTGCTCAGGTAAAATCTTTCAAAATTAGAGCATCGTATACATATTTTTAAAACATCAATTTCTGCACATTACAATTTTGACTTTAATTTGGCATTTATATTCCACGTTTTTGGTCCATAGGCCATTAAACTCTAATTGTTTTTAGTAGTGTAGGCCTATCTTCACTCATCCTCTTTACGTATCCATTGTAATGTAAGCCTATGTTTTTCCCTTTACAGAGATTTAGGCACTCTCCCCCTACAGGGAAGAATTTGAAACCATTATAATTGACTATTTTAACTCATGCCCCAAATGGTATTCAATGACCAATCACATTTCAATGATTTTTTAATTACAACCAATCACAGTCGTGTTTCACCTCGAATTTATCAAACAAGTTTATCATAAGTAATGCCACGAGTGATTTCCAAATTATCGATAAATTCACGACTCACGAAGTGAGGAGTGAATTTATCTAGAGAATTTGGAAATCAAGAGTGGCATTTGTTAGGACTATTTAACGAATAAAATTAAGCTGTTTACTCACAAATCATTATTTAACTACAGTTATTTTAAAATATTTATATATTTAATGTAAAGGGCGATGTTTGAAAACAAATGAGAAACGATAGGTACGCTTCATCTGCTTCTTTTGTTTATCACTGCAACCAGATCATACTATTTATTGCCAAAGGAACGCAATATTGTAAGAATGCTCTCTAGTGGAGAAAAAATGAAACATCAAACTGTATATTAATTCATTTCTAATGTCGTATGATGTAAATATGACAATTACATTTTTCTGGATTGTTACCTGGGAAAAAATACCTTTAAGAAAGTACAAACAGTGATTTCTTTTTTTGGTGGAATAATCAATTGCTACAAATGTTTTATATTAACTCCCGCATGCGGCATGTGTTGACATTAATGCACTATATATACAATCTGGTAGCCGTATTTCTCATGGGCTCAGTCACTGCAAAATATTGGTCAGACCTGTTCAGAATATTAAAAAGGAGGAGCTTTCTTTAATATGGTAATTATAACACTGATAAATATTTCGTGAAACACGACTCTGATTGGTTGTAAAACACAAATCATTGAAACGTGATTGGTCATTGACTCCCATTTGGGGCGTGAGTTAAATAGTCATATTAAAGAAAGCTCCTCCGTTTTAACATTCTGAATAGATCATAGCATTATTTTGCAGTGACTGACTCTCCAAGAAATGCTACCAGATTGTATATATAGTGCACGAATGTCAGCTGAAAATGCTTGCGGGAGATAATATAAAAACATTGTAGCAATTGAATATATACCACAAAAAAAAGAAACCACTGTTTGCACTTTCTTAAACGTATAATTTCCCTGGAAATTACGTTCCAGAAAATATAATTAACATATTTACATCATAGGACATGAAAAATTAATTAATAACCTAATATGTTGGTTATAAATTTCTCCACTAGTGTGCATTCTTACAATATTGCGATCCTTTGGCAATAAATAATATGATCTGGTTGCAGTGATGAACAAAAAAGCAAATGAAGCGTACCAATCGTTTCTCATTTGTTTTCAAACATCGCCGTTTACATTAAATATATATAAATATTTTAAAATAACTATAGTTAAATAATGATTTGTGAGTAAACAGCTTAATTTTATTCGTTAAATAGTCCTAATAAATGCCACTCTTGATTTCCAAATTCTCTACATAAATTCACTCCTCACTTCGTGAGTCGTGAATTTATCGATAATTTGGAAATCACTCGTGGCATTACTTATAATTTCCCACAAATTGTATAATAACACCTTAATAGACAAAATATTAAAAAAAAACAAGAAATGAAAAGAATTAGATGATAAATCATAAACTGTCCTTCTATATAATCTAGAGTAATTCAAAATATATTATATTGAAATATATTTTCACGCCAAGTGTCTTCCGGGCTGAATGACCATAGTCCGGTATTCTTTAATCTCGAATATCATCTACATTGCTGTACATATATTCAGGAGATTCTGCGTGTCCTCTGCTGCAGACTACAGTTGAGGAGTTCACATCCTGAAGATGTCTACCGCAGTAGTAGATGAAACGAGATAACTACAAATAAAAGGATAGAAGAGGCTAACGCTTGGATAACAACATATTTTATGGAAGCCTCTGTCGAGAAAATAAAAAAAACTGAACCACGACAATTCAGCCGGGAAGACCAACTTAACAAAAGTCAAAATATATTATAAATATTATTTGTATTTTTTTTCTAATATAATTAAATGGAAGTCAATGCCTTAACGCCTTTACTCTGCCAGGTAAAATAAAGATGATATTATTATTATTATTATTATTATTATTATTACTATTATTATTATTATTATTATTATTATTATTATTATTATTGATAGAATACGAAATAAAGAAATAAAGGAATTTAAGGGTATACAAAAGGAGCCGAACATCATTGACATTATAGAAAATAAAAGATTACAGTGGTATGGCTATGTCAGAAGAATGCCAGAGCAAAGATTGCCTAAAATTGTTATGGAATGGATCCTAATAGAAAGAAGAAAGAAAGGTAGACCGATGAAAACTTGGATAGAAGGGGTACAAGCGGCAATGAATATCAGAGGATTGGAGGAAGATCAATGGACGGACAGAGAGGAATGACGTTTGGTTTCCGGAAGACGACGGCAGCTGCATATGATGCTGGATGATTATTATTATTATTATTATTATTATTATTATTATTATTATTATTATTATTATTATTATTATTATTACATTTTCAGAAACTTAAACTTTAATATTCTAGTGCTAATGACAGTAATGACAGTAATTCAAAGAAAAAAGTCATATTGTAGCAGTATGTGAACAATGATCTGACGAGCATGTAATTTTTTTTTTTAATTTGAAGAAGTTGTTGAATTCGAATACATAGGAACAATAATTACAAACAGGAATGAGGTGCACAAAGAAATTAAACATAGACTCAATTCTTGAAATGCACGTTATTATGCATTACAGGGACTTTTGTCGTCCCAACTTCTCTCAATAAACGTTAAACTGAAAATATATAAAACTGCTATTCTCCCAGTTATATTATATGGATGTGAAACATGGACTCTTACTGAAGTATATGTGTACAATTAATTAGTACATACTCTATGTTGGCTGCACTGGAACACGTCTTTATGGTAGCATAGAATATTCGTTAAAATCAACATGGCTGCCAAGTCTTCATGCTACGTAATCGTACGTTGTTAAATATAATATAAAAATGTATTGAAATAATCGTTTGAAAAAATGTAAAAATCATTGTAAATGGTGTGAAATAATTTTTAAAAAATGAAACCCTAAGAATAATATTTGACAGGAGTTTATGTAGGAATTTAAAATGTAGCGTCACGGGTTGTAAAGTTTAGCCAAAGTAGTTTTTAAACTTATTATTTCGACTCCTATCAACCCTCTAAACGTGAAAATAAAATTATAAGTGAAAAAATTTTAATGCAGGACTCCCAAAAAAACCCAAAATTATTCTTGAACACGCAAAAAAAAAAAATGTTATTTGCTCCCTAGAAACCGATTAAGCGCAAAAATGAGTACATTTGTTTTTAAATGTTTCTTTGGTATCATTTATAAGGTAGGTATGTCAGCATGCTGGCGTCATATGACCCAATAAGTTTCAGAAAACATGTCATTGACCTCTTATATGAAACATTTATAATTTCCAGGTCTTCCTAATTGAAATCTTTGAACTCATGTAAAAATCAGATCACTAGAAAGAGACCACATCACAACAAATAACTTGATCTTTTCTAAGAATTATCGAAACTGGAACTTTTATCTAGAAGTCACAAATCTAAACTGTTTCACGAGAAAAACGTTATATAATACATAGAACGACGTCAAACTTATGCATAGAAGTACACTCTCAAAAAAAAACAGTCTTGTAAAAAAATTAATATATTTTCAATAACAACAAAGGAAAGGTAAAGTGATCCTACTACAGATCTAAGGACGCCCTTAGGGTAGTAGGAGAGTAAGGCTCCCATCTTTCTAGACAATCGGCACAAGTTGTTTAAAAATTAATAAACATTTTCTTCTTCTTCTTCTTCTTCTTCTTCTTCTTCTTCTTCACTTCCTGGTTTAGGCAAGAGTTGCCTGTTCCGTCTTCACTAATAGATCTAAGACCATCTCTTCCGAGGACGTCCGACATCTCTTCTTCCTCTTGGAAAATAATGGAAGATTTTATTTGGTAATCTTCTTTCTTCCATTCTTTCAACATGTTCTTTCCACTGTATCTTGTTGTTAAATATCTTTTCTTTTATGGAGTAGATCTGCAGTTCTTCACGGATATCCTCGTTTCTTATCTGGTCCATTCTAGTGCAGCCTTTTACTCTTCTTAAAAATTTCATCTCGGCTGCTTGGATTTTAATTTCTTGTAAAAACATGTTCTCTAACTTCTAATTATATTCCTTATTATTTGAAATGTCAGCCGAGTTGTTAGAGCTCCTTGACTTACCCCAGATAATAATAAATGATACTCATTTCACTTAGAGGCTGAGTAAAACCCAAGATTATTCTGTCGCCAGAAGATTTGGTATATTCTTGTAAGTCCATGTTTCCCTTAACAGAGATTTAGGCGCTCTCCCCCTACAGGGAACTATTTTAACCATACTAATTTAGTTACACTTGTTTTCGTATAGATGTCATTTGAGTGGTCTGTGGTCAGTGTTTTGCCTCATACTGACATCTAGGAAACCAAGGTAGTACTAGGACGGGAAAATTCGGTAAATTTTGCTCAGAGACCTTTTCATCCAGGCTTAAGGATCTTTTACGAGCCTCAAAATCTTCAGACTCGGGATCCACGGCTTAAAGTCCCTCCCGGAGGAATTGCTACTTGGATTTTTCCATTCTAAAAAATCCATCGACCCCCGGTCGGGTTTCAACCCGCGACCCTCGGGACTAGAGGCAAGAAGCATACCCACTAGTCCACCGCGGCCGAAAGATTTAGTACAATTTAAAAAAATTTCCCCATCGGAAGTCGAACCCGTAAACCCCTGGCTTGTATAGTCTTAACCAACTATTCTCCAGCCAGCCACCTTCAAGAACTGTATAATTTTATCAAATGAAGGAAATTTGAAGAAGTGGCTAAATTAAAATACCCAAGAACAATAATTACAAACAGGAATTGGGTGCACAAAGAAATTAAACATAGGCTCAATTCTGGAAATACATGCTATTATGTATATGTGTATATATATATATATATATATATATATATATAATTATATATAATGATCTAAACTATGACTTGTCGCAGAGACTGCAACGTGTTCATAATGCTTGCGTTCGATTCATTTTCAATATCCGCCGTTATGACCATATTTCGGAACACTTTAATAACCTCTCTTGGCTCCGTCTTACTAACAAACGTAAATTGCACTCTCTTTCACTTCTTTTCAAGCTTCTGAATTCATACATTCCTACTTATCTGGCGTCCAGATTTGAGAAGTTATCCTCTTACCACAATATTGACACTAGGTCACAAGATAACAGTCTGCTAACAATTCCTCTTCATAGCGTTTCCTCTTATTCTACTTCCTTCACAGTAGCCTCTGCCCGCTCCTGGAATTTCCTTCCTCAAGATATCAGAGGTTGCCGCACACTTGATACTTTTAAGTCACGCTTATACAGTTACCTGTTGTCTAATAATTAATTTTTCTCTATTTATTTAAATTTATACTATGTCATTAATAATCTTTTTCTCGTTTTTTATATATCTTGTACATATTATACATTTAAATCGTTAAATCTAGAGAAAATCAAAATGCATTATAAATATTAATTGAATTGTATTTATAACATGTAATCGTTTATGTTTACTGTAATTTAGATGAAAGACTTTTTTTTTGTATTTTTTTAAACCTGGTTGAGTGGCAGAAAAGGCTTTAAGGCCTTAACTCTGCCAGGTAAAATAAATATATCATTATCATTATTATTATTATTATTATTATTATTATTATTATTATTATTATTATTATTATTATTATTATTATTATTATTATTATTATTATTATTATTATTACATATGACAACGGACTTATATAGACTATCAGTTTGCAACAAACATTCACAAATTTTCTTTAAATAAAGTTTTCCATCGTTCTCTCTCCTCTGTATCTTCATCTGTACACCAAATTTCCTCATTGAGTTTTGAAGGTTGTTCTTCTAGGTTGTTCTTGGTCTTCCTTTTCTGTTCCTTCTTTCAATTTTCCATGCATAGACGGCCTTTGGTAGTCTTCCATCTTGCATTCTTCTTACGTGTTCCATACCATTTTAGCCTTCTATGTTCAATCTCATCCATTATATTTCTTTCTGCATTCATCCATTGTCCACCGCTGTGGTCTCGAGGTAGTGTGCTGCCTTGTCACGCAGCGGGCCCGGGTTCGATCCCCGGTCGGGGCAGTTTTTCTGGGTGAGGTTTTCATCGGGGTTTTTCCTCACCTGTAAGACAAATGTCAGGAAAACTTTAAGGCCCAAACCGCCCCCGAAATCATATGGCCATCATTATCATCATCATTATCGTCATCCTTCACCGGTGTGGAAAGCAACGGGAAGCTACCACGCCTACAATTCCCTAGTAAAGCTGCAAGCATAGCATGAAAATGCTATGATTGCAGTGAAGGACCTGCCTTCGGGCAGAATTACTATGGATGGATGGATTCATCCATTTTTTAAATTTCTGTATTTATATTTTTTTCCAGTCGAGATTTGCTGGCAGCTCTTCTTCAAAAATCCATTTCAACTGATGTTATCCTGTTGATATGTTGTTGTATCATTGTCCAAACTTCCGATCCATGTACCATTATACTTTCTAGTATGGATTTATAAATTAGTTGTCTTGTTCTGTTAATGGTGTTTATACTCCATAGTATAGAGTTTAACATTCCTATGGTTAACGTTAAACTGAAAATATATAAAACTGTTATTTTCCCAGTTATATTATATGGATGTAAATCATAGACTCTAAGGGAGTAGAAAAGATTACAAGTATTTAAGAATAAAGTTCTTAGGAAAAATGTTTGAACCAAAGAGAAATGAACAGACAGGAGAATGGAGAAGATTACATAACAATGAACTATATGATTTTTATAGGAAATCAGATGTAATAAGAACAGTTACGTCTCGCAGACTGCGATGGGCAGGACATGTTGTACGCATGGGGAATGAAAGAAGGGCATGGAAGTTTCTAGTACAAAGACCAGAAGAAAAAAAGCTCAGTTGATAGGCCAAGAACAAGGTGGGAGAATAACATTAACCTTAATTTGAGGGAAGTAGATTACACAGGGTAAGATTGGTGAAATTATTTCAGATAGGGATGTATGGAGGTCTTATCACCGCGCGATCATGAATCTATGGGTTCGATATTGCCAGTGAGTATTTTATTTTATTTATTATATGAATTAATATGCGATTTGTTTATATATAGGCCTGTATATAGCCTATATATATATATATATAATATATATCCATCCATAGTAATTTTGCCCGAAGGCAGGTCCTTCACTGCAATCATAGCATTTTTTCATGCTATGCTTGCAGCTTTTCTAGGGAATTGTAGGTGTGGTAGCTTCCCCTTGCTTTCCACACCGGTGAAGGATGATGATGATGATGATAAGGTTTATGATGATGATGATGGTCACATGATCATATGATTTCGGGGACCGTTTGGGCCTTAAAGTTTTCCTGACATTTGTCTTATGGGTGAGGAAAACCCCTGATAAAACCTCGCCCAGAAAAACTGCCCAGACCGGGGACCGAACCCGGGCCCGTTGCGTTACAGGGCAGCACGCTACCTCGAAACCTCAGCGGTGGACAACACACACACACACACACACACACACACACATATATATATACATATATATATAGTGACCACGAGATAGCAGTTTGACCGAACGTCCCGCTGCCCCTTATAATAGAGAATCATATATAAGAAGAAAAATGCATGTTTAAATTGAAAAAAAATGAAGATGGAAACAATATTTTGGAAATAACAAAAATAATGATTTAAGGCCGATCTGCCATAGCAATGTTAAATGTGGGATAAACAGACATTCAAAGAAATTAAAATAAATATTTATAAACCAATAATAGTAAGTTTCATGACATATGGAGCAGAAGCGTGGACTATAAATGCCTAATTAAAGTCAAAATTTCAAGCTACAGAAATGTATTTTTCAAGAAGATCTACAGGATGCTCTAAATTAGACATTATCAGAAACAGTATTGTCCGAGAAAATATGAACTTTAACGAAACAATTATGCAATTTATGGGAAATAAACAATTACAATGGTTTGGACACGTGAAGAGAATAGATAAAGATAGATCGCCAGTTAGGAGTTTGGAGTGGATTCCAAATGGGAAGAAGAGAAGAGGGAGACCTAAGAAGACATGAATAGAGGGAATTATGAATTTACTGAATAACAAGGGACTGCAGGATGGTGACTGGAAGGATTGAGATGAATGGAGGAAGAGAATCAAAACTTAATATTGGACAAAGGAAGATGTTGTATACAATTAAAACTTGTTAAATAATGCATAGGTATAATTTGATATAGAATTATCTGTTATTAGATTAGCTGGTAGATGGACAGTTAAAGACTCGCCACTTGTACAATGTCAACAAACAGCGGTTAACTAGCTGTTAAGAGCGATCTGCAAAGCACCTCTGGTCACGACATGTTTTATTTAAGCGTACACAGTTCAACCTCGTATATTTATCTTTATTAAACATTTCCATGAACGGTCAATCCACAGTGTGATTCCAAATGTATTATACTAATTCCGAGGTAAGTTCCAGTTATACTGTAACCCTCTTACTAATAATCCATATATAACTTTTATACAAGGTTTATACACATATCAGTTGAAAATTCTTACTAATAAACACTGTATTAGCTGTTCAGTGTATAATAGGTGTACAACTTTACATGGGAATCTTTATACATGCCTCCAGTCTTATTTAAGGATTGTATAATTAGAGAAAATGTTGGACCTCAAGATCAACTGATTGTTTTCTTATGATATTGATGAAAGTTTCTTTAAATTTAACGCAAAATGCAACACTTTAACGACTGTTTGACGGATGCACAGGACATAAATAATATCAATAAAGCTCTGGGTAGGAAAATAAAGACATCATAAAATGCCTTTTGTTACACTCATTCTCGATTAGGCCTAATAATATTTTTATACTGAACATTGATTCACAAAAGAATATGTTCTACGATAATTGATGTAGATAAGATTTAACTTGAATGTAGTTTAAATGCTTCATAATATTATTGTATCAAAACTCTCTTGCATCATTAAAACATAATACACATACCGATATAAAAATGTAATTACTTATAGAGGTGCTATTATCGCAGCAAACCACATGTTAGCTTGATAAGTATTGTGGTTAGAGCTTCTGACCACAGTCCGTGGGGGTCCTAGGTTCGATTCCCGATCAAACTGCAGTGATTTTTTTTTCGCCTAAAGCATTATTCTGTTTATATATAATTGTAGGCTTTCACGGCCGGAGTCTTGATCCATATTTGGTTCGTCTTCCGAGCTTATAGGCCGTGATCTGGTTGTCTTCATACTCGACGTTTCGTCTACTGCTGCGGTAGACCTCATCAGGAGATACTGCGTGCTCTCTGTGAACTCCTCAACAGTCGGCTTATTATATTATAGAATTGAAGATCGGAAACAAATACCATATTGAAATTCATACGTTGATAATATTGCTTACTAATGTTTGTTATAGAGCCTGACAGTGCATTTGATGTCTGCAGGGGAAGAGGGGGTATGAGAGAGCGCTTGTGTGTGGGGTGTATATGGGTATATGTGTGTGTGTTTTCTTCTTCTTTTTCAAATTTATTTTGTAGCAATTTTTTTATTATTAATATGCAAAATGGGACTTTTTATATCTATACACATGGGATTTTCATGTATGAGTGTAGATGTGTAATATTGTGTATGGAGTGTAGACATAGATTATATAAAAAATTAATATAAAATTATAGAAATATTCACCTGAAAGGTCCGTCTCCTCAACTTAATTATCATTTAACTGTAGCGCTTTCGGGACTTGTCCCATCATCGGCAGGATTCAAAACTGGTGTTTCACTGAAGATCTGGTAGAGGGGGTTGCAGATCTTCAGTGAAACACCAGTTTTGAATCCTGCCGATGATGGGACAAGTCCCGAAAGCGCTACAGTTAAATGATAATTAAGTTGAGGAGACGGACCTTTCAGGTGAATATTCTATAATTTTATATTAATTTTGAATAAACCTCAACGGAACACATCATGAATCTTATAAAAAAAAATAGATTATATATATGTATATATATATGATATGAAAAGAAAAATGAATGCTTGAGTCGGGATTTGAACTCGAGTCTCTAAAGTCTGTACCTTTAGCGCTCAAACCAACTGAGCTACCCAAGAATTCCAATTCAAACATACAATTTTCTTATACATGTAGTATTCTCAATTCACACAAGAGGTAGCGGAAATTTGTTCCAACTGACATCTGGTGGCTAACATAACAGTTAAGCAATATATATATATATATATATATATATATATATATATATATATATATATATATACACACAATGTTTTTTACATTTTATGTAGGTATGTAGCCATGTAGGTATTTATATATATATATATATATATATATATATATATTATGTTTATTTTTATTTTTTATTCATGGAAAAATAATGCCAAGCAGGCCCGTGCGTAATTTCTTTAAAAAAAAGGTGATGAATTCCATTACTATTAATATCACAGAAGAGTCCCCCGATAGGTATGCAAACATGTTATACCCAATCCCACTCCCTACCTTCTCTATATGTACAGTCAATACCAGTATAAGTAAATAATCGGGATTGTGGAACAAATTCCACTCTCTACTTATAATGCTCGAAATCTCTTCCCCCGATCATTAGAGATTCCTTTCGAACCACCCTGTATTTAATGACATCTTCCAAGTCTTGATTTATTCCGTTTTAAATGTTTACTAGGCTAGCGCACGGAGTCAATACCCCTCCCTTTCGATAGCGTGACACCCGGTGAGAAATGACTGGAAGTCATGCAACTCCTGAAGGGGCGTCGTCGAAAATACGAGCCAGACCCTAAGGCGCCCCTCTGCCATGTCGTGGGGAGGGAATTAGGTGGTAATCTTTGACGACTGGAGTAGCCTGCGTGTGTAGGATACAGATACCAACATGTTTACAAGAACAAATATGTCCAACCTTATTCAATCTTAATAACGAACAGATTCACTTCAGAGGAATTACAAATACAATGCTAGGAAGACCTGATTTCATTGAAGAATTTTCGTTGAATTTGTGTCCACGTAATTCTTGAGAAAATCAAATTTCAGTTTAATGTCGTGAATTAATAATCAATTCACTTCGATGTAATAATAATAACTTATTTATATACAGAATTTTAATGTTTACACATACTTCTGTGCCTAAAGTTTCATTTTCTTCTCCACTCGTCTCTCTCCATCCAATCCATGTCCTCCAGTCCCCTTGCTCCCATTCCAGTTCTTATTTCCTGCATCCACGAGTTTTAAGGTCTTCCTTTCCTCCTTCTTCCAGGTAGACACCATTCCTATGTTTTCATGGGTAATCTTTCTTCTTGCATTCGTCGTACGTGCCCACACCAATTTCATTGCTTGTATGGTATTTAATCAACTATTGAATAACCAACATTCGTTTTTTCTCTTATGACAGTATTTCTTATTTTGTCTAATTTTGAACATCTTGCTGCTCTCCTCAAGAAATCCATTTCCATTGACATAAGTTTTTGTTCTAAATTTTTGTTGAATTTCCAAACTTCAGCTCCATATGTGACATTACTTCTCACTATTGAATTATATATTTGTAACTTATTTTTCCTGGTTATATGTCTGTTCCATAAGACTCCATTCATCATTGCTGTTATTGCTCTACCTTTATTTATTCTGTTCTTAATATCACTTTCTTGTTTATCCTCTTTATCTAATTTTATTCCTAGATACTCAAATTCTTTACATCCTCTAATATACCTCTTTTCATCTTCTAATATCAAATCTTCGGTTTCGGCTCCACATTCCATATATAATGTTTTTTCTAAATTTATTTTCAAACCTCAGTTATCGTATTCGTCCAATACTTTTCTGAACATAAACTCCATGTCTTCATATCCTTGAGCAATTATTATCTGTTCATCCGCAAAAAACAGTGTATATATTGTATCTCCAATTGGTACTCCCATTCCTGAACATTTTTTCTCCAGTTTGACAGTACTATATGTATAAATATCTTAAATAATGTTGGTGATATGCTACAACCTTGACGAAGGCCTTTCGTTACTTTAATTTATTTTGATATATAATAATAATAATAATAATAATAATAATAATAATAATAATAATAATAAACCAATTCTAAGTAACGATAGCTAATTTTGTGATTTGAGAGAAATTTTCAGGTTCCAAGGCGATTGTATTACTAAGAAACTGGGACTGGAAATAAAACATCAATAAAATTAAATATATGTTCATAGACAGACATGCATTATATAAAGGAAATTGACAGCTATTGACAAATGAGGTGGCTGAATTCAAATATCTAGGAAAGATAATTATAAACAGGAATTAGGTGCACAAAGATATTGAATGTAGACTCCATTCTGGAAATACATTACAGGGACTATTGTCATCCCAAATTATCTCAAAAAACAATAAACTGAAAATATATACATCTGACACTTTCCCTGTTATATTATATGGATGTGATACATGGACTCTTACTTTAAGGGAGGAAAGGAGATTACGAGTATTTGAGACTAAAGTTCTTAGGAAACATTTTGGACCAAACAGAGATGAACAGACAGATGAATGAATGGAGAAGACTATGTAACAGTGAGTTACATGAACTCTATAGGAAACGAGGTGTAATAAAAATGATTAAGTCTCGTAGACTGCAATGGATAGGGCATCTGGCACGAATGGAGAATGAAAAAGGTGCATGGAAGCTTCCTTACGCCTATAGGAAAACCAGATGGAAAACGCCCAGTTGATAGACCAAGAATTATGTGGGAAAATAACATTAACCATGATTAGAGGGAAGTAGATTAAGTTATACAGGGGATGATTGGAAATTATTAGCTCAGGTTAACGATGTTTGGAGAACTTATTTTAGAATAGAATAGATTTATTTAGCCTGGTGGAGTTAAGGCCATGTGGCCTTCTCTTCCACTCACCAGAACAAGCATATGTTACATATGAATACAAAAAAAATACAATAATAGTCATATAAAACAGGACAAACATATGTTACACATGAATACAAAAAAATTACAATAATAGTCATATTAAACAGGACAAACATGTTACATATGAATACAAAAAAAAGTTACAATAATAGTCATTGAACAATTAATTATCTGTCATATTGAATAATAATGAAATTAATGTCTAATAATAGAATGAAACTAAATACAATTAAAATTAAATTAATGACACAATGAATAAAAAAGGAATAACAGCTCGAATCTACTATGCATAAAAAGAAGAGAAAAAAAATACAAAGAAAGTAATAAACTACAATGAATTAATCTACGCTTTTTATACAAGGCATTAGGTAAATATATTAACAAATCCTAAGTCTATTTTTATTAAATAATGCAAAAACGCATTATTAATTCTTAAAAAGTAGTATTAGTGAGTTGTTTCTGTTAGTGATTTTATTTTCAATTTATTTCTGAAAGATGGTAAAGTTTGGCAGTCTCTGACATAGGGTGGAAGTGAATTCCATGTTCTAGCAAGAGAAACTGTAAAAGATTTCGAATAATAGGTAGTATGATGAGGAGGGATATAAAGGACACTGTGCTCAAGGGATCGGGTATCTAAGTTATGTGTATCAGAGAGTTTAGTGAAGCGGTGTGGATAAATAATAAGGTAAAGATGTGTGTAATATGTTATAGAGAAGGCATAGGGAATGGATGGTTCTACGATCTTGAAGACGAAGCCATGACAATTGTTCCAGGGATGGTTTGTAACGTGATCAAATCTACGTATACCACAAATAAAACGTATGCAAGAATTGTGAACACGTTGAAGTCTTTGGGTAAGAACAGTATTTAGGTCAGTAAAAAGAGTATCACAATAATCAAAATGGGGCATTGCAAGTGTTTCTACTAGCATTTTTCTTAGAGAAAACGGTAAACAATTTCTTATACGATTTAATGAGTGTATTATTGAGAAGATAGTTTTGCAAATGTTATTTATTTGTTTATTCTTTCGCGCCGCCATGAACCTACGGGTTCGATAGTGCCAGTGAGTTAATTAGTTAAACCTAAATAAAGAGGCCTCTGGACAAAATTTACGAACCTTTTTCATCCTAGTAATACCTTAGTTGCCTACCAGATTTCTCATTGAGTTGGCATATTGACTGCATACCATTCATGACATCTGTAGGCAAATAACTTTAATTAAATTAACTTGGTCCAGAAATTCCTAATAAAGGAGATATTAAATCTGTTTCACCGTATAGAAGAAAAATAATGTAGTCCAAGAATGAGGTGAGAAAATAACGTTAATCATGTTTGAGGGATGTTAATTATACAGATAGTTGGAAAACATTGGCTCAGGTTATGGATGTATGGAGAGCTCATATCCCGCCGGCTATGACCTCCGGGCTCAATTGTCCCATTGAGTTAGTTACTTATCTCATATACATAAAATACAGATCTATACCACTTCAGAGCTAAGTTCGAGTTGTAAAGTAAACAACCCAGATGCATGACTGTATTTGTATTGGTAGAATAACGATGTTACCTTTAACCGTCAAAGAAAATGTACTTCACTCTCGAATAAAGAAAATGAAAATATATATTATCTGGCACATGTCTATATAAGTCATGGGAGAATTTTAAAATCTATAATTAATATTTTAATAGATAGAAATATAGGCCTAAGTATTGTTATAAATGTTACGGACGCGCAATGCAGAATACGTTGGGATTTCTATTGTTTCAAAATGGACGTTTCTGTAGAATTTATTAAAACGTTGGAAAAGAAAACTATTTGAAAAGCGGAGAGAAACAAATTGTTTTGAATGTTTTAAAACTAAACGTAAGATACATACAATGTTATTTACAAATATGGGTCGCACGGAAAGCAACCCGTACGTGCTGTTGACAGTCCGTATCAATAAATTAATGTCTAGAAATAATAGAAAACAGATACAAAAAGTCACAATAGATACTTAATACAGGCTTTCCACATTACAGCAGTTTGTCCTTAATTCCTGCTTTCCAGAGATGCTATCTTCCCATTGTCCTTCTTCCACACCCCTCTTCATCATGGCATCATATATTCCCTCATACCATGTTGTTCTGCTTCTCCCCCTCTTCCTTCTGCCTGGTACCATCCAATCGAACACCTGTTTAGGCCACTGTTCATCTGACATCCGTTGTACATGTCCATACCATTGCAAAGCTCTCTTTGTTATCCTATCGACAACAGTTTCTTGTGCATCAATTTCTTGTCTAATATATGTATTTCTAACATGTTGTAGCCTGGATATTCTCATACTTCTCCGTAATCCATCCATTTCTGTCGCCAAAATTCTTTTCTGCATCCTTTCATTCATTGTTCAGCTTTCTATTATTGTGTGTATAATCTCTTCTTTTTTTTTCTAGTCAGTTTCTATTCCATAAAAGACCATTCAGGGATCTATTCGCCTCCCTTGTACAATTTACACACAATAGATAACAATACAATTCCATTATGCAATAATTAGATTACCTAGAATTATTAAGTAACCTATTTAATGATATTACACTTTGTTTACATATATATATATATATATATATATATGTTATTCTCCTACCTCATTCTTGTCTACCATCTAGGCGTTTTCTCTCTCGTTTTCCTACAAGAATATTCTATGCCCTCTTTCATTCCCCATTCGTGCAATAATAATAGACATAATAATAATAATAATAATAATAATAATAATAATAATATATATCCGGTTTTAACAATGATGTACATTTTTCCGGCACAAATGATTTGTCTTCAATTTCGCTTTATAATTTTCCTCCATTCGTCTCTATTATAACACATTTCTTCCTCTATTTCCCAGTCCTTCATAGTTTCTCTAATCCCTTGGATCCACGTGAGATTTGGTCGTCCTTTCCTTCTCGTTCCTGATGGTGACCATTCCATTATTTTCTTCGATAATCTTTCATCCTCCATTCGCCTAATATGAACGTACCATTTTAGTTGCTTTTCTTGGATAAATTCTAAAATTGAGTTTTGTACATTCATGTTCTCTTTTATAACATCATTTGTAATTTTCTTTCTTCTTGATATTCTAGCAGATCTTCAACAATAGTCAATTTCTGCTACCATTAATTTTCTTTTCATCTGATAATTTAGAGTCCAAACCTCTGAACCATATGTCACAATACTTCTAACTATTGTTTTAAAAGTTTTAAACTTTAATTTCTTATATATATATATATATATATATATATATATATATATATGTGTGTGTGTGTGTGTGTGTGTGTGTGTGTTTATCCCATAATATTCCATTCAGGGCGGATATTAAATATTTTCCTGAGTTTATCTTTGATCTTATTTCCTTTTCCTGCTTCCCATCTTCTGTATAATAATAACAATAATAATAATAATAATAATAATAATAATAATAATAATAATAATAATTAGTATTATTATTATTTTAATAATAATAATTATTATTAATAATAATAATAATAATTATTATTATTATTACTATTATTATTATTATTATTATTATTATTATTATTATTATTATTATTATTATTATTTATTTATATACAGAATTTTAATGTTTACACTCCTTTCAGTGCCTAAAGTTTTTTTTTTCTTCTCCACTCGTCTCTCTCCATCCAATCCATGTCCTCCAGTCCTCTTGTTCTCTTTCCAGTTCTTATTTCCTGCATCCACGAGCTTCGAGGTCTTCCTCTCCTCCTTCTTCCAGGAATAATAATAATAATAATAACATAACTAATTCCAGGCAAAGAAAACAAATTTTGTAATTTGAGAGATACTCTAAGGTGAATATATTATTTAACATAATATACTGTATGTGTGGGAGAGTATGTGTACTACATAAGTGGGAAGGCGTCTGTTTGCTTGTCTTATAATAAGGTACGGAATGACATTTCGTAGAATCTGGAAGGAGCACAACCCACAAACCTCTTCGGGTAATTAGAAACTCTAACATTTCAGCCAACACTTGGCATCGTCTAATTAATTAGATACTGCGAGCGCCTGTTGAAAACCTTCTGCACGATCGTTATTATTTCTTGTTCAGTTTATAGAAAACATCACTTCTATATTTACTCAATTACCTTATTAACAAGTCTACGGCTGAATTTTTAATCGTCACTTAAAAATAAGTGGCCCCTTAAGTTAATATAGTACATGTTTCGAAACACACTTTTGTTTCATTTTCAGCTCGTCCAGACTGTTGATTTTTATGTTGTCGGCCTAGATGTGCTACTCCATCTTAAAAAATAACTCGGGAAAACAGTACTATACCTTTCCCTATATATTTTCTAAATCCTACATAATAACAGTGCTCATGCGCATGAGTTTACAGAGCTGTCACTAGGTGGAACCACATACCTTTGAAGTCAACAGAAAGTTTATAGAGCTGTCGCTAGATGGCAGCACGTGCGGTATGACCAATCTTCGAAATAAATCCCCAAACATTTATTAGAAATGGATGTACATTAACTTCTCCCTTCCTAACCTAACAAAAATAATTAAATGCATATTAATCTGATATACACTAACAAACATTATCACTAACCTAACAAAAATATGTGTAATTTGGTTGTTGATGGTGGCAACATTGGAAGAGGAAGGAAAATGGCTAGTGAGTTGCATGATATTGTTTATAAATGTTATAATGTTACCGTGTTTCTCGTGAATCGAAAGTGCGATTTTCGGTTCGCTACTGCAGTGCCGTTATCCTCCTTGAACAGAAAGATTCGTGAACTATGCCAATATCCCTTCTCTATGCATCTACCCCTACTCTCCTTCGTACCTCTCCTGTTGCGCTGTTTGTGCTGCGCATCTCCCCTTCTACCTCGGAACGCTCAAATACCCTATGCACATGCTGAACATTATCATTCGATCGGAACTTTGAGTTGACACAACGTCGTCTGGAGCACGCGAGTGGCGTGGTTTGAGTTTGGTCCGGAGGACCAGGGAAAGCCACCCTGGCTTGGACTGTTGTGTGAATGTTGTGTGAGGTATGATATAGTTTATGATGATGTTAATGATTATTATTTATTTATTTTTGTTTAAGAATGATCAAGATTCATATTTGTTATGCTTTTCTTATACTTCAGACGTCTTGTTTGTATTAAACATCATTTTTATATACATCCTGGTTAATGTTCAAATTATTTATGTGCATGCTGCTGTTTGATATTCCCGTACAAAAACTTACTTGTTTAGGAGATCATACTAGCTTCCTTTTTTTTCCCGTCTAGCTTTCATGGTTAATAACAATAATGATACATTCAGTTTAATTAAGAACCAGGAATTACTCTAGTGTTTTGAGATCTATTGTTGATTTATGTTTAAGTGTTTAGGAAAGAAAGATGAATCAATCTTTGCCTCTTATGGGCCCGGGCAAAGGCTTTTGATTAATAACCTTGGATGTGAACTCTACGCTAATATATGCAACGGTAACAAAAGACGATACACGGCGGCGCAGAGCGTGGGTTATCGCCCGCACACTCGTAAATAATTAAATACCTAAAAATTGTAGAATAATGCTATAAGTATCATTGAAAAGCGTTTAAAATATTACAAAATATTAGTAAAGGCAGAAAAAAATATGTATAGTAACATATTTACAAAAACATAGGCTACTAAGGAAAATGAAGGGAAAGGTAATGTATTGTTAAGCCAAGAACTCGACTTTTATGAGGTAAGATGCAACAGACTCACCTTACTTATTAATATTATCCTTGTTAGGAAATATTTTGTCCCGCGCAGTAGCCGAGCGATTTAAGGCAATTGCATTGTCGGAGATCTATGGGACTTGTGCTAGGTTCGAGTCACCACGAGGGAAGACATTTTATCGTTGAAAATATTTGTGAAATATGGACACTTGCTATAAGATAGGATAAAAGATTACTGGTAATCCAAAACTTTTGGACCTAAGAGAGATGAACAGGTAGGTAAATGGAGATGACAATTTAACAGTGAGCTACATGATCTTTACAGGAAGCCAGATATAATAAGAACAGTTAAGTCTCGTAGACTACGATAGGCAGGACACGTGACACGAATGGGGAATGAAAGAGGTGCATGGACGATTCTTGTATGAAAACCAGAGGGAAAATGTCCAGTTAGTAGAACAAGAATAAGGTGAGAGAATAAAATTAACCACTATTTGAGGGAAGTAGATTATACAGCGGATGATTGGAATACATTAGCTCAGGATAGGGATGTGTGGAGAGCTTATGTCTGCGCGGGCGTAAACCTACGGGTTCGATAGTGCCAGTGAGTTAGTTAATTAGTTAGTTAGTTAGTTAGATAGATAGTTAAGGTCGAAATTCATAGTCATCACTTAAAACGACGTATGATTAATTTATAGCAGTTATAATTGATCACAGCTATTCAACACAAACATTTAAATATTGAGTTCAAAACCAAGAAATATTAAAACCTAATTTAAATGTTCAAATGTGATATTCTTATAACCTATGCTAGACAAAAAGAACAAATATAAAGTCAAGGTGAGTTATCATTGTTAGCTTTTTTAAGTTTAAGACATGTATTATGCATGAATAGTTATAACTACTAGAATATTAACAGTTATAACTGCTATAAGCTAAGATAAGTTCTCAAAGCAGTAACAATTAGATTTTAGAGATTTTTTCAGGATACTTATTAACATAAGTAATGCCACGAGCGATTCCCAAATTTATCTAGAGAATTTGGAAATCAAGAGTGGCATTTGTTAGGACTATTTAACGAAAAATTAAGCTGTTTACTCACAAATCATTATTTAAATATAGTCATTTTAAAATATGTATATATTTAATGTAAACGCGATGTTTGAAAACAAGTGAAAAGCGTTATGTTTAATTTGTTCATCACTGCAATCAGATCATATTTATTGCCAAACAGAATCGCAATATTGTAAGAATACACCCTAGTGGAGAAAAAATGAAACACATCATTACAGATTTTTAACTAATTTCAGATGTCCTATGATGTAAATATGTCAATTATATTTTTTCTGCAACGTTAATTCCTGGGTAATAATACGTTTAAGAAAGTGCAAACAGTGGTTTCTTTTTTTTATGGTATAATCAATTGCTACGATTTTTTTCTATTATATCTCGCAAGCACAATCTGGTTACATTCGTGCACTATATATACAATCCGGGAACGACTTGATAAAATTAAAGTGGTAAAATTGAGGTGAAAAACGACGGTGGGTTGTAAATCAAAATTCATTGAAATGCGATCGGTTATTGACTGTCATTTCGGGCATAATCAATAAAAATGACATAAACAATGTGTTGTTATAGCAACTAAACTTCTGAATATCAAAACAGCCTTCTATTAACATAACGAGAGTCAGTTCATAGTGTAAAACGTGCTTACTCTATGGTCATTATCTTTTTATGACGACATGTGTATCACCTATAAGTAAATCCTCATTGCATGAAAAATAAGTTATGTCTATAAATATAAAGCCAGTTTAAGTGTTTACTCATAATAAGCAATTCCTTATTACTTAAGGGATCACTCTTTTTTTTTAAAGCGACTACTCTAATTTCCGCCCTCATCCCTTATAAGACGAGATTCGAATATTGCCGCTGCCCGTGGTATTTAAATGTGGTCATTTGAACAAGTGATCAACAATACTTCACGATACGATTTAGTTGAAACGTATTACATATTGATCCAATAGCTCAGATGAACTAGGTCAGTACTAACTTCATTTACTGGGAACTAAACCTATTTTTTGCGTAATTTACTCAATGTATATGACAAATTGGTAGCTTTCAAATCCAGTCCATTTTTTTATTGAACAATAGTCCGTGTCAAAAGCAAACTGAACAATTTCCAACATTTATTTAAAATGTATATTCTAAAATGTCTCAACTGAATGAGATATATAGAAAAAGCTGAATGTGTCAAAAAGTTAAAAATCCGTCTATTATACCTCTTCCGAGCTAAATCCGAGTCGTAATGTAAACAAACCAGATGTATGACTGCATTTTCATTTGTCGAATAATTGTTTTACCTTTAAGTATGTAAGAAAATGTAGTACCCTCTGTAACGCACGAAATAAAAAGATAATAAAAATAAGTATTATCATAAGTAATGCCACGAGTGATTTCCAAATTATCGGTAAATTCACGACTCACGAAGTGAGGAGTGAATTTATTTAGAGAATTTGGAAATCAAGAGTGGCATTTGTTAGGACTATTTAACGAATAAAATTAAGTTGTTTACTCACAAATCATTATTTAACTATAGTTATTTTAAAATATTTATATATTTAATGTAAACGGCGATGTTTGAAAACAAATGAGAAGCGATAGGTACGCTTCATCTGCTTCTTTTGTTTATCACTGCAACTAGATCATACTATTTATTGCCAAAGGAACGCAATATTGTAAGAATGCTCTCTAGTGGAGAAAAAATGAAACACATCAAACTGTATATTAATTCATTTCTGATGTCGTATGATGTAAATATGACAATTATATTTTTCTGGATTGTTACCTGGGAAAAAATACATTTAAGAAAGTGCAAACAGTGATTTCTTTTTTTGGTGGTATAATCAATTGCTACAAATGTTTTTATATTAACTCCCGCATGCGGCATGTGATGGCATTCATGCACTATATATACAATCTGGTAGCCGTATTTCTCATAGGCTCAGTCACTGCAAAATAATGGTCAGACCTGTTCAGAATATTAAAAAGGAGGAGCCTTCTTTAATATGGTAATTATAACACTGATAAATATTTCGTGAAACACTACTCTGATTGGTTGTAAAACACAAATCATTGAAACGTGATTGGCCATTGAGTCCCATTTGGGGCATGAGTTAATAGTCTAGTACAAATCTATGTAAGTTATATGGGATAAATTTAAAATGTTTACTTTTTTACTTATTCATTGAGAGTTTTCCTCATCATTAAGGTTTGTCTCCAACCAATCCTAATAATTAAAATGAGCTTTAGAAATACATAAATTAGTACGAACTTACAGATTATCATTTTGTAATACACATTCACAAATTTCCCTTAATTAAAGCTCTCCATCGTTTTCTGTTTTCTGTGTATTGATCCATTACACCAAATTTCCTCACTGAATGTTATTTTTCCAGGTTGTTCTTGGTCTTTTTTTTTGTCCTTCTTTCAATTTAGCATGTATGGACGGCCTTTGATAGTCTTCCAACCTGCATTATTCTTACGTTTTCATACCATATTAGTCTTCTATGTTAAATACCATCCATTATACTTATTATATATATATATATATAATTACAATTCTGTGGCACCATGCATGAAACCAATAACCCTCATTTAAGTAGTTCTGAGAAAATGAAGATTCATGCATGGAGGTTTCCTATCTGAAGTGAACCTCCAATGTGTTGTCCATCTCCGGATCTTCTGTTTAACTAATTGTACATCAATCAAAAGTTGAGGGATGATAAATGACAGCTCCAATATTAATAATATTAACTCTTTTTTTTTTAATTTGAGGGTTATGGGTTTTATGCATGGTGCCACAGAATTCTAATAGATTAAATGAGCAGTGTTATATTCTTACGCATGCGCAATGTAGAGTACGTTAGAATTTCAATTGTTTAAAATGGCCGTATCTGTATAACCATAATACTTGCAAAGGAAACCATTTGAAAAGCGGAGAGAAACAAATTATTCTTTTTATGTTTTCCTTCCACTGGGAGGGACACTACGCCGCGGACCCCGGATCTGAAGATTTTCAAACTCGTAAAAGAACCTTAAGCCTGAATAAATTGGATTCCAAGCAACATTCACTGACCTCCTTCAGCCTAGTAATACCTCAGTTACCTGATAGATGTCCCATTGAGTTGGTATGTTAACCGCATACTATTCATGAAATATGTATGGAAATAAGTGTAACTAAATTAACTTGAGTAGTAGTTGTCCACCGCTGTGGTCTCGAGGTAGCGTGCTGCCTTGTCACGCAGCGGGCCCAGGTTCGATCCCCGGTCGGGGCAGTTTTTCTGGGTGAGGTTTTTCCTCACCTGTAAGACAAATGTCAGGAAAACTTTAAGGCCCAAACGGTCCCCGAAATCATATGGCCATCATCCTTGCTATCATCCTTATCATTATCATCATCACCATGATCCTTCACCGGTGTGGAAAGCAACGGGAAGCTACCACACCTACACAATTCCCTAGTAAAGCTGCAAGCATAGCATGGAAATGCTATGATTGCAGTGAAGGACCTGCCTTCGGGCAGAATTACTATGGATGGTGTAGTAGTTGTAGTAGTAGTAGTATTAGTAGTAGTAGTAGTAGTAGTAGTAGTAATCCTGGACACTCCACTGGGAAGCATAGGACCTTGATAAAGCTCACCAATGAATTATGTTGTTTGCCAATTCCTTAATTTCATTCCAACTCATCCCTGCCCATTCAGCTTCATCCCTGATGGTAATACTCTATGTTGCCCTAGGTCTTCCTATTGGGGGTTCCAATCAAATACAATTTCTGTGATGTTATCGTTCTCTCTCCTTAACACATGAACAACCGATTTCCATTTTCTGAATTTAATTTCTTTACAAATTTCGTTTTGATTCATTCTTCTCCAAAGATCTTTATTTGTTATAATCTCTGGCCACCATATACCCAAGATATTTCTCAGGCAACGATTTACAAAGATTAGGAATTACTTTCTAATTTGTTTTGTGGCATGGTCTAGTAACTCCTAATAAAAGAGAGGCTAAAGTGATCCCACTACAGGCCTCAGGAGGCCATTGGGGTAGTAGGAGGTTAAGGCTCGCACTTTTTCTAGACAATCGGCACTTGATGTCAGCCTGGTTGTCAGCCCTGCGTGACGGCCGCCTTTACCCCAGAAGAAGCGTCTGGTACTCATTTCAGTTGGAGGCTGAGTCGACCTCAGGACCATAGTGCCGCCAGAGGGTTTGGGTCAGTTTAAAAATCCTGACCCCACGGGACTCGAACCCTCGACCTTCCGGCTTGTAGTGCAGTGCCTTCACCACAACGCTACGGCGCGTCCCTATAAAAGAGAGGCTAAAGTCTAATATTGGACTGTTACACCACAATAGATGTAGAGATGGACTTGCAGCCGTCCCATGTATCAGAAGACGGAGTGACACAGCCGCAAGTCATAGTGGAGTTTAGAACACTTGCCCGGCCAATGCTTGATTGAGCGCAAAGTAAGAGAGATTCTAAGCCAATTAACAGCACCAGACTCACATTTCCGACGTGGTAACTCCAACTTTGCGCCATTGTAACCAACCGTGTTAAAACTTACTTCAACTTCACAGCAACACCACTTCCTTATACCGGATGTTCCAGAAATACCAACACTTCGGCTCTAATATATTTGTTATATTTTTCGTAATTAAAAATCTCTATGGCGCGAAAGATCTAGAAAGCGCAAGGTTGCTGTCCTCACATCGGTATATGTTGGAAAAACTTTCCACTATGTGACGCGAAAAACGATACGCCAGCAGACGCCTAACGGTTACAGTATGAAATCACGGGATGGAGCCAAAACCTACAGCATATTGAAACCCTAAACATCAGTGCAAGGTATTAGCCCCAATATTGAAATCTTAAACTTAAAAAGCTAATCAAAATGAAAATACTTAAAGAAAGAGTACATGTTTCACATCCATATAATATAACCGGGAGAATAACAGTTTTATATAAATTTTAGTTTAACTTTTTTTTAGAGAAGTTCGAACGACAAGAAGAGTCGCTGTAATATATAATAACATGCATTTCCAGAACTGGGCCCGTGTTTAATTTATTTGTGCATCTCATTCCCGATTGTAATTATTGTTCCAGGTATTTAAATTCAGTCATTTCCTCAAAATTGCCCTGTCTAGTTGTATTAATGTTTACTTCCAATCACAATTTCTTGGTGTTGTTCAATAGAATGTGTTCCTCCCTATCACCTAATAATACTACAATATCAGCATAAACTAATAGCTTATTAACACCATTGAGTTGTAGGTCTTCTTCGTCCTCTAAAGATCCGATGGCATGCTCTAGTATAAAATGTAATTATTTAGGATGTAGTAGGCCTATAAGCCTATATACATTTTGGTCAGTGTCATTTTCGGTGACTACTAGATAGGATCGGTGAAGATACGTAAACATTTTCAATAATTGTTTCATGAGAACAACCTCGTCCCGCGCCGTAGCCGAGCGGTTAAGGTAGGAAGCCTTGGCGCAGAGCTACGGGACTTGCGCTGGTTCGAGTCTCCATGGGGGAAGAAATTTTCTCATGGTATTTCGGCCAGTATGGGACCGGTGCCCACCCAGCATCGTGAGGCAATTGGGTAGCTACAATAAGTAGCGGCTCCAGGTTGAGGAACCAGCTATAACGGCTGGGGGACTCGACATGCTAACCACATGTCACCCCTGCACTGGCTGTTGATCATCTACCTCTGTGATTGACACATGTGGATGTGAAGGCCAGCAGCCGGCTGGTAAAAGGGCAACCGCTGAAAAGTGGAAAGACCCTCAATCGGAGAACAACCTCAACAGCTTCATTCTTTCAGAATTTGTTAATTATTATAGTGCAGTGAAATTTTAGAAGGAGTAAACGAATTTAATTATTTGGGTTTAATTTAACATTTCAAGATGAAGCTGATATAGGCCTAAACAAAAAAATACAAATTTCACAAAAACAACGGGCATATTAATAGTATTATGAAACCACCTTTAGTGCAAAAGAAAACAGAAGATTACGACTTTATAAGGTTCTTACAAGACCAGTATTAAGATATGATAGTGAAGCATGGACAATACGAATAACAGACGAAAGCCGAATAACAGCAAATAAGATGCGATTTATGCGCCATACAACAGGCTCTACAAAGTAGGACCATAAAAAAATAAGAAAATTATAGAAGAGTTGGGTGTAGAACCCACTCTACACCATATACAAAACTACCAGTACAACTGGGAAGCCCATTTTCAACGAATGCCATCTCACAGGAATATTTATAAAAATGACTTATTATTTCTCTTCCAGGAACACACTTGGGTCAGATATTGTACAATAATTTACCAACAATTTATGCTAGAATAAAAATGTTCAAATATATTTTCCAATAACTTTAAGTAAGTTAATTCCTATAAAGTATAATAAATTGCAGAAATAAATTTCAAATGTAAATGAACAATATGATATTATTTCTTTTAACTGGATAAATATAAACAATACATCCATCCATAGTAATTCTGCCCGAGGGCAGGTATTTCACTGCAATCATAGCATTTCCATGCTATGTTTTGCAGCTTTACTAGGGGATTATAGGTGTTGTAGCTTCCCATTGCTTTCCACACCGATGCGATGGAGGATGATGATGATGATGGCCGGATAATTTTCGGGGATCTTAGGTCCTAAACTTCCTGACATTTGTCTTACAGGTGAGGAAAAACCCCGAAAAAGACCTCACCCAGGAGCCTGTCCCGACCGGGAATCGAAACCGGGCCCGCTTCGTACAAGGCAGCACGCTACCTCGAGACCACAGCCGTGGACTATAAACCATAATGAAATATTAATGAAAGTTGATTAAATAAGTCGTATCTCACCTCATACTTCTGTTCTTCAAGCACGGAAACTGCAGTTTTCAAGAGGTATCTGTCCCATCTTCAGCCATCATCACGAGTCATGATGATGACTGAATATGTGAGGGACTCTTCAAAACTGCAGTTTCCGTGCTTGAAGAACAGAAGTATGAGGTGACATACGACTCGTTTAATTAATTCTTAATAATTGAAAACCTCAGTGTCATTTCTGATAATTAATACCCTCAGGGGTCCTCATCTAGGGGATATGTGGATGGCGACCACAAGGTGCCCAAGCTGTGCAAAACATTTCTTCCACTTACTTGTGTTTTGCACTCTTTTAACTTTACTATCTAACCTCTCTTGGTTAACTCTTGTTTTTTCGACCCCGACGCTATTAGGGCATCCGAGGGCTAGGGAGTCTTTCCTTTCTTCCATTTCTTCTTTCCTTTATTTTCTTTTCTTCTCCAGAAAAGCCTGACCAGAGGCTATAAGATGGCAGCCCCATCACTGGTCTTGCCTTCCTTTGGCCAGCAACCAATCGAAGGGACTATTATTATGCTTTCAAGTCTTATACGAGAATTTCCCTCAAACGCTAGAGGGAAAATTTTCTATAGGATCGTAACAGGCCTTGGCCTAATACTTGGAAGGAAGAAGAAGAGAAGAATTATGAATAATGAAATATTTCTAAGATAATGAGTATTTTATAAGCCTTTACTGAGAATCGAAGTTTTGCCACGATTTTGTAATTCATTACCGCCTCTAGTACCAAATAAAAGAAAATGTATAGGGCCTATTGTAATTTGAATTTATTCGCAGCTTTTTAAAAACCTTTTGCTTGATTCACTGAATGTAAAATGATAAATTATAGTATATCTTACACTGTGGGTGAATATTTGGCAAGTCGAGAATACAGTCAGTTTAAACATAGCCCTTCAGTACATGAACATGCAATCTATACTTTTAATAATCATGTTTGAACACCGTTGAGGTTTAAATTATTTCAATTTTAAAAATGTGTACCTTATAAAACAGTCGTCCTCAACTATAATAACTTTTGTCATAAACTTATATTCCATCCATAGTAATTCTGCCAGAGGGCAGGTCCTTCACTGCAATCATAGCATTTTCATGCTATGCTTGCAGCTTTACTAGGGAATTGTAGGTGTGGTAGCTTCCCGTTGCTTTCCACACCGGTAAAGATTGATGATGATAATGATAAAGGTGAGGATGATGATGACGGCCATATGATTTTGGGGACCGTTTGGGCCTTAAAGTTTTCCTGACATTTGTCTTACAGGTGAGGAAAAACTCCGATAAAAACCTCACCCAGAAAAACTGCCCCGACCGGAGATCGAACTCGGAACCGCTGCGTGACAAGGCAGCACGCTACCTCGAGACCACAGCGGTGGACACAAACTTTATATATATAAAAACACACTATTAAAATGCAAGGCCTAACAATAAAAATAAGAATTCGTGAGGATGAAGCATGTCTTTGAAAGGCCTTGAATTTTAACAGTGTAACGAATTTTATAATAGAAGTTATTATAGAACAAAACAATAGAATTTTATAACATAAGTTATTATAGAACAAAACAAGAAGAGATAATAGATTGAAGTTTTATAAAACATTGGCAGTCCCTGCATTACTTTATGGGAGTGAAACTTGGGTAATGACCAAAAAATTACAAAGTAGAATACAAAGCGTAGAAATGAACTTCCTTAGATGAACAAAAGGCTGCACAAGAATGGATCGGTTAAAGAATAAAGATATAACAACAGATATATATATATATATATATATATATATTATATATATACATTAAATGATAAATCAAAGGATATAGAGAAAATGGTTTAGACATGTGGAAAGAATGAACGTAACAAGATTACCAAAAGCAGCATTTAACTACAAGCCAAGAGGTTCAAGGAATGTGGGAAGGCCACTGAAAACAGGCATTTTGCCTAGCCCATGAAGTGAAGAAGAAGAAGTTATTATAGTTGAGGATGATTGTTTTATATGGTACAATTTTTTTAAATTGAAATGAACAAGCAACTTATATAAAATCATGATTTTAAAATACCAGTACTGTCTAAATGTACTCTAAAAATTGTCCATATTGTAATTTCATTTGATATGATATGAAAGATAAGACAGACTTTTTGTAAATTGTAAATTATCTCGTAGTGTTACTTCTCACTGTAAATTGTATTAAAAAATAAGGCAGATTATTCTTCTTCTTCATCCAACCGAGTCTTAGGCATGTAGGCTCGTTACGATCTCACTGATGAATTATGTATCCATCGTTTCCTTGGACGGCCCAGAGATTTCTTCCCCGTTGGACAATAACGAAGCATGGCCTTGGGAACTCTATCTGAACTCATTCGTCGAAAATTATTCATCCAGTTGTTCTGGTATTAACTACAATTGTGAAAAAAGTAAAAAGTATTATGTCTTGTTTTCAGGTCTCTTTAGTATTTTCATCTACATTCTTCAAGGCAGGAGATCGCTGAGACCTCCAAAAACGCGAAGGATGGAAAATTCCTCTTTGAGACTGTAACAGACCACATGATCTAATACTAGCATGGATGATAATTATAATGCAGACACTTTCTTCGGTCACAAAAATAAACTTTTCAGTGAGAAAACAATGTTACCAGTAAGTCTGGTTCTAAAACCAATAGAAATAAAATAAAAACTAAAATCTGACGCATTGCCAGAAAGAGCAACTACCGAGGCTATAAGAAAAAATTAATGTCTTAAGAAAACCAAGATGACCGGACATTTATCGAGAAAAGTATATAACTGTTTTCATTTAACTTTCTCAAAACAATAATTCATGAACAGTTTTAAAAACTTACCACGCTTCAGGCTGGAATTCTGTAAAACTCTAAGAAACTAAGTAAATGGATAAAAACTACTTTCCAAACTGTCTATACATCTTCCGAGATAAGTTCCAGTTGTACTGTAAACAAACTTGCATAAGGTATTACTCCGCCGTCACCGTCTATTTGGGGAACCGTGGTGCTACTTTTACCCGCCATGTGAGTGAATTGTGTACGGAACTGTCATCGATACAAACATTGTTCATGCGCACATCCTATTTTACGGTAAATAAGACTGAATAGAAGGTAAGATTGAACCAATAATACGTCAGTATGTAATAGCAGTAACTTATGGATATGCAACGTTTGTTTTCACTGCAGTCCGATGCGTTTAAATAAATTGGCATAAGTTTATTTTCGCCAATTTAAGAGTCAACAAAAGAATTATATAATATTAAGAGATTCCGGACTATGTGGCTATGGTCCATGACTGGCGTTTATTCCAGACGTTTCTTCCTCGACTACGGAGGACATCTTCAGTGTCGGGTATTTTCAGGTAGTGTTCACTGATCATTCACAGTTTAGCCTCCGACCAGGGAACACTGCCTATAAATACTCGTTACTGAAGATGTTGTCCGAATTTGATAGATAAACACATGGAAGAAACATCAGTCATGAATATCGACCATGTAGTCCGAAACCTCTTATTAAGACTTTTTTACTCCAAGTACGACAGGCCTAGAAGGTCATTGGCCTACCATCCGGCTGCTGGCATCGCGTCCACATGTATGAAATCATCCATTCAACTATAAAAGAAAGATATATTCCATAAGCCACAAAATCAGACCACAACTTTGACTTGCTGAGAAATTCGATTAGTTTACGCAATCCCTGCGTCATGGACGCTTTAATAATGTATGTTAATGTAATATTATTTTATTGCGCAGTTAAATGTACGCACTGATACAAATTGAACTAAGTGCTTATGGTTTACGTATATTAGCGTATTCTTTTTTTAATTAATGTTACCAGAAATAGCTAATGTGTTACAGAGTCACCATGTGAATGTAATTAAATATTTAAAACTATTAAAAATAATATTAACCGCATGTTTTGAGGTTTCACTACGAATGAAATTTTGAGGTTTCATTTCAGTTATTTACGTTGTGTGTGTGGCTGCATTCCCACTGATTTTAATTATATGCAGAGATTATGCAGCTCCTGGCCATGGTACAGCCTTTAACAACTACATTCAATTCAAATTAATAATAATAATAATAATAATAATAATAATAATAATAATAATAATAATTACAAAAATATTAACAAAATAAGATTAACAACAATAACAAACACAATAATGATAATAATAATATCAACATAAAAAACAATAATTATAGAAACAATATTCATTATAAATAATAAAAAAACAATAGCAGTAACAAAAATAACAATAATAGCAACAAAAATAGCAAACAATAATAGCAACAACTAAACAATTACAGCAACAACAAAAACAAAAATAACAATAAATAACAAAATTAATTACAACAATAGTAAAAATAATAATAGTAGCGTCCCGCGCCGTAGCCGAGCGGTTAAGGTAGGAAGCCTTGGCGCAGAGCTACGGGACTTGCGCTGGTTCGAGTCTCCATGGGGGAAGAAATTTTCTCATGGTATTTCGGCCAGTATGGGACCGGTGCCCACCCAGCATCGTGAGGCAATTGGGTAGCTACAATAAGTAGCGGCTCCAGGTTGAGGAACCAGCTATAACGGCTGGGGGACTCGACATGCTAACCACATGTCACCCCTACACTGGCTGTTGATCATCTACCTCTGTGATTGACACATGTGGATGTGAAGGGCCAGCAGCCGGCTGGTAAAAGGGCAACCGCTGAAAAGTGGAAAGACCCTCAATCGGAATAATAGTAGCAACAAAATTCAAGAACAGCAATCCATCCATAGTAATTCTGCCCGAAGGCAGGTCCTTCTCTGCAATCATAGCATTTTCATGCCATGCTTGCAGCTTTACTAGGGAATTGTGTAGGTGTGGTAGCTTCCCGTTGCTTTCCACACCGGTGAAGGATGATGATGATAATGATAATGGTAAGTATGATAATGATAATGATAAGGATGATGGCCATATGATTTCGGGGACCGTTTGGGCCTTAAAGTTTTCCTGACATTTGTCTTACAGGTGAGGAAAAACCCCGATAAAAACCTCACCCAGAAAAACTGCCCCGACCCGGGATCGAACCCGGGCCCGCTGCGTTACAAGGCAGCACGCTACCTCGAGACCGCAGCGGTGGACAGAACAGCAATAATAGCAATAATAGTAACAACAAAAATAATTATAGCAAAAACAATCATAAAACAAAAATAACAACAATAATTACAAATATTAAAAATAATGACAACAATAACAAAAAATAATAGTAATAACAATAAAAAACAATATTAACAATGGTAGCAATAGCAAGAACAATATTATAGTAACAACAATTATAAAAACCAAAATACTAACAATAACAACAATCAACAAAAACAATAATAGCAAACGCAAAAACAGTTTTAGCAATAATAACAAAACAAAAATAACAACTGAAATAACAACATTAAAAACTATGACAACAAGAACATTAACAACAATAATAACAAGAATAACAAAAACAATAAAATAATTGCAACAAAATATAATGTCAATAACAATAGCAAAAACAACAATATAACAACAATAACAACAGAAGCAACAATAATAGCAGCAAGAATAACAATAATAGTAAAGTTCTCCAGAATTGAGCCTATGTTTAATTTCTCTCTTCACCGCATTCCTGTTTGTAGTTTTGCTCCTAGGTATTTGAATTCAGCCACTTCTTCAAAACTTCCTTTAATTGTTAGGCCTATAACAAGTTCGGCTCTGAAAACATTTTTATGCTACAAGAGCTAAAAAACAGAATATGTTTCTTAGTTACAGGTTTTGGTGAGAATTTTTGAAACGTGGATTTCTCTTGTCACTTGTACATATTTCTTATCACAAACATGAGTCTATCTAAATTGAATTTCTTTCAGTCATATCTTGACGCATTATCTTGTGCGTACAGTAGTTTCTGCATTTCTGTGGCAGGAGCACTTTTTTGACGTGTCGGCTGCCCTTTCCATCGCCTTCTCTTATCTGCAGTCGCAGCCCCTGCGCGATGGCTGACATTTCGGACGACGTCTCTGATTTTCCAGTTCTCTTCCTCAAATAATGAAAGAAGGGAGCGACGTCTAGGTAAATAAAATACGACGAAAAGAGCTGTGTGAATTTTTCATAATGATGCTCCTAAGAGTGAAGGCGTCGTTTTTCCATCTAACAGCCACGTATAAAGGCACAAGTGATTTTGTAAAGGCACAGATATCATTAAAAATATATTCATATTTTTGAATGCATGTGTAGGCTCAACCCTTAAATATGCAATATATCCTGAGTAGTATACTTCATTTTTTTAATTTATCTAATAGTCTTAATAAAACAGAAGAAAGCAAACGACAAGAAAATACTGAAATGAATGTGGAATTACACAATATACCTAATAATAACAGTTATGCACGATTTCGTTTTCAGTGCGGTCCGCCAAATTTAACCCATTCACCTCAAAACACGAGGTACACTCGCTGGCTGTTAAATGCCCTTCAACTCAGAAGATTAGGTACATTCGCTTAACTGTGCTTGTTACATATTTTGCAATTTTTGTACATCCCTTGGCAGGTAATCTTTTGTTAACATTTATGAATACTAGAGGAATGTGTTTTGGCCTTCACCCATATTGAGATCTCAGGTACCGTTATATTTTGTTCGTTTTAGATGTCTGAAATTAGACAATATAATTTATGTTAACTTAAATGCGATTTATGGGGAAATGCATTGAGCATTTAAACCTGAAGCGAATGGGTTAAATAACAGATACGAGAAATTACTGTTTTGCTAAAAAGGCTTCGCCTCGGAACCCGCGGGCGCATTAATATGTACAATTATAAATCGCACAAAAGGAAAATCATAGCCACGCAACCAGGGTAGCATTTGGTAAACTCTCCAGTTTAGATAGATAGTTTTGCCAATTTAATGGTTAACAGGAAAATGTCCGTCACGCAAGAAGTGTGTAAAAATAAAATATTGTCGCACGCTACCGTGATGTATGTGTTTACCTTTTCACGTAATAAACAACACATATGATGTCGAAAAACTCCACAATAACTTTGTTAATTCTATAAAATCTTCCTGACATTTCACTAACAAATTGCTGTAATAATTGATATTGCTTTAAAGTTTATCTATCACAAAATGATTTTACAGTCTCTGACTAATCCACTTTTCTTCTCTCTCAAAGCTCACTAGTAGTAGGCCTAGTAGTAGTAAGACTTTGTTAGACTAAGGGCCAGTTTCACCAAGACAGGTAACTGTATTACGCCAGTTTAAGCTATGCATTATACATGGGGAAAACTGGCGTAATACAGTTACCTCTCTTGATGAAACTGACTCTCAAAGTAAGATATTTACAATATTATTTACAAATATGGGTCGCACGGGCAGTAAGCCGTACGTGCTGTTGACAGTCCGTTACAATAAAGTAATATTTGGTAATAGTATAAAGAAAAACAAACAGAAAACAATAATATTACAATTACATAAAGAAAACACAATAATATTACAATTACATAATAATACAATAACATTATACATTAATTAAGTTATGTATAATTATTAAGAATTAATGGTATTGCATTTTGATAACATGTATTTATTCATGAATGAATGTTGTTCTTATTTTCCGCGTTTTGTATATAGCTGTCACTACACAACTCAACTGGATCCCATCCCTGGCAACAGTTTTCACAGGCCGAATACGTTAATTTCTCGCCTCTCGAAGGAGATATTTCTAGTATGGAACCTTCTGGAATCGAGCTTCCATGACAGGGGACGTAGAGTCTTAGAGAAATCTCTGAAACGGATGATCTGCAGCGACTCACGAGATACTAAGGGCCAACACAGACACACACACATACACACACTCTATTGAGTAACGGTAAGAATTTGGTACTGGAAGTAAACGTCAATAAAACTAAATATACGATCAAACATACTCGTAGAAATACATCATATGATGGAAATGGACAGTTAATGAAAAAAATGAGGGAAATTTTGAAGAAGTAGCTGAATTCAAATAACTAGGAACAATAATTACAAATAGGAATGAGATGACAAATAAATTAAACATATGATCAATTCTGGAAATGAATGATATTATGCATTACAGTGACTCTTATCCTAACTTCTCTGAAAAAACATTAAATTGAATATATATATATATATATATATGGAATGATAAGAAAAATAAATGCCTGGACGGGATTAGAACCCGGATCTCTGAGTCTGTACCTCAGCGTGATATCCATTACACTACCAGGCGAATCCAATTCAAACACTTATTTTTCTTATATATGTATTATACTGTCCATTATTACTAGATGTCGCGAGAACTCTGTCTTCACTGCCATCTAGTAGCTGACTATAACAAGTAAGCAAATTAAAGAGAATATTTATTTTACTTTATAGCAGTGACGCTTTATCGATGTTATAATTAAATGTTTAACATTGAGCAATACAAGCTTTAATATGGTATGATAAGAAAAATAAATGCCTGGACGGGATTCGAACCCGGATCTCTGAGTCTGTACCTCAGTGTGATATCCATTACACTACCAGGCGAATCCAATTCAAACACTTATTTTCTTATATATGTATTATACTCTCCATTATTACTAGATGTCGCGAGAACTCTGTCTTCACTGCCATCTAGTAGCTGACTATAACAAGTAAGCAAATTAAATATATATAACTGTCATTCTCCCAGTTATATTATATGGATGTGAGGAGAAAAGGGAGGACAAAAGATTACGAGTATTTGAGAGGATTTTTTTTTTGATAAAAGAGAGGTGAGTAGACAGGAAAATGGAGAAAGCAACATAACAGTGGGCAACATGATCTTTATAGAATACCGGATATAAATAAGAACATTTAAGTCTCGTAGACTGCGATAGACAGGTCATGTAGCACAAATGGGGAGTAAACGTGGGGCATGTAAGCTTGTTGTAGGAAAATCAGAAGGAAAACTCCCAGTTTGTAGACCAAGAACGAGATGGGAGAATAACATTAACCACAACTTGAAGGAAGTGGATTATACAGGCGATAATTGGAAAACATTAGCATAGGACAAGGATGTGTGGAGAGCTTATGTCCGTGCGGCTATGAACCAATGGGTTCGATAGCGCCAGTGAGTTATTTACTTAGACTTTTATGAGCAGGATATGTGTAATAAATAGGGATTGAATGAGGGCATGGAAATTAGAAGGAAAAATAGAGGAGCCAAGTAGGTAGACCAAAAATGAGATGGGAGAATAATATTAACCATAATTTGAGGGGAAAATATTATACGGGGAAGACTAAAAATATTAACTCAGGATAGGGATGTATGGAGAGCTTATGTCCGCGCGGACATAAACGGATTCTATAACACCAATTAGTTAGCTAGTTAGTTAGACTGCGATGGGCAGGACATTTGGAACGGATCGGAAATGAAAGAGAGGCGTGGAAATGTATTGGAAAACTAGAGGGGCCAAGTAGGAAGGCAAAATTCAATAAATATACCACGCACACTATAATACTGAGTCTATATTTCCATGGTAATTATGTCATTACTTGATTTGTTTGCTCTGAAATTGTACTTGTCAACTCTCAACTCTAAGTTCACAAACGGTTAATTCGAAATATTGTATAATATAGTCCGAAGTCTTCAATTAAGTAGAAATTCGAAATATATGTGTTATACTGATCAGGAAATTCCGATGTGAACGCATGTTTATATCACGATTCGTTAATTCAAATGGTTCCACCATAGGCCTAGAAATAGTGACCTAGTCTCAATTTCGCAATGGTCGACGAAACATGAATTTAATCTTAATCCCGACAAGATACAGTGCATCATTATAGGACATCGACGAATGCAAGGCGTTAAAGATTGCGAAAATATCCCTAACATTCTCCAAATAACAAAAACGTCCTCTTCAGTTCAGTAGTAAAAAAACCTGGATATCTACATGGACCTACGCCTAGTCTGGAAAATCCAAGTGAATAATGAATACCTGCAAGAAAGTGTTCTCAATTCTTCACTCCCTAAATAGGTTAAAAAAACGTCCTTCCCACGAAATTAAAACAAATATTTGTACATACTCTTATAATTCCACACTTTGATTACTGCGACATATTACTGACTAATCTGACAACTGATCTGACAGACTACATCGTGCTCATAATGCGTGCATTCTATTTGTATTCAATCTCCGTCGTTATGACCACGTGTCTCCTTCATTTCAAGCCTCATCATGGCTTACTAGTCTAAATGATAGAAGAAGTTTACATTGACTTGTTTTACTATTCCAAATCCTGCACACATATTTACCAAGTTATTTATCAACGCTTTTTCAAAATTTATCGGCTCATCACAATTTAGGAACAAGATCACAAGACTCTTCTTTACTTTCTATACCACAGCACAGGACATGTCTATACTCTGAATCTTACACAATACATATGACTAGAGCATGGAACTCACTTCCCGGTCATGTCAGGGACTGTCACATCGTTATCATTATTTAAATCCAAATTATCTGATATATTAAGTTCCACACAATGAAAATATTACTTGTATAACAACTATATTCAACAATTTGTATATACCTATAAATATTCATCTAGGAAGCTTTACTTGCTCTATTTTATATTCTTTTAATTTAATTTGATTCCATGTTTTGTTAGTATTAGCTAATATTAGACCACATCCCCATAGTATTTTATATAGTCTACATTTTAATAATATTTTAAAATTGAAATAAGTATGTAATTTTTGTATAATTGAAGGACTTAGGGCAATAACATGATAAGTCACATATTGTTCTTTCTGAGATACAAGGACTTTAATGTTCAAAAATTATAAATACTGTACTAATTGGGCGGTATTTTTGTTAATATAATGTGTCTGTATGTTTTAACTCATCACTGTCGCACTTACAAATGATTTTATGGATATTTCAATACATTTACTTGCTTTTATATGGAGATGTCTCATTTCTTAACAGAATGTGGCTTATCATGTTACAATTTTACTA